>CM040468.1:14476472-14520498 GCA_022758105.1 Pangasianodon gigas | reverse complement strand
TAATAGTATTAAATAATATTTTTGGACTATGAGCGTTTTTAGCAATGAGATCAGAGAAATAATTCGCCTTTACAATCTTAACAGTTTTTTGATATTGAATCATACACTCTTTAACGCAATCATATGATATTTGTAATTTATCCCTCTTCCACTTCCTTTCCGCTTTTCTCCATTTCTGTCTAATCGCCCTAGTTTCATCATTAAACCAAGGATGTAAACAACTTCTAGGTTTTTTCAATTTAAAAGGGGCAACAGCATCAAGTATATTTGAACATAGCCCATTAAACTTATAGACTAACTTGTCAGGATTAGCTCCAAGACAGTTAGACTCTATTTCATGAGTTGTAGGGGAAATAATATACGCATCTAAAAATTTTCCAGATGTAGATGAGTTAAAAGAGCGAGAATACTGGCCTACCGAGGCACGGTGTGGTACCGAACTAGGAACAGCTATGTTAAAAATAATAAACTTATGATCAGACAGAAAAAATTCTTTGATACCTACATCACTGACTAAAAGGCCATAAGATAGAATTAAATCAAGTGTGTGCCCTTGGTTATGAGTGGGACCAACAACCGATTGTATAAGATTGAAGGTGTCAATAATTTGTAGAAACTCTTTAACCATAGGCTTCGAAGGACAACAAACATGTATGTTAAAATCGCCCAGTATCAAAAGCCTATCTGCATTCGGCACAACAGAGGATAAAAAGTCTGAAAACTCACTTATAAAATCCTTATTGTACTTGGGAGGTCTATAAACAAGTATACACAACAGTGGATTACAGCCGTCCATCTTAAATAACTGAACTTCAAAACTAGAAAACAATTCTGAGGCAAGTAGACGGCATTTTAAATTATTTCTATAAATAGTAGCTAATCCCCCACCACGACCGACTGACCTTGTCGTGTTAAAAAAGTTACAATCTTTAGGACAAACTTCAGAGAGTGGACCAAGCTCACCAGCATTTAGCCACGTCTCAGTCATAAACAAGAGGTCCAACTCATGAGATAAAATTTGTTCATTAATTGCAAATGTCTTGTTTGAAATCGATCTTACATTTAGCAACGCCATCCTCACTTCAGTGAAGTCCGTTTCCTGATGAGTGGATTGATGGTAATATGGAATAGGATTATGATGATGCTCCGACAACGAGGAATAATCCAATGAACGAAGGTTCCGGGGATTTACTCCTCTTCTACAGACCCGTAGTCTAGGAGAAGTACTCCTTGACGAGAGCACCGATCCTAGTTGTTCCGGATAAACAGACACGGCACCACGCTTGAGAGACCATGAATACGAAAACCGGCCGTGGTCACAGCTGGAAGCCAGACTCCGAGAGTCCGCATGACTCGGGCCTCCAAGCGACGACGCGCGGAGGTACCTCCTCACGCGTACCAACACACCACCGCGTGTTCCCCGTCTTCGATAACGTTTCTTCCTCTGATGACATTCACAGTCCGGTAAGCGACATATTTCAGATGGCAACATAGACAGGAACGGGGGATCAGGAAACTTGTACCCTCCGTGATTTGAATCAGAAACAGTTTCTACGATCCTTCGTACATTAAGAAGAAACGAACGATCATAAGCAAGCACTGTGGTAACTTTTTGTGCAGACGTGGACACAAACAGGACAAATATACTCAATAAAGAGAACACAAACACCAGGCGACGGCTTGCCAAACTCCACACTGGCGCCATCTTGCCTTTCCTCCTAACTGCATTTAACTAATTATTATTAATAGTATTTTAATTTATAATACATTAACAATTATTAGTTAATCGTAGGCTGCATATCTTCTATTGCTATATTAATATTTCGGTCATTCAGATTTCTAGTCCTAATTACAGTCCCTCAAGTAAATCCATTGATTAGACTACGGTACATAAATCCTATCTAACAAAGAAAGCACAATGCATGCTACAGTATGGTGCGATAAGTAGAAAAAGTGAGTGAACGACCCCCACGTCTTTATCCCCACCACTTTTCAAAACAAAGTGACGCCCATGTATTGCCTATGGAAATAAATTACTGATCACTTTTCAATACAATTAAGCTTTTATTAAATATAATTTGCAAATAGTATACATTAATTAGTAACAGAATTATTCTAATCCAATGATTTTAACAGTAATTGCAGTATGTTTGTTCCGTGGATTTAAAAGATGGACCGAAGTCAGTCGTCTGTTTTGGAGAAGTTGAATAAGTCGATCTCTTTTCACCTTCCATTCACGGGGTGTGAGGTGGAATTTCCGACCAACTGGTTTTGCCAGTTTCACGTGCCCCAATTTGGGGGCTTTCTTCCCACAATTCAACTTTAATTCTCACAACTGTGAACTTACGTATTTATTATTACTTACATGACCATCTTTGTGTCCATCTTTGAAACAGACCTCGTAGAGCAACTGTTCAGACATGTCATGCTGTGTCTGAAATCACTCACTAATTTACTATTCCCTATATAGTGGGTGTCACAGTATTTTTATGACCTATGTTTGGGAAGCGTGTTCGATTGTTGATAAATATAGGTAGGGGGCTACCCTCATTACTGTAGCACTCAGTTTAATCTCATAAATACAAAAATGCAGCAAAATGGTTATGCCAATGAAAAAGTTTATATTTATTGGAAAGTGGTCAGAAATGTACAGTATTTTCATTTTATGGCATTACATTTTAGCCTATGTATGCTACATTCCAGTGACTCCACCCTGATGCTCATCCACTGCTGGAAGAACTTTAAATAGTCTATTTATGTACTTGTTGCATGCCGTTACTCTAAGTTCCTTGAACCAGAATTTAATTATGGCAGCAATTAAGTCAGACTTTGTAGTTGGTTTTGCTTCTTTCCGAATATAGTTTTTCAGAGCATGCCACACCATCTCAATGGGATTCATATCAGGGGATTCTGGTGAAGTCTTCACCCAGTTTATACTCTCTGCAGCAATAACTCTACTTGCAGCAGTGTGTTTCAGGTGATTGTCTTGGAAAAAGCGGTGATGGACTCCAAAGTTTTCCCTAATGTAGGGAGCGGCGGTTTCTTAGCATCTTCAAAGAAAGACCAATCCATTATCCCTTCGAATATTGCAGTAGGTCCTAGTCCCAGTCTGGATATGGCTCCCCAAACATGAACTTTCAGTGGGTGTTTCAGCTTTGGTTTGGACACGTGTCTGCCACTCTTATGAAATGACATGGTGGTGATCCAAAGCCACCATCTTTTCATCAGTGAAAATGACATCATGAAACCTCTCCTTCTCATCGATCCATGTCTGGGCTTGTTGCAGACGTATCTCTTTATTTTTGTCTCTGATCATGGGACAATGTTGAGTTTTCCTGTACTTCCACCCAAGTATTTGCCTGATCCTCTGAATGGAACGCTCACTGATGTCCACTCCATTGTCACACCAGAGCTGTTATTTCACTGAACTTGCTGTTCATCATTATGGCTAGTTATGTTGTCTATGGCTGTGACAATGTCCCTAAAATCAAGGGCAAAACATTAAATAAAAATTTGACACTTCAGGCACAACCAACACGACACTGTTGCAACATATTTGTGATAGCATCATACTGTACGAAGTGAGTAACTTATTTATTTTGCGAGGATTACGTATGCGTGATGTTCATTCTTTGTAATGTCTTCTGATGGTGCTCAATGTAGCATGTACACCAATGGAACTCAGATGGTGGTGTATTTCTTGAGTGGAACTTCCAGCAGACCTCATCATCCTAATGTCTTGGGAATGCAGTTTGCTGATCTTGGTCATTTTGTGATGCCTTTACATGTGGATGGATTGCATTTAGATGTCAAGGTGTTATTGGGGTCGTGAACAATAAGTGAGAATGGGTTGTAGATACTGTAGGCTAGGCCTATCTATCAGGCCAATATAAACGCTTAACGTGGCGTAATGTACTAAGGACAACGACCAGGTAGGTAAAACAAATTTTATCACACACTCCTTGTCTTATGCAGAATTTACCACCAAATAATGACACCATAATCACCAAAACTACCTCAGCTGACAAGGAAGCAGGATGTGATGTTATACATGCCACTGTTGCTAAGTTACAGTCCAAACACCCTGAAGCTTTTGTGGTAATTACTGGAGACTTTAACCATCATATCTGGATTACACTCTCCCAACTTTCCACCAGTTTGTTGACTGCACAACACGGGAAAACAGAACACTGGACCTTTTGTATACAAATGTTAAAGAAGCATGCAGAGCTACTACCCTACCCCCACTTGGAAGATCAGACCATAACCTCGTCTTGTTAACAACTCAGGATGTTCCTGTTGAAAGGCAGCCTGTCTCCACAAGAACTGGGAGGAGGTGTGCTCAGGAAGCCAGTGTGGCCCTGCAGGACTGCTTTGAAACATTTATCCATACAGATATCAAGGTGTCATTGGGGAAGTGGACAATAAGTGAGAATGAGTTGTAGATACTGTAAGCTATAGGCAGGCCTATAGCAGGCGCTAACTGGGTAAATTCATGTGAAGAACCAAAGTTATTGTCATTAATTTTTAAACTGTAAAAACACTGTCCCTAACTCAAAGAAGCAACTTTATAAAGCATATTTTTGAGTAACTATATTCTGTTGACTCAAAGCGCGCATGTTTTCATTTCCATGTTTACTGCATTTAGACCTTCTTTAAAATATGTGCCCACCCCAAATTGCCAAATGAAAACACAGTTAAATGGTTAAGACAACTACTTGATAACTACTGCAATTCTAAGAACGACTGGTAACTTGTTAATAGTTCAAATACAGTTTTACAAATCTATGTAATCATCTCATTATTATGAAGGTAATTTTAAAGTGCATTGTTTTTTTAATCCCATCTCATTATTATGAAGGTAATTTTAGTGCATTAAAAAAACTCACTTTTTTTCCACACAAGACAGTAACATGGTTAGGACAAATACTTGATAACTATTGCAGCTGAAGACTATGAATTGAGTAATACTCACTGAGTTGAGTAATTTTTAAACAATATACACATTATGACTTCAGAATACATGTGAATAAAAAAAGAAAACACAATGAGGACTATGAATTTTAAAAATATAGTACACACAATGGCAAGTAAATTGCACAGCAACTATATTTGCATTGGTATTAACTGAACACATTTTACTCTGGAAAAAAAAAATTAAATAACTCATTTCTCCTTCTACCATCTCTTATCATGGAGCTATAGTTGTGTTCACTGTGCATGTCTTTCCACATCTTTATCCACTGAATTCTTTGCTTGGGAGTTTTTCATTTCTGTACATTTCTTTTCATTTTCATAAAGCACGATCTAAGTGTTAACAGGTCAGAAATAGAATTACAGTTACTGTTTCATAAAAAAAAATACCATTCCTTGCATAAATTTGATGTCCAATAACAAATATTTGATCAAAATGTATATTTTAGTCTAACTTATTGCACTCATTTCTTTCTTGTGTGCCATCTGTTTGACACACATGCACACGCATCTTTAAAGGTTAACAATGACTTGGTTGCTGTTATGACAAATTGTATTGAAAAATGGAAATATGTGCATGACTTTTAATTCATAATATTTACAGATTATATAAAATGTAAGTTATGCATTGGAGAAAAGCATCTCTTAAGCGCATTAAACAGCACAATCACTCGTGGTCTTGTTTTTCGGCTTGAGACTTAGTAAATGCGTGAGAGTTTGCAACTCTGCAATTGCGACTTTATATCTCACAACCATTAATTGGTGCACTGAATTGAGTAATATTTATGTACACATTATCTCGTGAATACCTGCAGAGAGCGCAATGAAGTGTGCGTTTACAAAGCACATAAAATAATGATCCACTGCATTATGTTTATGCAGTCACGTGTAAATGGAGTTTCCAATGTCCGTATTACTAAATAAAAATTACTAAATTTGTGTCCATTATTAGGCTGTTTTTTATTCATATTTTATTGTAGATATTTTATGTTTTCTCGAAATCACGACATTAAACGTGCAGTTAACAAATTATCAGACACTATCAGAGAATGATTTTAATTCTATGTTAAATATTATAATATAATAATCTATAAGCCTAGACATATTTAAAGATCGATTCAAGACTAATCATTGCCAAGTTGAAGTGGCCAAGACAGTCTGATCTGGCCTGTAGACTTCTGTGTTCACTTTAAACCAGTTTTTCAATAGTGAAACTTTAAATCTAAGTAAAGTTTCCATTGGCAAGAAAGGAGAAAACGGAATTCATTCAATGCTACTTTGAGGAAGGACATTCATTTACATTTACACATTTACATGTGCACACATGAATCGACTTTCTACACTGAAAAAAAAAAAAAGCTCACTGAATCCACACTCTCACCAGAGCTGAGGATTGAACCAAGGTTGCTGGCCTTCTACAACAACCATGTTACCACTGTGCTATTCTACCACACGTTTTAACCATGTTAATTAAAATACTATAGTTATAGTACCTCTGCTATGTGCTGCACTATCTGTACTAATTCAGTCTTGTAATTAGAAACTTGTTAAAATTAAGTTTAACATAACCACTGAAATCATGTTTTGATGAGAAACATAATATTTTTTATGTAAACCATACATAATATTTTTTTCTTAAATCTAACCCACCACATTATTATTTTTCTAATTAATACATTTGGGGCACAAATATAGCCTACCAAAAACTGCACACTCAGAAAACGGCAGACTTTTGGACCCTGGGCTGTGTGTGTGTGTATCTGCATATGCGGGTGCATGTGTGTATGTGTGTGTGCACGTGTGTGTGTGTGTGTGTACATACATTACCAGGAAAAGTGAGAGATGGGAGTCTATGTTTGTTCTCAGCTGAGATAATCGTGTGTCATTTAAGAGGCTGTAGTCCCTTTAAATGTGTTTCACTGGGTTGACCAACCAGAGTGCGCCACTGACAAGCACCAAACTCAGTGCTACTGTGAGAAGATTATCAACTTGCGTAACACTGAAGAACCACCAAGTGCTAAATTTATTTTTTTCATTATGTTTATTTAGCGGTTGGTTAGTTAATTTTCATTGTTTGACTTTAACTAAGCTGAATGCATAATACGCTAATGTTAGGGTGATATGGTTAAGCTTCTGGCATTAGGCCATTATTATGGTGAATTCTGTGGGTACTTTCTAATTATATTGTAGTGTTGATTTAAATGTAAATGGATGTACTGTGTTTTTATGGCTTGTTATATTGTAGTTTATATTTAATTAATAAACAGCTGCACTGTTATTCATAGCTGGTACATGCACACTGTGTCAATCACACAGTCAGCACGTGAAGACGTCATGATTGAGAACAGTCTATATCTGCCCACTAGGGATGCAGTGCTTATTATAGAGAATATTTGAGGAGGAGTATTGTAGATTATTTACAGTCATGGGAAAAATAAAATACACACTCCTTCAATTCTCTGTTTTTATCAGGGCCTAAATAACATTTGTGTGGTTCTCACCAACTTCTATAAACAAACAACCTCGGGTGACAACAAAAAAAACACAACAGATTTCAATATGTAGTCATTTCTTCCCAAAATGTAAACCAACATTCAGAAACCAGGTGGGGAAATAAATAAGTACATCCTATAATTCAGTAACATGTAAAACCACATTTAGCAACAATAACTGTTAAATTGTGGGAGTTTATCAGTCTCACATCAATTTGGAGAAACTCTTCTTTACAACATTGCTTCAGTTCATTGATATTTCAGGGCATTCATCTATGCACAGCTCTATTAAAATCCTGCCACAGCATCTCAATGGGGTTGAGGTCTGGACTGATTTGGCCATTCCAAAACCTTGATTTTTATCTTCTTTAGCCATTCAGATGTTGATTTGATGGTGTAGTTGGGATCATTATCCTGTTGTATGACCCAATTTCGACCCAGCTTAAGCAGCTGGACAGATGGCCTCACATTTGTCTCAAGAATATTCTGTTATAAAGTGGAGTTTATCGTTGTCTCAATAGCTGCAAGTTTCCCAGGTCCTGTGGCTAAAAAACAAAATCATCACCCCTACACCACCATGCTTGACAGTTGGTATGAGGTGTTTGTGGTGATGCGCTTTGTTTGGTTTTCACCAGACATGGCGATGTGCATGATGACCAAACATCTCTACCTTGGTCTCATCAGTCCAAAGGATATTGTTCCAGAACTTTTGTGGTTTGTTCAGATGCAATTTTGCCAACATAATACTTACATAGGCATCTAGGTCACATGATGTGGCTCTTGGGTTTTTCCATTATATCTCTGAGCATTAAGTAGTCTGACCTTGGACTGAATTTGCTGGGATGCCCACTCCTGGAAAGAATAGCAACTGTCTTGAAAGCTCTCCATTTGTAAACAATCCTTCTCATTGAATGGTGAATTTCAAATTGTTGGAGATAGCCTTTTAACCCTTCCCAGATTGACGAACAGCAACAATTGCTTCTCTGAGGTCATGGCTGATGTTATTTGTTCTTGGCATGATGTAGATTCACACCTGAGTGCTCCAGAACAACAAAGTGACAAAAGTTATGCTTTTTGTAGAGGTAATCACCCTTCTTGATGATTGACTAATCTTGTGCATTTCATTAGTAACACTTGGATGCTAATTATTTGCTTAATGCTTGGGGAAGTAGGTAGGGAGTGCTTATTTTTCTTCTTTCCTTTTTAGGAAAAATTGTCTACATATTGAAATCTGCTGTGTTTTTTGTTGTCAGCAGAGGCTATTTGTTTGTTTATACAAATTGGGGAAGACCACACAATTGTTATTTAGGACCTAATAAATAAAAAAATAAAATTGAAGGAGGGTGTACTTTCTTGTTTTCACTGTATATTATGCATGTAATATTCACAAGAACCGATGTAGTTATACAGGGTTGACTGCATATATCTTATTATTATATATAAAATTATAGAAGTTGGCACAGATATTGACCACAGGTGGCGCAGTCATTAAATTTTTTGAGGACATTAGGGCGAGATCCTGTCAAGATCAAGTCTCATGAATATATGCAAATGTCTTACTGAGATACAGCCTATCATCCTGTTTGACGCATTTGCCAATCCGTTATGGGAGAACGGTTTTGAATATCAAAGCTCCTTTGATAAATTTTGACCAGAGATCAGTCTAGTATCCCAATGCTGCATGGCAAATTTGGTGACAATTGGACAAAATTTGTAGGAGAAGAAGCAGAAAAAATGAAAAAATTCAAAATGGCAGACTTTCTGTTTGAGGAATCATAAATTCCTTACAGCCACAACATCTGCATCCTTCAAAGGAATCAACACGAATAAGAATCTTGATTTAATGTTGAGTGATTCAAAAGTTACAGGCAATTCTACAAATTTGTTAATTATAGCGCTACCTACAGGTGAATATAGCATGGTATCTTATTTTTTAATTTTACTATTAAGTTAACTATATCTGTTCAAATTTCTATCATTAGATTTGTACATGTGTTTAGCAAGAAGAACTTCACTGTGTGTGTGTGTGTGTGTGTGTGTGTGAGAGAGAGAGAGAGAGAGAGAGAACTGGCTGTCTGCCAGTTTCATCACTGCATATCTGTTTAGAAAACAACATATTATGGGAAGTTGATAAAGACTATGGTGATGAAGAGTAACTCATGTAAGTAGAAAATAAGACCATATGGAAAATAGGAAACAGGAGGATTTATGGTAATCTATAACCAATCATATGTTTCATGCTTTGTTCTCTGCTGTCTGAATAATTCATATATCTCTCCTTATATACCTACGTCTAGTCCAAAGTCCTTTCGTAGCATTCTGAGGTAAGGTCTAGTATGGTAAGGTAAGAGTGGCTACCCGAGCTTGTGATTGAGCACTTTTGTGATTAATAAAATATTTGCTTGAGCATACTGAAGCATAGGTAGTGACAATGGTGATAGAGTTAGAAGTGGCCACACAGTCATAAGTGTGCAATAAGTACAGCAGGGGGGCACAGGACATAACCATGGGGGGCTCCAGTGCTGAGGGTGAGGGAGGGTGAGACATGTCTGCCCACCCACACTGCTTGTGGTCTGCCTGTCAAGAAGTTGGAGATCCATTGACACAGGGACGGGCTAAGTTCCAGGTCCTCTAACTTGGTGGTGAGTTTGGAGGGAATTATAGTGTTAAATGCTAATGATTTGTAGTCAACAAGCAGCACTTTAACATAATTTTCCTTCCTGGTGTCCAGATGGCTCAGAGTTGTGTGTAGGAGGTAGATGATGGCGTCATCAGTTGAGCGATTGGGACAGTCTGTGAATTGTAATGGGTCCAGAGTGTCAGGTAATGAAGAGGTGATGAGTCTCTAATGAAGAGTCTCTGACCAGCCTTTCAAAGCACTTCATCATAACTGAGGTCAGGGCTACTGGGAGATAGTCACTGAAGCTGGCAGGCTGGGGTTTCTTTGGGACTGGAACGATAATGCATGTGTTTAAATTTTAAAGCATGTGGAAAGTGCTGACTGTGCCAGAGAGTTTGAATATCTCCGTGAACACCGGTGCTAGCTGGTCAGCGCAGGCTCTAAGGACCTGACCTGAGATGCTGTCTTATGCTATGTCATGGCATAAGACGAATTCTGACTAATTTCCACCATGACAGACTTTTTGCTAATTTGCATAATATGCAAAACCTACTTTTGCATACTAGTCCTCAGATTAACTTGAATAATACGGTCAGGTCAATCAGTATTTGTACAGTTACACAATTTTTGTAATTTTGCCTCTGTATACCACAATAGATTTGAAATAAAGCAATCAAGATGTGAATGAAATATGGACTTTCAGCTTTAATTCAAGGGGTTTAACAAAATATTGCATTAACCTTTTAGGAATTACAGCCATTTTTCACATAGACCCTCCATTTTCACAGGCTCAAAAGTAATTGGACAATTGACTGATAAGCAGTTTCATGGCCAGGTGTGGCCTGTTTCCTCGTTGCTTCATGACAAATTAAGGAGATAAAAGGTCTGGAGTTCATTCCAAGTGCTGAATTTGCATTTTGTAGCTGTTCATGGAAACGCTCGATATGCAGTACAAAGAGGTGTCGATGCAAGTGAAAGAGGCAATCATTAGGCTGAAAAAACAAAACAGAACTATTGGAGAGATAGCAGAAACTTTTGGCCAAATCAACAATTTGGTACATTCTTAAAAAGAATGAATGCACTGGCAAGCTCAGCAACACCAAAAGGCCTGGAAGACCATGAAAGACAACTAAAGTGGACGATTGCAGAATTCTTTCCTTGGTGAAGACAAATCCCTTCACAACATCTAGCCCAGTCAAGAACACTTTTGAGGAGGTAGGTGTATCATTATCAAAGTCTAAAATCAAGAGACACCTTTATGAATGTAAATACGGAGGGTTTACCTCAAGATGCAAACCACTGGTAACACTCAAGAACAAAAAGGCCAGATTAGACTTCACTAGAAAACATCTCAAAAAAAAAAAAGCCTGCCCAGTTCTGGAACAAGATTCTTTGAACAGAACCAAGTTAATCTTTGAAAGTAAACAAAGATTAACTTGTACCAGAATGATGGGAAGAGAAGAGTTTGGAAAAGGAAAGGAAGGGCTCATGATTCAAAGCATACCAGATCATCTGTCAAACACAGAGCTATACTTTCTGTGCAGATTCAGCCAAAACTGATAGGACGGCACGTAACAGTACAGATGGATTATGACAAAACATACCGCGAAAGCAGCCCAAGAGCTTCTTAAGGCAAAGAAATGTAATGTTCTTAAATGGCTAAGCCAGTTACCTGACCTCAACTCAATTGAGCATGCATTTCACTTACTGAAGACAACACTGAAGGCAGAAAGACCCACAAACAAACAGCAACTGAAGGCAGCTGCAGTAAAGGCCTAGCAAAGCATCTCAAGGGAGGAAACTCAGCATTTGGTGATGTCCATGGGTTCCAGACTTCAGGCAGTCATTGACTGCAAAGGATTTGCATCCAAGTATTAAAAATAATCCTTATATTTATAACTGTTAGTTTGTCCAATTACTTTTGAGCCTGTGAAAATGGAGGGACTGTGTAAAAAATCCTAAATGACTAATTTTTCAAAAATTGTGACCGAAGAGGACTGGGAGCTCCAGCTCCTGAGTAAAGACCTTGAGTCTCTGGAGCGGCAAATTTAGGTGCTTCTAGACCAGCAGAGCCTACTCTACAAATGGAAAATATGCCTAGAAGAGGCTTGTGATGTCTACTGCTTTGCTAGTGCGACCATTCTACCTGGACCTGGGTGGCCACAGGAGAAGCTGTTTGCAAGGAAGGACGACCACTGGTACTGTGGTGATTTAGACACCAGCTAACGATCCTCTTAACCTGGCCCCCATCCCTCACCCCTCTTCCCGTTTATTTGGGCTTTATTAACAATAGGGATGATTTTCTGGGAAAGACCAGCATTTTTCAGCAGAGATGGTTTGCATCCAATCACATCCAAGAGGCTCATTAAGTCTATCGCAAACCTTTAATATGGTTTTAAATCAAGTATGACTTGAAAAGAGAGGGGTAAATTACAATATAACCAATAAACACTGTTTCTCCCATTCTCCTACTCTTCCTGTGCCGACTGCTCCGATGTCCATCCCTCTTGTAATAAATTGTTGCGAAATTTAACCTCTTAGCAGTTTTAAAAGTCAAATATTGTCCAACTTGATTAATGTTAATGCCGAATGTAAGTATTTGAGAACAGAAAGCCCTGAAGAAAATCTGAGGATGACTCTGTTAAATGTAAGAGGTCTGACCAAAAAAACTTTTACAATGATATTCTTATATGATCTTATATGTGAGCAAAAATTAGATTTTATATGATTTATGACAGAAACTTGGCTTGACTCAAATGGAGCAGCCTCCCTTATCACAAGTGCTCCTCAGAACTACCACTTTCTCCACAACATACATGAAAGTAAGCTGCTACAAGGATACACCATTTAGTATTTTTTTTCTCATCTTTCGAATATCATATCATTTGTATCATCTTTCAAGGTCAAGAACCAGTTCTGCTGCTGACAGTTTACCATCCACCAATACACACCCTCCTTCTTGCCTGAATTCTCTGATATATTGTCTATGTATGTTACCTACCATGATAAGATTCTCCTTATTAGTGATTTTAACTTTCATATTGATAATTCCTTAGATAAAAAAAAAGCTATGGATTTTATACAACTTTTAAAAACACTAAGTTTTAACCAGCAGGTTACAAATCCCACCGATAACTGAGCACATACATTAGATCTAGTTGTTTCACATGGCTTGTCTTTCAACATAGATGAAATTGTGAATGTTGTGGTCTCAGATCACTATTGCGTGTTTTTCATAACAATCAACACAAATAAAAGTGCTAAGAATCCAAGTGTTAAGAAGAAGATCCAAGATGGCGGCGCGGCAGTAGCATGCAGCAGCCACCCCGGATACAAAATGGTGCTATTTTTGTCTTTAGCCCGACTTTTAACGGCACATGGACATCAGAGCCACCGGTTTAGAGACTGCTGCATCTTTGTTTTCACGGAGACGTGGCTCAGCGACAGAGGTCCGGACGCCGCCATTCAGCTAGACGGGCTAGCCTCGTTTCGTGCTGACAGAAACACAGCTCTGTGCAGTAAGGCTCACGGCGGCGGTTTGTGTGTTTACATCAACACAGAATGGTGCAAGAACTCGGTGCTAGTTTCTAGTTACTGCTCATCGCTGGTGGAGTTTGTGACTGTTAGATGCAGACCATTTTATTTACCACGGGAATTCACCACTGTCCTCATAATCGGTGTATACATTCCCCCCAGTGCTAATGCTAAAGCCGCGCTCTGTGAACTGTATGGGACTATTAGCGAACTGCAGAATTCAAATCCTGATGGACTGTTTATTGTTGCCAGAGATTTCAACCATGCAAATCTCAAGTCAGTGCTCCCTAAATTCCATCAGCATGTGGACTTTGCAACAAGAGGGAAGAAGGTGCTGGACCTTGTTTACACAAACATCCCCAGCGCGTACCGGTAGGAGCCCCACCCCCACCTCGGCTACTCAGACCACATCTCTGTTATGCTAATCCCAGCATACAGACCGCTCGTCAGTCGCTCCAATCCGGTTCTGAAGCAGGTGAAAACCTGGCCAGCAGGAGCCATCTCTGCTCTTCAGGACTGTTTTGAACACACTGACTGACACATGTTCAGGGAAGCAGCAACTGATGGCGACTTCACCAACTTGGAGGAATACGCGACATCAGTGACCAGCTATATCAGCAAGTGCATTGATGACGTCACCGTCTCCAAGACCATCACCACACGCATCAACGAGAAGCCGTGGATGACTGCAGAGGTGCGTGCGCTACTGAGGACCCGAGACTCCGCCGACAAGGCGACAAGGCGGCCCTAAGAACAGCAAGGGCCAAACTGTCCCGGGCCATCAGCGAGGCAAAGCGCACAAACGCTCAGAGAATCCACAACCATTTCAAGGCCAGCAGAGACACGTGGCGCATGTGGCAAGGCATCTAGACCATCACAAACTACAGGACAACCTCACCTGTCTGTGACAGTGATGCCTCCCTCCCAGATGCGCTGAACGACTTCTACGCTCGGTTCGAGGCACAGAATGGCGTGACGGCGAGGAAGACCACCCTTCCTCCCAATGACCAGGTGCTGTGTCTAACCACGGCCGATGTGAGGAAGACTCTACACAGAGTCAACCCGCGGAAGGCTGCTGGACCAGACAACATTCCTGGCAGGGTGCTCAGAGGACCAGCTGGCAGATGTCTTCACGGACATCTTCAACACCTCCCTGAGCAGCAGCGTTGTTCCGACGTGCTTCAAGGCCACCACCATCGTCCCCGTGCCAAAGAAGTCTTCAGTGTCCTGCCTCAATGACTACCGTCCTATTGCACTCACACCCATCATCATGAAGTGCTTCGAGAGGCTCGTCATGAGGCACATCAAGACCCTCACTGGACCCCCTGCAATTCGCTTACCGCCCCAACCGCTCAACAGATGATGCCATCACCACCACCCTCCATCTGGCCCTCACCCACCTGGACAATAAAGACACATATGTTCGAATGCTGTTCACAGACTTCAGTTCAGCATTCAACACAATCATTCCTCAGCACCTGATTGGAAAGCTGAACCTGCTGGGCCTGAACACCTCCCTCTGTAACTGGATCCTGGACTTCCTGACTGGGAGACCTCAGTCAGTCCGGATCGGGAACAGCATCTCCAACACCACCACAGTGAGCACTGGGGCCCCACAGGGCTGTGTGCTTAGTCCAGTGCTGTTCACTCTGCTGACTCACGACTGTGTAGCAATGCACAGCTCGAATCACATCATCAAGTTTGCCGATGACACGACCGTGGTGGGTCTCATCAGCAAGAACGACGAGTCAGCATACAGAGAGGAGGTGCAGCGGCTAACGGACTGGTGCACAGCCAACAACCTGTCTCTGAACGTGGACAAAAGAGATGGTTGTTGACTTCAGAAGAGCACAGAACGACCACTCTCCGCCGAACATGGGCGGCTCCTCCGTGGAGATCGTCAAGAGCACCAAGTTTCTTGGCGTTCACTTGGCGGAGAACCTCACCTGGTCGCTCAACACCAGTTCCATAACTAAGAAAGCCCAGCAGCGCCTGTACTTTCTGAGAAGACTGAGGAAAGCACATCTCCCACCCCCCATCCTCTCCATGTTCTACAGAGGGACTATCGAGAGCATTCTGAGCAGCTGCATCACTGCCTGGTTTGGGAATTGCACTGTCTCGGATAGCAAGACCCTGCAGCGGATAGTGAGGACAGCTGAGAAGATCATCGGGGTCTCTCTTCCCTCCATCACGGACATTTACACGTCACGCTGCATCTGCAAAGCCACCAGCATTGTGGATGACCCCACACACCCCTCTCACACACTCTTTACCCTCCTGCCAACTGGCAAACGGTACCGAAGCATTCGGGCCCTCACGACCAGACTGTGCAATAGTTTCTTCCCCCATGCCATCAGACTCCTCAATACTCAGAAACTGGACTGAAGGAACACACACACATACATATATACACACACAACTGAGCAGCCTCCATCCTCTCTGAAATCTTTTTGCAAGTTTTTGCACATGTTTATGCTGCTACAAATACTTATTACTGTACATAGGCTGCTACTCTTATGTTTACACTTATGTTTACACTATTTCAGCTACTTGTATTGTACTCTTGTACTCTTTGCACTATTGTCACTAGGTTCACTTTTAAACAGAACTGTGTACTGGCCGGCGCTGCACTGGGACTTACTATGCCAATTGTCTGTCCCAGTAGTCATTGTACTGTCTTGTACTGTCTTGTGCTGTCTGCACATGTTTGCACTTGTGCACTTTATGTATAAATTATGTAGTCCCTTGTAGTTCTGTGTTGTTCTGCGTCATCTTATGTAGCACCTTGGTCCTGGAGAAACATTGTTTCGTTTCACTATGTACTTGTATATGGCTGAAATGACAATAAACTCCACTTGAACTTGAACTTGAAACTGTATTTTAACACATCAACCATGAATGATTTTATTAATGTCTTAAACACTAGATCTCTCATTTCTGTAGAAAACATAGCAGTGCATGAAATGGTTGAAATACTTAATTCACGGATGAGATCAAATCTAGATATAGTTGCACATGAAAAGGAAAAAGGATGTCTCTGCTGAAAAAAATGCTGTGGAAAACTGAGCAGCTTCAGCAACTCAAAAAAACCTGCCGTAAAGCTGAAAGGGTTTGGAAGAAAACTAAATTAATAATACACTATGAAATTTTAAAAGGTTGTATTGAAAGTTATAACAGGACAATGTGAAAGGAGAGGCAACTAAATTTTTTGAAAGATAATACATGAAAATAGCAACAACACTTTGACCTCAACCAATCCACTATGAGGCAGATGATATACAAATGGAGGAAATACAGCATAACTGTTACTCTCCCAAGGAGAGGTCATCTAGGAAAAATCACTCCAAGGGCACAGTGAATAATATTATGGTAAGTCACAAAGAACCCCATGGTAACATCTAAAGACCTACAAGCCAATATCATATCAATGTCATGAATCCACCATCTGGCAAACACTGATCAAGAACAGTATGCATGGCAGGATAGCAAGGAGGAAGTCACTACTCTCCAAAAAGAACACTGCTGCCCATCTGAAGTTTGCTCAAGACCACGTGGACAAGCCAGCAGCCTACTGGAAGAAGTTTCTGTGGACAGATTAATCCAAAATAGAACTTTTTGGTTTAAATGAAAAGTGTTATGTTTGGCAAAAACCAAACAATGCATTCCAACAAAAGAACCTCATCCCAACTATGAAGTGGCAGTATCATGGTTTGGGGCTGCTTTGCTGCCTCAGGTCCAGAACGGCTTGCCATTATTGATGGACCTATGAATTCTGGCATGTACCAGCAAATTCTACCAGAGAATGTCAGTGTATATGTCCATGAACTGAAGCTTAACTGTAGGTGGGTCATGCAGCAAGACAACAACCCTAAGCACACAAGTAAGTCTACAAAGAAATGGTTAAAGCAGAAGAAATTTAACATTTTGGAATGGCCAAGTCAAAGTCCAGACCTTAACCTAATAGAAATGTTGAGGAGGGACCTAAGAAAAGCAGTTCATGCAAGGAAGCCCATCAACATCACTGTGTTGAAGCAGCTTTGTAAGGAGGAATGGGCCAAATTTCATCCAACCTGTTGACCAGGACTGATCACCGGTTACCGGAAACTGGTATCTGGTAGAAGTTACTGCTGCTCAAGGGTTCATACCAGGTACTGAAAGCAAAGGTTCCCATATTTTTTCTGACAAGGATAATTTGGATGTTGAATAATTTTGCTCCACAAATAAATGTAAAAACTATAATGTCTTTGTGTCATTTGTTTAATTGGGTTCTCTCTATCTAGTTTAAGGACTTGACGATCTGATCATATTTCAGTTCAAATTTACGCAGCTTCAAATTACTGTGGCATCAAATTACTCAGTAGCATATATCCATCAATAATTATACATTTGTGGAAATTTGTAAAGAATGTGCTCACCGCTTACCAATGCAAAAATTACTATCCTTCTTATTTTTCTGCCTAAAATTTTTCCGCTAATTAGTCCTGCAGTTTTCAAGACAACAAAATGAGACCAATGCTAAATTAGTCAGCCTGGTCAGGAAAGGGGTGCTTAGGTGCAGCTTTTTGATTGGTCGTTCGAAGTGCGTTTTTTTCCCATAGGAATGAATGGAAAACATTTTGGAGAGTCATGCAGATCTAACGGTATGCCAATCAATTTTAATGGGGCAGGGTCTAATTCACATTCAGGTAGCTGTAATAGCTGTAATTCAAACAGCCAATTTACTACAGTTCTAATTCCATCATTAGCATAGCCATATAGTTATCTAACATTAAATACATTTTAAGGTGGTTCTAATTCCAGTGCTGCCAGCCTCAATGTTTATATGTTTTTAAACAGTCATAAATCAAGTGGGGGAGTCCGGGGATGGTTGTAACACTTTTTTTTTTTCTCTTTTTTTTTTTTTTTTTTTTTTTTCAACATTTCAGTCTGTACCACAGAGCTCTTTTAAAGGTTTTATGTAGGATTAGTATTTTTGGTTTTTTTCAAGAACAGATTTCTGACACTTAAGTGGATGGGTTTAAAATGTGACTGATTTTTTTTTTAACTCCTTTTTTTTTTTTAACTTCCCATCCTCCCTCCCAGCAGACAGTTCTAATACAGAAGTAGTTGATAAATGCCAGAACTTCCTCCAACTACCTAGCTCATTTTTTATTCACCTGTCTGTTCCTTAGCCTCAATACAATGGACAACACCGGAGCACATCTGTGGTCCTCTTTCATAGCTAAAACATTTTCACTAGCTTTTCACTAGTATTTCATTTATCCTGAGTGACTTTATCGTCATATCATGCTACAGAGGTACTCTGCATAGGCTGGCTGATGTTGAATGGCCCACTTGAAAGCCAAGTTATAGCATTAAACACACGAAATGCTGCTCATAATGATTAATGGCAATGACATTTTACTTATCCTGACTGACTTAATGATACACAGGTACTTTGCTTGTTACACGAGCTAGGACCGTGGCTGATGTTATCATTTTAATATTTAGCTTATGCCCACTCCGGCATTAAAGTACTTAGAAGAAAAGTTATAGCATACAAGCATGCAAAATGAGGCTCATAATAACAATTGGATTTCTATATAATGAGTGACTTATGTTACACAGCTACTCTGCTTGTTACAACAGCTAGAATCAGTGCTTCATGTCTCCAGTGTGCCTAGCATTTAGTTTTTGCCCATACGGCCATTCAGCACCATTACAGCACAAGAAATAAGCGAAATATGACTCGTACAGAATTATGAGGATGGTTTAAAGAGCCTCTGCTGCCCTGTCATTTGTTTCTAACAAGTTCTCAGCGAATTTTCAACTGAAACCATTACTATTAGCATCATTAGCATAGCCATATAGTTATCTAACATTAAATACATTTTAAGGTGGTTAATCCAAAGCATTTCCTTACCCAAGTCTGTAAATGATTAAAAACCTGTCAACTGGATTCATTATGTAAAGAAGGCCACTGAAACAGCAAAGCTTACAGACTGCATTTACAGACCTGTCAACCTGTCAAAGCAACATCACTAATTCCATGTCCAGCTTCATTCCGTCATCAGTAATAAAATAGTCCATTTTGGAAAATCACTACCAGTGTTTCCTGGTGTTATTGCATTTCATGTGGTTTTTTCCTGAAGCATAGCATAATATTTGTTAATACAAGAATTATCTGCACTGGGAGCTTACAGGGTTCGGCCATGATTCTTTCCTCTCCCAAGTTGCGGTGGGGGGAGTAGTGAAAGGGCACTGGGGTGTGTCTATAAAATCACTGAAAGGCCCATCCATTGCATATGCAATCGGCATATGAATCTGAAATAATCTGTACAGGTCTTTTGAACTCTCCAATATTGAGACTGCCTTTCTGCAAGGGTAAATGGAGAATAATTTGAATTCATTAATGTGAAATGAACTCCATCAACGTATGTTCGACTTACCCAAAATTAGACAAGAAGCCCACCAGTTTAATATATTTATTAAGGATGCCACCAAAAATCGGCCAAAAATGGTCAAAAATCTGTTCTTTTGGTTTTTGTCCAAAAGAGAAAAAAGGGTGAAGATTTTGACACAAATGAAGGCCTACAATGAAGTGTCCATTCTAACACTTTACAAATAATGTTAATGGGGATGATAATTAGAAAGTGAATAAATATATTGTTTTTTTTTCCCCCCAAGTGTTCTCCTCCGCTGGTCAGCATTCAGATGTATTCAAACATCAACAGAGAAAATGTCAGCCATGTGGACATTAGGCAGCCAATTTGTAGAAGGATTAAATCAAAAACGCAGGGATTTTTTTTTTATTATTATTTTTATTATTACGCCTCTCTTAATCTCCTAAACCCTAAAATGGTGAAAATGCTTGGTTTTCTGGACAAGTAAATCATTTACTACAAAATTTTTAAATCACTAAACATGAAATATCACGCAAGCCTACTCTTACCAGCATGGTTTTAGAGGTGGGAGGAAATATAGGCATGCAAAAAGAGCATGCAAAACTCACAGACAGTAATCTGAGCACAGAATTAAAGTGGACTTTCCAGCTGTGAGGAGGCAATGCTACCTGCTGTGACAACATGCTGCCGAAGTCCTTCATTATATGTTTACAATATACATTTTAACATTTCTACCATTTCTGAGACATGTCTTGAGTGATATTTCTCCCCATAGGCTCTTACCTTTTGGTGCATTCCACATTTTATACCACATCTTGTATAAACAAATACAACTATGGTTACATACTAAAGAAATAAAGAAATTCTTCACGCAAATACAAGAAACAACAAATGAATAAAAGAAAATACAAAACCAAAAAAAGATTAATTCTTTAAAATAGAAAAATAGCACTAGCCAGCTCCTTTTTATCATTATCACACTAAGCGTGTACTAGGCTCTTAAAGGAAACCAAAACTTTATTCATGGATTAAAAATGTTTAGTAAAAAGTTAATTTTAATCTATAAAGTGAATGGGCTAGAATTCTATCCAACTTAAAGTAAAGGCGTTTGTTTACCATCTGAAGCGTCCTGTAGCACCAGACTTTCAAGCTCAGCCCATTCTGTGTTAAGTCTCTTCATCAGCTTGTAAGCATTCACTGGATGAGCCAAAAATGCTTCAGGATCAGTAGTTGATGCAAGAGTTAACACATCCAGCCTGTTTGCCCAACTGTAAAGGATCCAAGAATATCAATATAGCATAAAAATTTGACAAACAATTTTTGTACATTAACATATACACTACATGATCAAACATTTGTGCTTTTTGCAAAACCTCCAACCCCACCCCCTTTGCTGTCAGAATAACCTCCCCTCTTCTGGGAAGGCTTGGTTTTCCACTTGATTTTTTTTTAACATGGCTACGGGAATTTGCCCATTCAGCCACAAGAGTATTAGTGAGGTCAGTCACTGAGGTTGGGCGAGAAGGCATGGGGCGCAGTCAGCGTTCCAGCTCATCGGAAAGTTCAGTGGGGTTGAGGTCAGAACTCTGTGCAGGCCACTCAAGTTCTTCCACATCAACCTTGGCAGACCATGTTTTCATGGATCTTGCTTAATGCACGAGGACACTATCATGCTGGAACAGGTTTGGGCTTGGCCCCTTAGTCCCAGTGAAAGGTAATTATAATGCTACAGCATACGAAGTTATCCTATATTATTGTGTGCTTCCAACTTTGTGGCAACAGTTTGGGGAAGATCCACATATGGGTGTGATGGCCAGGAGTCCACAAATTTCTGGCTATATAGTGTATGTTTTGGCCTAGCTATAAAAGTGTTATGCCACACGTACAATATGTGTACAATATATGTGTACAATATATTAGAAAATAAGGACAGAAACTTTCTTCAATATGTTTGCCTTGTGTAAGGATGTACCTTTTAACAGCATCAAGCTTGGCCTCCTCTGCTTGGATGTATTCCTTTAGGGAGTGAACCAAATCCCTCTCTGCAAAGATCAAGTCTGTCATCTGGCCTGAGGGTGAGATAAGAGTGGAAAAACATTTGTGCAATGCTTGAAAACAATAGTGACTTCCTAATTGGGTTGTACAATGGATTGTTCGTTAAACATTATTGCAAAATTTGCATTTTGCAGACTGACACCATATCAACATGGCAAAGGCCAGTTGATATAGTCATCCTCTGTATGATTATTTTATATTGGCACTAAGTGGGTGACAACTGAAGTGTGGATTTTTAGAGGAAGAGCAGTGCTGTGTTCTCTTATGCCTTCAAACCATGAGAACACTGAGTAATGATGGGGTTATACTTGATGTGTGTACAGATACAACAGCAACACAGGCAGCATCGTTCAGATAATCATCTGCATATTTTATGTATAGCTGGAAGAAAATTGATATCAACTAGACGTATGTTTATGCAATATTGATATTTTTCCCTGCTCATGATTTACCATTAAAAATATGATTAACAGTTGCATTTAATGTTAACTAAAGTCAGGTCCATATGTATTTGGACAGTGACACAATTTTCGTAATTTTGCCTCTGTACACCACCACAATGGATTTGAAATGAAGCAATCAAGATGTGATTGAAGTGTAGACTTTCATCTTTAATTCAAGGAGTGTATCAAAAATATTGCATTAACCGTTTAGGAATTACAGTCATTTTTTTACATAGTCCCTCCATTTTCACAGGCTCAAAAGAAATAGGACAAACTAACAATTATAAATATAAGGATTATTTTTAATACTTCGATGCAAATCCTTTGCAGTCAATGACTGCCTGAAGTCTAGAACCCATCACCAAATGCTGAGCTTCCTCAGTTGAGATGCTTTGCCAGGCCTTTACTTCAGTTGCCTTCAGTTGCTGCTTGTTTGTGGTCTTTCTGCCTTCAGTTTTATCTTCAGTAAGTGAAATGCATGTTCAACTGAGTTGAGGTCAGGTGATCGACTTTTAAGAACATTCCATTTTTTTGCCTTAAGAAGCTCTTGGGTTGCTTTCATGGTATGTTTCATGGTGTGAAGGGGTGTTTCTTCACCAAGGAAAGAATTCTGCGATCATCCACTTTAGTTGTCTGCGTGGTCTTCCAGACCTTTTGGTGTTGCTGAGCTTGCCAGTGCATTCATTCTTTTTAAGAATGTACCAAATTGTTGATTTGGCCACTCCTAAAGTTTCTGCTATCTCTCTGATAGGTCTGTTTTTTTTTTGTTTTTTTTTCAGCCTAATGCTTGCCTCTTTCACTTGCATCGACACCTCTTTGTACTGCATATCGAGCGTTTCCATGAACAGCTACCAAATGCATAATCAACACTTGGAATGAACTCCAGACTTTTCATCTCCTTAATTTGTCATGAAATAATGAGGAAACAGGCCACACCTGGCCATGAAACTGCTCATCAGTCAATTGTCCAATTACTTTTGAGCCTGTGAAAATGGAGGAACTATGTAAAAAATGGCTGTAATTCCTAAAATGTTAATGCAATATGTTTGTTAAACCCCTTGAATTAAAGCTGAAAGTCCATATTTCATTCACATCTTGATTTCTTCATTTCAAATCCATTGTGGTGGGTTACAGAGGCAAAATTACATAAACTGTCCAAATACTTAGGGACCTGACTGTATATACTTCTCTAATGTTAGCTAAATTGAACATACATTGATAGATCTCAAAACATTCTCCCTTTAACTTGACAGAAGGACACTCTGCAAGTCTACATGAGAACATGTGGGGAAGGGGGTGGGGCTTCCAGGGGGTGTCAGTTAATATCAGAAAGTACACCTGCACAAATCATTCCAGATTTATAATCGTACTAGCCTACTCCTATGTTAAGTTGCGGGAACTCCTACTTTAAATGTGTGAAGATTGGAAGGTTTGGTAATACAATATAAATGGAGTAAATATCACTAGATATATCATTATACTGCACAAACCCAGATGACATGTCAGAGCCAAACCATCCCTGTCTTCCAAGTTTCCAAGTCAACCTCTAAAATGTTTAGCGATTTCATACCAATCATTCAGGAACACATTTGTCTCTGTGCAACATGGATATGTTAAACAGTCAGTAGAGCCTTGTCTTTATTCTCTTTAAAACTTTCCTCTGTTGTCCTGATTGTTGTGATGAGCTGGGTCTCAAACAAAAATCTATGACCTTACACACAAAGGTATTTACTGATCTTAAAGGTCAAGAAAATTGGTATGCAAAGCAGCTTTCTGTATGAAAGGATCTTTGATGAAATAAGAATCATGATTTTTGGCTTAGAATTGAGATTTGCTTCTCAATCACAAGTCTTTGACCAATTCTCTAAGGGACAATATGTAATTATATTTATTTATTAAATTCGTACATTACTGCAGCAGACTTTCGTAGTTGCATTTTCCTAGCAGATGTTTTTGAATGACAGCTCATCTGCATTTTAATTACTAATTTACTGCACGGTTATACTGCAACAGCCTGAATCCTGAGCAAAAATAACTACTTCATATAAAACTTTGATCATATTATGGTGCGAAGAGCACAGTGTGTCCTCCCAAATTTAAAAGCAACTCAGAAATATTAATTGCTAGTTAAATAATTATTCATGTTTCAAGATTGCATATCTCTGCTCAGGGAGTGTCCAGTGGCTGGGTTGTCCTACCTTACAGCTACTGAAATATGCTTATATATCACATTACTATAATCAACAACATATTTATTGTCGTATCAAAAATCTTCTTCCTATTATGAAAGTGAAACTTCTATAAGAACTTTTCTGTAAAAGAGAGGCACGAGGGATTATCTTCATAACCTAACGTTCCATTTCAGTTGATTCAGTCAGCATAACAGATTTGAACATACATTCATGCTCCACACAACCATAGGATGTTTTTTGCTTTTTGCACCGTTCTGTGTAAACTCTAGAGACTGTTGTATGTGAAAACCCCAGGAGATCAGCAGTTTCTGAAATACTCAGACCAGCCCATCAGGCACCAACAACCATTCCATGGTTAAAGTCACAGAGATCACATTTTTCCCCATTCTGATGATTGATGTGAACATTAACTGAAGCTCTTGACCTGTAACTGCATGATTTTTTTTTTTTTGCATTGTGCTGCTGCCACATGATTGGCTGATTAGGTAACTACATGAATGTGCAGGTGTTCTTAATTAAGTGGACAGTGAGTGTATATACACTACACTGTGCACAAGAAAAAACTTCTGTACCATACATATTAGCCAATCGCAAGCCACTGATCATAGTTTTAAGTCTGCCCTTTCTAGTCTGCCTTTCTAGTCAAAACAGGAGCACTCATTTATCTCAGACAACTCAATCTGGCTTTATAGAGTTCTTAGGTGTAGTACATTTAGAATTATCACAATAAGTATTTCTAGCATACATAAATTTTATCTTGGATTTTGAAAGCATGCACAAAGAATGGGGCCCTGGGACAAAAAGTAGAACCTTGTAAAAATTCCTATGGACACATACGGCTGACTGTTACACAAGAAATTCCTAAAACACTTAACAAACCTATATTTAGAATCTCTTCAAAAGGATGACTGTCGGTATTTTTAAAGATTTTTACAGATTAGTAAAAGAAATATAATGCTTTATATAAGGTGTATACATTTGATTCCCTGTGTACTAGGGCTTCTCTAGAGGCTTCATGATTCAGTGACCATAGTGAGATTATAAACATATTCTTTAAACATCCTGATATAATTTTAAAACACTGAAAATTTTAAAACTAAAACGGTTTTTAATAAACAAGAATCTACTGAAATCACCATGCATTATCCTCATTAAAATGACTGTATATATACGTTGATTTTCTTTTTGAAATAATAATAAAATATATAAAATATAGCTGAAAGCAGCAATTATGGGGCGAAGCACGACAGAGGGAAAGTAAGGAGCTATCCAAGCATCAGAGCATGATCATGATTTTACATATCAAGTTTCAGTGCAATAGGCAGTAGTGTTGCCAAGATATTGCATAAAACACTATGCGGCGCTTATGTCAGCTTGGACGATGCGTTATATGGAAACGGTTTGAGACATCAACAATTTTTTTCAACACGAATAACGTATACTAAGTTTGGCCTGAATACACTAAAGCGTCCATTTTGGCGTGCTCACCATCAAATTCACTTCCGCGTTATTCGAGAATGGTTTGACTAATCAGCTTGAATTCCATAAATTTTGGTCAGCATTGTCTGAAGATGATCTGTTTTGATTTTCGTGAAAATGATCTAGGATGAGTTCAAAAAAGTAGGTTTTTCAGAAAATTCTAAATGCCAGAAAATCTAGTAGGATGAAAATCGGAACCTCGGTATGCATTCGATTTAGAGGAATCCGACGAAAAAAGAATTTTGTTTCTAGCTCCTACGGTTCAAATGTTATTAGCATAAATATGAGTGCAACTTTGAGCTGTTGCTCAAATAACATTTCAGACTGTCCCCTATCTGTGTGCCAAATTTCATAACTTTCTGATGTACGGTTCTGTGGGCTGCCATAGACTCAAGGGCAGAAGAAGAAGAAGCAGAAGCAGAATAAGTATAGCTGCGAGCAGCAATTATGGGGCCAAGCATTACAGAGGCAAAGTAAGGAGGCTAAGCAAGCATCAGAGCATGGTCATAATTTTATATGTTTTTATATATATGTACACACATACATAAATACATACATACATACATATATACATTATATATATATATATATATATATATATATATATATATATATATATATATATATATATATATATATATATATATATATATATATATTATATATATATATATATATATATATATATATATATATATATATATATATATATATATATATATATATATTTATAAGTTTCAGTGCATTAGGCAGTAGGCTTGCCAAGATGTTGCATAAAACACTATGTGGCACTTTGAAGATGCATTATATGGAAACAGTTTGAGATATCAAAAAGTTTTTTTGCCAGCATGCTCTAATGATGATCTATGTGAAATCTGGTAAAGATTGGATAAATGGTCTAGGAGGACTCCGAAAAATCAGGTTTTTGACATGACTCAAAATGGTGGACAGACAAAATGGCCTCCTGTGGAAAAACGTATATCATTGGTTTCAGACTGTCGGTTCGGTTTGGTCTATCAACATGAAATCCATAACTTTTTGCTGGCATGGACTGAAGATGATCTGAGTCAAATTTGGTGAACATCGGACAAACGTTTCGAAAAGCAAAAACTATGCTTTCTTCATATCTTGTGAGCACGTCCATTTTGGCGTGCTCGCCTTAGAATTTGTTGGCACATTATTCGAGAACGGTTTGACTAATCAACTTGAGTTCCATAAATTTTTGTTGGCATGGTCTGGAGATGATCTGATTCGATTTTCGTGAAAATCGGATGAACGATCTAGGAGGAGATCAAAAAAGTATGTTTTCAAAGCATTTCAATAAGGCAGACAGGAAGTTGAGCCAACTGAGCCAACCATAGCATAATTGGTATCACTGTTCTCGGCATGACCCAAGGAATCTAACAAGACCATTCTCATGACAATAGGCAAAAGTAGTCAAAAACTATTAGTATTTTTTGAAATTGCATTATAATTTTTGACCACAAGGTGACACTGTCCTGAAACTTTTTGGGGACCTTCAGGGCATGGTGACGATGACACATACTGAGTTTTATCGACACACCAAGGTATTTGTAGAATACAGCATTTTACATCTAATTCAAAATAGCTGACCCAAAAAATGACCGACATAGGAAAATTTGATATCATTCAACTCGGTATGCCACACAGAATCTAAGGTTCATGGTTTTATGACAAACCGTTCAGAAGTTATAAGCAAAAATGTGTTTTTTTTTATATCTCGTGAGCACCAAGTGACACTGTTCTGAAACTTTGCAAGTACACTCAAGTCATGGTGGCTATGACATACTAAGTTTGGTCTGAATATGCTAAAGCGTTACGGAGATATAGCCTCATGTCCATTCAGCATGCTCGCCTTCAAATTTGTTTGCGTGTTATTCGAGAACAGTTTGACTAATCAACTTGAATTCCATAAGTTTTTGTCCACATGTTCTGGAGATGTGACTCAATTTTCTTGAAAATTGGACAAACATTCTAGAAGGAGTTCAAAAAAGTAAGTTTTTCAGAAAATTCAAAAACCTAGCCCTTATGGTTTCAAAAGTTATTAGCATAAACATGAGTGAAAATTTGACCTGTTGGTGGCACTAGAGAGCTTTAAATAGTGACTCCAAATTGGCTATGATAACATTTCAGACTGTCCTCTCTCTGTGTGCCAAATTTCATAACTATCTGATGTACGGTTCTGTGGTCTGCCATAGACTCAAGAGCAGAAGAAGAAGAAGCAGAATAATAAGAAGAAAGTTGAGAATTACAACAGGTGCTTATGCACCTGCGGTGCTTGGCCCCTAATAAATATACCTGCAAGCAGCATTTATGGGGCCAAGCACTACAGAGGCAAAGTAAGGAGCTAAGCAAGCATAAGAGTCGATTTTGGTGAAAATCAGACGAACGGTCCGAAAAGCAAAAATTATTTTTTACATATCTGTTGAGCATTAGGTGGTGCTGTTCCGAAACTGTGCAAATACCCTCAAGTCATGATGGCTATGACATATACTAAGTTTGGTCTGAATAGGCTAAAGCGTTACGGAGATATAGCCTCACATCCATTTCGGCATGCTCATTGTCAAATTCGCTTGCACGTTATTTGAGAACAGTTTGACTAATCAACTTGAATTTGCTAATTTTTCTGTCAGCATGGTCTGAAAATGATCTGATTCAATTTATGTGAAACTCAGATAAACGGTCTAGGAGGAGTTCAAAAAAGTAGATTTTTCAGAAAATTCAAAATGGCAGACAGCAAGTTTGGCCAACCATGGTATCATTGTTTTCGGCATGACCCAAGAAATCTATCAAGACCAGTGTCATCACAATCAGCAAAAGTAGTCAAAAGCTATTAGCATTTTTTGAAATTTTGTTATAAACTTTGACCACAAGGTGGCGCTGTCCTGAAACTTTTAGAATGCCTTCATGGCATAGTACTAATAGCACATATCGATTTTCGTCTAAATTCAAAATGGCCAACACCCAAAATGGCCGATCTAGGAAAATTTCACATCATTTGACTCGGTATGCCACACAGAATCTAACGAAATCAGTTTCATGATTTTAGGACAAACCATTCAGAAGTTACAAGCAAAAAAACCTTTTTTCATATCTCATGAACACTAGGTGATGCTGTTCTGAAACTGTGCAGGTACCTTTAAGTCATGATGGCTATGACATATATTAAGTTTGGTCTGAATACACTAATGCGTTACGGAGATATAGCCTCACGTGCATTTCGGGGTGCTCGCCATCAAATTCATTTGCGTGTTATTCGAGAACAGTTTTGTTTATAGTTTATAGTTTTCTATAAATACCTTTTTGCTAGCATGGTCTGAAGATGACCATGGGTCAAATTTGGTGAAGATCCGATAAAGCGTCTAGAATGAGTTTGAAAATGTGTTTTTGAGAAAATTCAAAATGGTGGAAAATCTTGTTAGGCAGAAACTGAAACCATGAAATAAATTTTTTTTTAAAAAATGAATGCCAACTCGGCACGAGAAATCAGAGGAAAAAAGAACTTTGTTTCTAGCCCTCACAGTTCAAAAGTTATCAGCATAAACATGAGTGCAACTTTGACCTGTTGGTGGTGCTAAAGTGCTTGAGATAGAGACTCTCAATTTGCTAAAATGTATATTCAAACTGTCCCCAACAAGTTTGCAAAATTTCATAACTTTCCCGCAGGCAGTTCGATAGGCTGCCATAAACTTCAAGAGTGGAAGAAGAAGAAATACAGCTGCAAGCGGCAATCATCAGGGTCCAAGCAGATGGCAAAGTGGATTCCAGTTTGAAAGAACTGCTTGTGTTGTGTATAGGGCATGAAATTACTTGTTGGGAAGAGCTTGGCATATAGAATAAGTTATAATGAATTGGTTTAAAAGAATATGTCTGTTTTTTTGTTTTGTTTTTTTTGACTGTTAAAAATCATTATATTATATTATATTATATTATATTATATTATATTATATTATCTGTGTTGAAAACATATCACTGTTTTTAATCTGTACATTTTAATGAGTATATGAAATAGCTTTGGAAATTAACAGAAGAAAAAGAAGCATAATAATAATAATAATTAAAGCTGCAAGCAGCATTTTCGGGGGGCTAAGCACCCAGACTCAGTGAGCCACACATTCATAGACGCACTATAATTGTTGTTTAAGCAATCATAGCAAAGCAGAGCCATAACTTTAGGCAAAGAGATTCAAGAGTGATTTGTAGTTTCACTCATGATGTGTATGTTTTGACCACAGACAGTGCTGGAATTCTCTGACTGCAGGAGGAAAAGTCTAGATGAACAAATGGACAGCAGGGTGGCCGACAGGAAGTACACTTGGATTTCAGACACTGGTGTGTGTTCACTTCTGCATACTAAAGGGAATTGTAGGAAAAATCAACTGTGAATTTATCACAAACTCTTCAAATGATATAAGGAAAAAAAATGAAAGTTGTTGCAGTTCTTGATCATGGGGTGGCACAGTCACAAAACTTCTTGGGTACATTCAGGGCAAGAAGTTTTGTGATGATATGTAGACGCACTGCTGAGACACAGCCCCACATCGTGTTTTTCGCATTTGCCAGCAGATTACAGGACAATGGATTTGAATATAAAAATTCCTTTGATAAATTTTATTCAGACAGGCCTCAAGATGATGTGAGCCAAATCTGGTGAAGATTGGACAAAATTTGGAGGAGGAGTAACAAAAATGGCAGTTAGATGTAAGCATTTTGGCATGTTATTGTAACTTTTGACCAGTAGGTGGCACTATCGCGAAATTTGTTGCATAGCCTCAGGTCATGGTCCTGAAGATGCCTACCACGTTTTGTGTCAGTGCACAAAGTCACTGCTGAGATACAGCCTCAGTTCCTGTTTGGCGGCTTCACCATCAGATTCGTTGGCCCATTAAAGGCAAACCCTTTGGACTATTCAAAATTCTTTTGATAACTTTCGTGAGGCTTACTCATTACACATTGAAGATGATGTGAGCCAAATTTCATGGTGATTGGACAAAATTTGTAGGAGGAGTAGGGAAAAAACAAGTTTTTGACAAAATCCAATATGGCAGAAAATCTAATTAGGCGGAAATTGACGTCATAGGCTGCTTTGAACTCGCCTCGACCCAGAGAATCCAGGGATACCTGGCTTTTAAATGGACACAGTTCAAAAGTTATGACCGTAAATGTACTAAATTTGAGCTAAATGTCACTACTTTTTACCAGACAGTTCTGTGAGCTGCCATAGACACCCTAGCCAGAAGAAGAAGAAAACACAGAATAACAATAGGGTGCCTATGCACCTTCGGTGCTTGGTCCCCTAAGTGTAAAGATTACGATAACATTTAATCATCTTTGAGCATTTCACACATTTGTTTCCAAACTAACTTTATGAAACTCAGGAGATATTGTTAGAGTATCATGAGTCTATGCATTTAATCTAATTTCTATGCATTTTTTTTTTTACACGTCGAGTTATTCAGCTATTCAAATTGATGGAAACTGATGGAAAAAGATTGGACTTAAAAAGATTTATAAATCTGTGATTTATAATTCTCCCTCTTGTGGGCAACATTAGTATTACAGCCATCATCTGTCACTCAGATTGAGATAAATGGCTGAACATTTAGAATTTACTGTAAGTCCCCCCAACATCAGAAATTCATGAAATTTGGCATTTCAAATTTTGTTCTGTTGTCCATGTGTTCGAAGTTTCATAAGGTTTAGTCATTGCATTCACAAGATATAAGCCAATAAGTTATTATTTGCCACACCCACAAATATAAGGGCCTACATCTCCACAACGATTGTATGAATCAAAAATCTTATGAAAACTTTTTGTCTGGAGTATCTTGAGATGGTACATACTTAATTTTGTGTGAATCAGACAAACAGCCTAGGACTAGTTAAAAAAAGTAGGTTTTTCAGAAAATTAGAATTGCAGATACATTTTATATATAAAAATAAAAATGAGATATACATTTTGTAGCGCTTGATGCAAGGATTCATAGGAAGCAAGGATGCACGGATGCATAGTTATTAGCAAAAACACAAATTTGCTAATTATAGCGCCACCTTGTGACCGATCCTTAAGAGATTTGGTACACAGCCTCGTTTTGCCACTACGTACGAACATGTCAATTTTCATAACAGTCGGACATTTTCACATTATTAGCTGCTGAATGTTGATTGGCTGCTTGTGGATATGTTTGTTGATTTGTCCAAATCATATTTAGAGAACATGTTAGCATGTGTACCAAAGATGATGTGTACCAATATTCAACTTCATGGATCCTATGGTTGTGGAGTTTTAGAGGGTTTTCAGTTTTAGCGCAAACTATGGGCGGAATTTGATGAGACTTCTTGTGCCTCCTCAGAATGTCCTGTTGTCTATGAGTATCAGGTTTTGTTAAGTTTGGACATTGTGTTCAGCAGATATAGATCAATTTGTAAAAATGAGCATCACCTAACCAATTAATTAACTCATAACACGATAGCATTTTGTCATGAAGGTCTGGGGATGCATGCCAACTTTCACGCAAATCGGATGAAGAGCCTAGGACAAGTTCGAAAAAGTATGTTTTTCAAAAAATTTGAATGGAGGATAAACTTCATATAAAAACATATAAATAAAAACATTTACACTTGTTAGGGCTTAAAACAAAGATTCAGAAGAAACAAGAATTTTGATTCTATCACACACGGTTGAGGAGTTATTAGCTAAAATGTAAAGTTGCTTATTATAGCGCCACCTTGTGGCCGATTTTCAAAAAATTTGGTACAAATATTCATAGAATGTACGAAGACATCCATTTTTGTGATGGTAGGCCATTCAGATTTCACGTTACTAGCAGCTAAAATTTGACTGGCTGCTGGTGGCTTTTTTATATATCCGAGTAATATTGGAGGATATGTTAGGATGTCCACCAAAGTACATACATACCAATTTTCAGCTTCATCAATCATGCAGTTACAGTGATTTTTTCAAAGTTTCATAACTTTCCTGACAGCGGTTCTGTGGGCTGCCATTAGACTTCAGGAGTCCCTAATAATAAGAAGAAGAACACTACAAATGAAAACAATAGGTACCTACACACCTGCAGTGCTTGGCCCCTAATAATAACAATAACACGAACGATCACAATAGGTGCCTACGCACCTGTGGTGCTTGGCCCCTAGTAATAATTAAGAACACAAACGAAAACAATAGGCACCTATGCACCTGCAGTACTTGGCCCTTAAATATAGCTGCAAGCCGCAGAGGCATTTTTTAAATATATTTATATATTTGATATATATTTATATATTTTTACATATATATTTTTTGCATAAACTGTTTTAACAGCACTTCATGGGGGGCTGCAGCACCACTTCGCTCAGTCTTTAGGTATTTATTGGTTGTATTTATTTTTATTTGTTGGGTTAACCTAATGTTTGATTACAAGAAATATCTTAAAAAAAAAAAAAAGTATGTTGTGCCAGCCAGCCCAGGTCTCCTCTGCTTATTGTATTAAGCTTGAATTAACAAGTTTTGGCTATTATGCAAAACCACACCCAGGAGTTCTTACTGCAGAGTAGTTACAATTGGAGAAAATTTTATCATTATGCAAGCTGAACCACGTCCTGCAGTTTTCTACTTAGCAAGTGGTAATTTTTTATATGCTAAAATTTGTAAAAAGGTTATTAGTATAAAATGTAAATTTTTTACATTTCAGATAAATTGACTTATGTCAAAGTAAACTTACTTGTATCAAAAAAACAATTATATTGTTCATTTGCCAACATATGAATTGATTTATATAAATTAGCTATTAGTTTTACTACTACTTTCTCTTTTTTTTTTTTTTTTTTTCAAAAATGGTTATTGTGGGGCAAATTGTGCCAGACATGTTGGGGTTATGCAGTTCTACTTACTAAAAGCAGTGTTTTTCTTTTATTCTCTATAGAAATATTATTTTTTACTGATATTGTACAAGTGATATTGTTTAAAAATGTAAGTATACTGTAATGTCAAAAAAATGTAAGATGCCAAAAACTGTAATGTTAGTTACACATTTACCAGGAGGAACCTTTCTCAAGCCACAAACAATCTGGAGTTTCTGGACAAAAAAGCTTCTGAGCCTCTGTTCAAAAACATTAACATCTCATCTTTCACCTTCTGGTTAAAAGAACTGACCTTCTGTTTAAAAAAAAAAAAAATTATTTCAACAACATTTCATGTTTTACCATCTGTACTGTCTGGTGTACAACAACACAGGACAAAAAAAAAGTTGATTTTGCTGCTGAATAAAAAAATCATCTTCATAGAGACTTGATGTGAGTATGTATATTGTTTATAAATGCTGTTTGGCGTGTGTTTTTCATTTGCACATTATTCGTTAACCTTCTTAAAATCTCAAAGTTAAAACATTACAATAAAACTTTTTAGTTTTCATATGTTGTAGGACTTTTTAGTTAGTACTGTGAGGACACCACACTTCATCCATCACCTTCTGGTTTCGAACAACTGACTTTCTGATCCTCTGTTTAAAAAACCTAACATCCCATCATTCTCCTTCTGCTGGACAACAACACAGCACAAAAAGAACAAAGAGCAGAATTCACTACTGGTACACTATTTAGTACACTACTATATAGAGACTTGATGTGAGTATGTTTATTTTTATTAATGTTGTTTTACATACCTTAAGTTAAAACAACAACAGAAAAATATTTTGTTTTCTTGTGTTATAGGAATGCATAGTACTGTGAGGACACCACAAGATCCGGATGCTACATAGTCATGACTACATGCATATTTCCTTTGAGGACATTCACAGCACACATTGTTCACAGCAGGACAGCAGTACCAAAAAGACTCTATTCACCATTTTTAGTGACTACTTGTCACCAGCATATTCTAAAACATTAGGGGACATACATTTTCATGACACTTTGTATTTCAATGTTCGACATCAGATTTTCAAAATTATTCTTATTATATTAGCTAATATAATTATTCTAACTATATTAGCATATTACCCAAATCTCAAGAGAAGTATTGAAAACATGCCGGTTTAAGCTCAATGCAGGAGGAGTGAGCTATGAGCCATCACCTTTATATCCTTGAGGAAAGCACTTAACCCTAGCTTGCTTCAGGAGTATTGTCTCTGAAATTGTGTATTGTTAAGTCATTTTACATGAAACCTGAACTAACGGACTGACAACGTGCCCTTCTCAAAATGGAAACCTAAGTTTTGCTGGGGTTTTAGGGTATACATTGTACTTGACAATGTTAAATGAATGATTGCATGTCTGTACTGACTGATAATAAAATTTGCTGAGAAACCTGCGGCAAGCATCACAGGTACCTTCAAGGCATATGTGCCAAATACAATTTGAGATAAAACAGTAATGATTATTGTAGTGATGTGATTGCACTAACAGTAGTATTCTGATAGATATATATATACAGTCATGTGAAAAAATTAGGACACCCCATGAAAGCCTGTGTTTTTTTTTAACATAGTTAAATATATGGACATTTGATCTTCATTTTAACAATATTGGGAGATTCAAGTAATATAACTAAACAAATAAAACCAAAGAAAAGTCTTTTTAAAATGATCTGTAAAATGTAATTTCAAAAAAATCCAATTTCTTGTGAGGAAAAAGTAAGGACACCCCCACATTTATTTGTACTTAAAATGGCTAAAATTACCTACAGGTGTATCACATCACGTGCAACTTATTAGGACATTGTTACAGAGCATTTTGAAGGAGGGTTGCCTTATTTAAACCTCAGACATTTAGATTGGTTTGCTCTTAATTGTTGAAATGAGATCCAAAGAGCTCTCTGAGGCCTTCAGAAAGAATATTGTTGATGCTTATGAGTCTGGTAAGGGATATAAAAAGATCTCAAAAGAATGTGTAATCAGCCATTCCACTGTCCGGAAAATCATTTACAAGTGGAGAACATTTGAAACAACTGCCAACATGGCCAGGTCAGGCCGTCCAAGCAAATTCACCCCATGAGCAGACCGCAAGATGCTTAAAGAAGTCTCCAAAAACCCTAAAATATCATCACGGGACCTACAGCAAGCTCTTGCTACAGTTGATGTCAAAGTGCATGAATCTACAATCAGAAAGAGACTGCACAACTTTAACTATCATGGGAGGTGTGCAAGGAGGAAACCTTTGCTGTCTAAGAAAAACATGAGGGCAAGACTGAAGTCTTGAACACATAGACAAAAGCCTATTTTGTCTATGAACACATAGACAAAAGCCAAGACTTCTGGAATAATGTGCTTTGGACAGATGAGTCTAAAACAGAATTATTTGGACACCATAACAGAGGGCATGTTTGGCATAAACCAAATACAGCATTTCAGCAAAAGAACCTCATACCAACTGTGAAACATGGAGGTGGAAGTGTTATGGTTTGGGGATGCTTTGCTGCAGCAGGACCTGGCCAGATCACCATCATAGTGTATTCTATGTTCTACATTGTATCAGAAGGTGCTTGAGGAACATGTGAGACCATCTGTCAGAAAATTGAAGCTGAAGTGGAACTGGACCTTACAACATGACAATGACCCAAAACATACCAGTAAATCCACCAAGGACTGACTGAAAAGTAAAAAATGGAGAGTTCTGGAATGGCCAAGTCAAAGCCCAGATCTAAATCCTATTGAGATCCTGTGGGGTGATTTGAAATGGACTGTGCATGCAAGAAACCCCTCAAACATCACACAGCTGAAAGAATTCTGCATTGAGGAGTCGATGTCAGAAGCTGGTAGATGGCTACAAGAAACGTCTCATTGAGGTTATTTCAGCCAAAGGGGGAAACACTAGCTATTAGGTCATAGGGTGTCCTTACTTTTTCCTCAGTTGAAATACTCATTTTTGTTGATTTCTTTTGTTTAATTTGTGAACATGAAGTGATTTTTTTGTTGTTTACATGCAATTACATCACTTTCATCTACAGGTACAAATTAAAACAAGATCAGAAATTGACACGTTAACATTTCTTAATGAAGAACTGAATATTTAATGGGGTGTCCTAAATTTTTCACATGAGTGTTTATGTGTATATATATAAAACGTTCATATATCATATATACTGTATTAACATAAAATAATTTACAAACCATAAGGAGAAGTATTTGAGGTGTATTATAATTACATAACTTTTGACCAATAGATGCACTGTCACCAAATTGATATGGCATTGTTTGGGGATGGTTACAATGGCAAAATATAAAGTTTCATCAGAATACATCGAAGAGTTGCACAGATACAGCCTCAGATCCTTGTGTTTCCCTGAAAAACTGCATTATATGAGAACAAGCATGTAAAAAGGTGACAGCGCCACCTGGTGACCACTTTCTTTTAATTTCAAATTTTGCAAAAACCTCTCAGCCCAAAAGGCAAATATGTCCACAGTGTTTTGTTTTGATCAGTCTTTGGTAACATTGTCTAAAAACTAATGAAATGTGATTGGCAGATGGTGGCCATGTTTTTAAGATACACAATTGTTCTCATGGACAGTTATGGACATGGACATAGGCACTGCATGCCACATGTTAAGTCAGTCGGACCGACAGATTGGTTTCGTCTATCAACACGAAATCCTTACCTTATTGCTGGAATGGACTGAAGATGATCTGATACAATTTTCATGAAAATCAGACAAATGGTCTAGGAGGAGTTCAAAAAAGTAGGTTTTCAAAGCATTTCAAAATGGCGGACATAAAGTCCGGCTGACTATGGGATAATTGCTATCGCTGTTCTCGGCATGACCCAAGGAATCTATCAAGACGTGTCTCGTGACAATAGGCAAAAATAATCAAAATCTATTAGAATTTTATGAAATTTTATTATAAATTTTCACTGTCCTGGAACTTTTTGAGTACCTTCACGGCATGGTGCTGATGACCCATACCGATTTTCATAACGACACACCAAGACGTTCATGAAATACAGCATTTTATGTCTAAATTCAAAATGGCCGACATAGGAAAATTTCATATCATTTGACTTGGTATGCCCGGAAGCATAATAATAATAATAATAATAATAATAGGAACACCAACGATTACAATAGGTGCCTATGCTCCTTCGGTGCTTGGCCCCTAAATATTCATAATATAACATATGCCTGTGAGTAATTATGTTTTATAAATAAACGAATGACTTAATGAAGTTAAACTTGTTACCAAATGTACTGAACAATACTTGTTCAATACTGAGCATTGGGACATTTTTTACAACTGAGTTTAGACTGGTAACAATAAGTCAGAATTGTAAATAAATTAAGCATTACGCAAAATCCTAAATTTTACCAATTGATGTGAAGATCTCTGCCTGTATTTTGCAACAGAGCCAGCACACAGACCAAAGTGTCACCACCAAAAACTGCATGTCTCCCTGATGCACACTTCTGAGAGAGAGAGGGAGAGAGAGAGAGAGAGCATTTAAATCAGTATATTCTTAAATATCCTTGCAACCCCAATAGTGGCAAGCATTACACACTCCTGACTTCTGCCACCTCTGTTCATAGCAAGTCTGATAACAAACAGAAACATTCATTGTAGTTTCCAATTAAAAAGAATCATTCACACAGTGTTTGACATAATTTGGACAATTTCTTTGCAAGTGCACACTGATATATGACGTTAGCATCAGAATAACATGGCAATGAAAACTTGCCAGTAAGACAGGATACAGTCAAAGCATACAGCAGAGTAGCTAATGTATGCTCAAGGGCCTAACTGTGGCCCTCTGCTTCTTTTAAGGTCTAGATCTTTAGGATTGTACAAACTCTGTCACGTTTTGTGATCAATGCACTCATTTATGTTATTAATCTCCTCAGCTTGGATACAGATGCATAGTAGACACAGACATAACAGTAGTAATGATTGCTGCTGGAAAGTAGGGAGAGGTTTATCGAAGCCCTTTTTTCACAATACTGCCAAGTGCTGAAAATTACTCTTTCTTGAAAGAAATGAACAGCTCAGTCAAAAAAAAAAAATCCCCTCTTCAGGAAGTGTAAAATAGAATCAGGCACATTTCTAAAAATGTAAATATGCATGTAAAAATAATGACTACATTCAAAAGTGTGAGCAAAGGTCATGTTACAATTTGCTAGGCACATATTTTAGCCAGCTTGATGAGGTGCCAGGTCTTTACATAATGAGCTTAGAGGGGTGCGTGTGTGTGCACGCAATAATGTAGTCAGTGTGATTTGTCGCTGAGGCAAAATGGTTGAGACTAGAGGTATGTGCATCAGAACTGGCATCCCACAGGACAAAAGACGTTTATACTTTCATGTGGCTCTTGAAGGTGTGAAGCAGACAGGTCAGGTCTTACAAAATTCCCACCCCAACTTCATGTCAAAAACCACACAGAAGACCTGACACTACCAAAACATTTGGGCTATGGATTAAGGAAACACATTTTTCTGCTTTTGTTCAGTCTTTGCATGGGAAACAAGTTTACAGTGGTGCACATCCATTTCTGATGCATTCCATATAGCCCATGCACACCGTTGTGCTGTGCACAGGACAGCATATCTCTGCTGGGATCTCAGAAAATAATCATTTAATCAATTATTTAAAAAAAAAAAGAATATTCTCCATTGTTATTAAAACAAAATCTTCCTTTAAAATCATACAGGCATTATAATGAAAAGAACCCCATTTTGACTAGCAGCAGCACTGCATCCCAGCTTTGTAGACTCTGATAGTGTGTCAAGCGAACATACCTGAATTTTCTGGAATATAACAAACCAAAAAACTGAAGTAGGAAATCTGATAAAATATTATTAAATGGCTATTGTTTTCAACTCTATGTGTGTTCTCCTGAACTGAAATATGCAATTCATTTGTACATCTCAACCATTTCTAGATTAAGTTCTACCAAGTTCTAGAATTGTAAAGACTGGTTACCTCCAAAAGGGAAAACACAGAAAAACACATTTAAATATTTCATTCCAACCCTACTGAAAGAAACCTGTAGTAGATTTATAAATTGTGGCAGTAAGATGATGCTGGACTGGTCAGATTAAAATGATCAGGAATGTGGGTCAGAGAGACCATGTGGAATAAATCTGGTCATCTAAACTACGATTAACAAAATGATTCCTCAGGGCATGTTTAGTATCAGTTTATATATTCATATATTCTATATTTCATGGTGAACAATGTGATGACATCAAAAGTATCATACAAGTTCACAAAATAGCATTTACAGTATGTGGTTTATATGTGTGTGGTTCACACACATATTGCAGAGAGAGCTTTCCAGTCAGGTGCTGAGAAATGATTGTGTTGAATGCTGAAGTCTATGAACAGCATTCAAAAATATGTGTCCTTTTTGTCCAGGTGGGTGAGGGCCAGATGGAGGGTGGTGGTGATGGTGTCATCTGTTGAGCATTTGGGACGATATGCGAACTTCAGAGGGTTCAGTGAGGGGAGGCAGCAGGGTCTTGATCTGCCTCATGACTAGCCTCTCGAAGCACTTCATGATGATGGGTGTGAGTGCAACACGATGGTAGTCATTGAGGCAGGACACTGAAGAGGTCTTCAACACGAGAACATTGGTGGTGGCCTTGAAGCACATTGGAACAATGGTGCTGCTCCGGGGGATGTTGAAGATGTCAGTGAGAACATCCACCAGTTGGTCTGCACATCCTCTGAGCACTCTGCTAGGAATGTTGTCTGATCCAGCAGCCTTCTGTGGGTTGACTCTGTGTAGAGTTTTCCTCACATCAGCCGTGGTTAGACACAACACCTGGTTGCTGGGAGCAAGGGTGGTCTTCCTCACCATCATGTCATTCTGTGCCTCAAACAGAGCTTAGAAGTTGTTCAGCACATCTGGAAGAGAGGCATCACTGTCACAGGCAGGTGATGTTGTCATGTAGTTGGTGATGGCCTGGATGCTCTGCCACATGTGCCACGTGTCGCCACTGTCCTTGAAGTGGCCGTAGATTCTCTGGGCGTGTGCGCGCTTTGCCTCTCTGATGAACAGTTTGGCCCTCGTTGTCCTTAGGGCCGCCTTGTCACCTAGGCGAAGTCTCAGGTCCTCAGCAGCGCACGCACCTCTGCGGTCATCCATAGCTTCTGGTTGGAACTTGTAGTGATGGTCATGGAGACAGTGATGTCATCGATGCACTTGCTGATGTTGCTGGTCACTGATGCCGTGTATTCCTCCAAGTCACCATCAGTTGCAGCTTCCCTGAACGTGTGCCAGTCTGCGTGTTCGAAACAGTCCTGACGAGCAGAGATGGGCAGGTTTTCACCTGCTTCAGAACCGGTTTGGAGCGTCTGACAAGCGGTCTGTATGCTGGGAGTGGTCTGAGTAGCCGAGGTGGGGGTGTGGCTCCGCCCGGTATGCACTGGAGATGTTTGTGTAAACAAGATCCAGCGTCTTCACCCCTCTCGTTGCAAAGTCCACATGCTGATGGAATTTAATGCTGCTTTTAATACTGGTATTCCCCTGAAGTTAACCGACAAATCTCCTCTCACTTGGTTTGCAATCTGCCACTGGGTCCTGGACTTTCTGAGTTGCAGACCCCAAACAGTAAGGATTAACAACATAACATTTTGCACCCTCATCCTCAACACTGGAATGCCCCCAGTGTTGTGTTCTAAGATCCCTTTTATTCACCCTGTTCATACATTATTGTGTTACTAAACATCAGAGCAACCAGATTATTACATTTGCGGAAGACACCACAGTCAATGATGAGGTGGCATACAGGGATGAGGTGCAACAACTTGAGACCTGGTGCAAGGATAATAACCTTGTCTTAAATGTCAGCAAAACAAGGGAGATGGTGGTGGACTTTAGGAGGACACAATCAACACACCAACCTATACATATCAATGGAACACCTGTGGAATAGGTGTTCAGTATCAGGTTCTTAGGCGTAAACATCACCAACGATCTCCCATGGATCATCACGCGTTACCTGCTGGTTCAACCTGCCTCCTCTCCGTCCACCGCTGACCCTCAACCATGCCCCCGCTACTGTATATTATTTTTGTGATTTCTTTGAATGAAAATTGATTGCATAACATTATTTGGATAAAAACAAATCTCTCAAAATAATGCCTCAAACTCCAAATTTAGAGTGTACGTGCATATTTTACATGGTTGCTCTTACCATAATAATAATAGTAATATGAAAAAGTAGATCTCTTGTCATAGAAGAGTGAGCACCCCTGCTCTACATGATTGCCATTTCTTTGTAAACACACACAGAGTCATCTCTCCCATTCATGATGAACTCGTGTTAACATGTCTGGTTGTTATGCATGTAATTGTATGTCCATCGCAACCTTGTGACAGCTTCTCTATCCAGCCACGAGAATGATTTCAATAAGTTCTTCTTTTGGAGACTTTTGGAACACCCTGTAGTAACCATTAATACTTAATTAATATCCACATGCCACATGCTCCTTGAAAAATGCTTCTTCAGTAACTGTTGCTTTTATGTTCATAGAAGACATGTGATAGATGTTTGTAGTTTATGCTAGTTTGTGTGTATGGTTGACAAATTTTCAGTAGTTGGGTGATCAGTGCTAATGCTATCAATGCTAATTTAGGCTGCTTAAAGCAACACAGAAAACATTTGGTCACCAATTTCACCCAGTGGAAACTTTGATGAACGTACAGCCTTTCACAGATGTACAGGCTTAGTCTTCAGACAAACAAGAAAGAATAGGATGTTGCTGTTTTAGCTGTGGCCTCACACCACAGATATAACATAGATAAGATATAAGATATAACATTCCACTGTGCAACTGGAAACATCGGGAGGTGAGGTGTGGGACTGCTTTTTTTTAATCCCACTCTGCCTGCTGCTAAGAGGAATTCTGATCACTCTTGCATTCCCCCAGAGACATTCTTGACCACTCCCGATTGCTCCCAGACTTATTATTCTTGCTTGTACGTGCCCGCAATATTTGATAAACAATCTTAGGTTTTCTTTTTCCCAAGGTTTAAACAAAATATTAATTTAAACCACCATGACCTCGAGGATAAAGCAATTACTTAAGAAGAATGAATGAATGTTGCATGAATCAGTTGCATGGCACCATATGAGCAATCACATGGATAAGAACCAGTTGGTTTGCAAGAAAGAAGTCCTTAGTGAGGGCAAACCACAAAATGCAACATTTGAGTTTGATCAAGCATGATTGAAACTAAAATTGAAATCGCATGGATACAAGAAAGAGCATCCAGGCCTAAAACACACTGTAAAATATGTGGTTGTGGGGCTCTTTTGTAACTAGTGTTTCAGGCACTCTAGCGTGAGATTGATAGCATTAATTCTGTTAGCGCAGGAGTGCTCAAATATTAATCTTTCTACAGGGTTCACGTTCTACAGAGTTGAAGGTCCAGACAAAGGTTAGAGGCAGACAGAGGCCCCATCCAAAGTGACTGTCTCTGAAGAATCACTCTGAAGAATGAGAATTCTGTTAAGTGGGATGTTAAGTGGGTCTTAGAAAGACTTAGGAGCTGAGAAAGAAGATCAGGGAGGGCAAGGCCAGCTACAAGAGGAAGATGGAGGAGCAGCTGAAGCAGCAAAACATCAGTGGGGTGTGGAGGAGCCTAAAGACCATCTCAGGCTTCAAAGCACCCCACCCCCAGGTTGTGGGGGACCTGCAGTGGGTCAATGACTTGAACCATCACTTCAACCGGTTCGACCAGTCACCCACTACTCCCCCCATGCAGCTGCACCACACCTCGTCAACGGGACAATGCCCCCCTCCCCCAGCCCCTCACACCTCTGGCTCACTCCACACCACCCCCTCACGGCCCCATGGACTCATTCACCCCCTCAGCCCACCCCTGTCTTTCACACCTGGCC
>CM040468.1:14462480-14476372 GCA_022758105.1 Pangasianodon gigas | reverse complement strand
GTCCTGTGTGGTACCAGTGCCCAAAACACCGCACGCTAGAGACCTCAGCAGCTTTAGGCCGGTGGCTCTCACATCACATCTGATGAAGACACTGGAGAGACTGGTCCTGGGCCACCTCCGCTCTGAGGTGAGCTCAGCGATGGACCCGCTGCAGTTCGCCTACCGACCCGGGATCGGAGTGGAGGACGCTGTGATCTTCCTGCTGCACCGTGCTCTAACTCACCTGGAGAAGCCCGGCAGTGCTGTGAGGATTTTATTCTTTGACTTCTCCAGCGCATTCAACACAATTCAGCCATTGCTTTTGAGGGACAAGCTGGAGTGGGCTGGAGTGGACTCACATCTGGCGGAGTGGGTCCTGGACTATCTCACAAATAGGCCCCAGTTTGTGAGAGCTAGGGACTGCGTATCTGACACCCTGACCTGCAGTGTGGGTGTCTCCCAGGGCACAGTGCTCGCGCCCTTCCTTTTCACCCTTTACACTGCAGACTTCAGGTACAACACAGACAGCTGTGTCCTGCTCAAGTTCTCTGACGACTCAGCCATCGTTGGCCTGATCAGTGACGACGATGACGCAGAGTACAGAAGACTGATGCAGGACTTCGTGGACTGGTGTCGGCCAAATCACCTCCTCATCAACGCGGGAAAGACCAAGGAGATGGTGGTGGATTTCCACAGACACCGGTCTTCCCCCTCATTGGTGAACATCCAGGGAATGGACATTGAGAGAGTGGACTCTTATAAGTACCTGGGTGTTCACCTAAACCACAAACTGGACTGGACTCACAACACAGACGCACTGTACAGGAAGGGTCAGAGCAGGCTCTATCTCCTGAGGAGACTGCGGTCCTTTGGTGTGCAGGGGGCGCTCCTAAAGACTTTTTATGACTCTGTGGTGGCATCAGCCATCCTGTATGGTGTGGTCTGTTGGAGCAGCAGCATCACTGAGAGGGAGAGGAAAAAGCTGGACAAGGTCATCAAGAGGTCCAGCTCTGTCCTAGGCTGTCCTCTGGACTCAGTGCGGGAGGTTGGTGACAGACGGGTCCTGACAAACTGACATCTATGCTGGACCACGAGTCCCACCCCCTGCGGGACGTCCTGTCAGCTCTGGAGAGCAGCTTCAGTGACAGACTGCTCCACCCTCAGTGTGTAAAGGAGAGATTTCGTCAGTCTTTCCTTCCTGCTGCTGTAAGACTTTATAATGAACACTGCTGATTTATTTATTTATAAACTCTCATTGCAGTATTTACACTCAAATTTATGTGCAATATCAGTGTGCAATATTTTAATGTGCAATACCGTCACACTACTGGCAAGCTACACTATTCTCAACCAACCTGTACTTATGTGTATACACCCCTCTCCTTTTTTGTTTTGTGTTAGGATTTTTGCTTTAGTACTATTTAAGCCATTTATGTACAGTGTATTTAGTTTAGTTTAGTAATTCTGCTTGTATTATAGTGTTTTTGTATATATAGAGTCTATTTGATTTTGTTACCTCATATTAGAATAGTTTTTAATCTATCTTGTTCTTGTGTGCATACTCTTTCTGTACTGGACCCCTGCTGTTGCTAAATGCAATTTCCCCACTGCGGGACAAATAAAGGAATATCTTACTTACTCTTACTTACTTAACTATCTGTTTTACTGAGAATAATAATAATCTATAGAACAGATGTATAAATGTTGTTGACAATGGTTGACAGATTAAAAATTGCATTTAGGACTGTATCTGGCCCCTACTGAGTACCCCCAATCTAGCAAGATGTTTTGGCCCTAAAATTGGTTTCTCAAGTCAACTCTTTCAGTAGTCTAAAACTAGATTAACCTTTCAACAAGATAATGACCCCAAACATACATCCAAATTAACACAAATGGTTGCAGAAAGTGTTTGATTACACTATGTAACATTTTTTTTCTTTTTTGTTCCCAGGTAGTAAGTGTTATTTCCTAATTGCTTATACCACAAAAGTATAGAAAATGGCTATTATTCCCCTCAAACTTTTCTTTTGTTACCAGGACATTGGTAGTGTGAAATTTACCTATTTTCACTGAGAAAACAGGCAAATTTGTGTCAAATTATGTTGTATTTTTCTGACCTCAAAGAGGATTACAACAGTGTCAAGACATTGCTGGATGCCTTGAAGTATGATGAGTACAGCTGGGACTTAAAAATGAGACTTAAAAATAGTGACATTCCTGATAGGTCTTTTACAAAGCGTCCCTGCTATCTTTGGGACAGCAGGGACAACAAGGCGCACTTCCAAAGGCGGGACTGGCCACAGCAGACCAAGGAACAACGTCAAGTGGGAGCCATTGGTGGACCCCTAGAAGGTGCTGATGCCACCATGGCACATCAAATTGGGCCTTATGAAACAATTTATCACAGCTCTAGATAAGGAGTCGGCAACCTTCAAGTACCTTGAAGACTTCTTTCCTAAGCTGTCTGAGGCAAAAGTCAAAGTTGGTGACCACAGATAAAGAAGATCCTAGAGTGCAAGGAATTCCACAAACAGCTCACTAGGAAGAAAGAAAGTGGCTTGGAACAGCTTTGTCATAGTGGTTCGGGGCTTCCTGGCAATCACAAAGCCGAAAACTGCGGAGCTGGTTGAGAATCTGGTGAAGAACTACGGCACAGTGGGCTGCAGGATGTCTCTCAAAGTCCATATCCATGATGCTCATCTTGATAAATTCAAGGAGAACACGGGAGCATACTCAGAGGAGTAAGGCGAGTGCTTTCACCAAGATATACTGGACTTTGAACGCTGCTACCAAGGATAATATAATGAGAACATGATGGGACACTACATTTGGGGGGTGCTTCATGAAAGTGATTTACAATATAATCGTGAATCTCTAATAACTTCAAAATCTTTTGTGGTCATTTTGGATATATTTAGTATAATTACATGTTAATTTTGATTTTAAAAAATGCCTTTTTCTGACTTTATGTGAAAGAAACTATGCAATTTCACCATGTCCTGGTCACAAAAGCAAAGTTTGAGGGGATTAACTGTCATTTTCTGTACTTCTTAGGCATAAGTAATTAGAAAATAACACATACTGCCTAGGAACAGAAATTGTGTTACATAGTGTTATTACAATGTTTCCCCTAATATTTAAGCATATTTTAGAAGTTTATATCATGATGTCACTTCCAGCTGCAACAAAATCTGGTGGCAAAAGTTCAGCTTCATGCAGATTAGCCAGATCTCTGCTTTGTGCCAAGGATAGACTGTTGCTTGTCATAGCCAATAGATAAACAAGTGGAAAAAGTTTTATTTCTCTAACAAATATTATACGGTAAATATCAAATCATTTTCAGTACCTATGGGTGATGATTTAGGTTTTAGGTGCAAAACTACTTTAGTCTAACAGCGTTAGACATGTCACATAGGGCTACAAATTTTGGAGTAACGGGGCATTACTTTTTATTTTTTCTCGATACCATTCCTTGAAAAACAACAGGGTGATACAATATATATTAATTTACTAATTTTAAATATCACACTTGCATACGTTTAACCACCAACAATCATCACACTGTCAAGTTTCTTAACAACTCTTCAGCCTACTTTCATATGCCTTTTTTTTTTTTTGGTCAAGGCATGAGCTTGTTTATAGGTCGTTGTTCTTCTCCAACTTATATTTCTTGCGAACTGTTGGTATTTATTTTTTATTTAGCTAGCTAGTTAGTTTGTGCTACTGAAGCAACTGAATGGAATTACTAAAAAGCCATCAGATTGGGTAGGTCCGCCTTTCGCAAAAGCTGCGCAAACATTAGCGAGATTTTTCTAGAATTTCCCAATCACAGTAATGTGGTATTCACTATATAGGCTTGTAATCATCTAAAAAATCAAGTTAACGCTTAACAATTATATGAGAAGTAGTATAGTCTACAACATGTACACTAAAATCCTAAACCAAAAAACCTCATTTGTACACACTGATTATATTCCAGACCATATTATTATTATTATTATTATTATTATTATTATTATTTTGTGAAAGTAACTTTTACCTAACGCCCTAATACAAGTAACACGCAAAGCTTCTCATTCGCCTTAAGAATAATAGCAAAATGTTACAAAACAGGTCCCTTACTTTTATTAAAGATGCAGAGAACCTCTTGAAATCTTATTCTCCAAAATCCTTCAGCTACGTTTTGGAACAGCAGTAAGTTTAACTGCCACGTACTGGTCCCCCCCACACACTTTTAATAACACACTGGAGTGTAAGTACGTAAATCCCCTATTCAACGCGCAACAATATTCCTCTAAAACGTCTAAGGACCTTAAAAACGAAACGAACTGTTTGTATCAAAAAGCGATTAACTTGATTTCTCTTAGCGTGTTAAGGTAAACGCAGTATTTGTACAGGCCAAAAGTATACAATGCCGAGTACAACAACGCTAGCTGACACCAAACATCCAGGATCCAGTATATTAAGTATACTTTCATATACATTTGCAGCCTCTTGGTTTACTCACCTCTGCTTAAGATGCAACAAACTCATTTAAGACAGTCAATACCAAATCTCTGTTTTAGGTTGTTTTTGGAGTGTCTATACGGCGTTTATCGCGGGTTTACGGTAAATCACGCCTTGCAAAACTGCATGTTCTTAATGGCGAGCGAAAAGCTTTCAAACGTACGTCATATATGGCACAAAGTGGTGTCGAGTTTCAGCAACTGGGGGTGTTCCAGAAATCAGGTTAGGTAACCCCAGTCTGTTGAGACAGTGTTGAGGTTTCCGTTCTAGTTACTAGCAGTTTAAGCAGTGAAGCTAACCTGCTCGGCGGCAGGTTTACTTAACTAAACCAGGCTTTAAAGCCTCAGAAATCGGCTCAGCAGTCACTCGACAGTTGCTCTTTAATGGAGGATTCAGTAGATATGCATTAACGCATTATTGCATTAGTCACAGCTTTATGTCGATTAGACCCAATTCGATAGATAGGCATAGTTTATTCAAACAAAATTAGAATAGTTTACTTTTTAAGCAATATAAATATAAGAATGTAATAATAAGATAAGGATTTGACACATTAAACAAATGTTCTTCTTTAACTTAATTAAATGTGAAATAAATTGTACTATGTTTAATTTTAAAACATGGGGTACTGGAATACAACGCAAGAAGTGTTCCAGCAAGTGGACAGAAAGGGAAAAGGTCCAGGTATTGCAGAATCATTAGAGATTGTTGCTATAGTGTAGCAAAAAGAATAGTGTGAAAGGTTTAGGACATGAGCAACCGCCTGTTATCAGTAGCATCTTGCTGCATAGGAGCTATGAAATCTACAAAATGTCAACCACTCAAACCAACTACTGCCAAACTACAAGATGTTAACCACTCAAACCAACTACTGCCAAACTACAAGATGTTAACCACTCAAACCAACTACTGCCAAAATGATTAGGTGAATTTATCAGTTGGAAAGAATTAGACCATATCATTAGAGCAGTAGCTCAAAAACTAGTTATAGAACAAAAAGCACCTTTTACAACACAGACTAGTTGGGCGTATTTAAACTCATATTTGTAATGAACATGTAATGGATGTTAGTATCAATTAAAATTATTAATATTTAATACTGATAGAGAAATAGAAAAATGGTAATCAGATATTAGAATTAATGTAAGAAAGTGCCTGAGTAGTTGCTATTATATCATAAATGGTCTGCTAAACCCATGTCATCGTGATATTTTCTGAAAGAGAATGCTGCTCCAAAACAAGTTGGACAATATTATTCACCTTCTCTAGATCATGCTACACCTCTCAGTTTGGACACTAACACTTTTATGTTTTTTCTTAAACATTTAATTATGTTGTACTATATTGCTCAAAAACAATATTGTGCACCTTCCCTAGAATATATGACAAGTGTTAATGTGGACACTTTATTTTGTGTTGTGTTACTTGGTCAGAATTGCTGTAGTTGTAACCTAGTCTTTCTTTCTTATTTATTTATTTATTTATTTATTTAAGACCAGTTATAGATTCATGTCTTGGTGTAGTTATAGACCCCTTCAGTGTTTGATGAAACGTGATGCTACTTGGTTATAGTCTGACTAAAGAATCTATCAAGTGGATGCACAGGTGGGGTAGAGGTGTAAAATTTGGCAGTGTGCGTTGTGGGAAAATGCGATTCACAACGTGGGAATCAGCATTCTATTAATTATGCATCTAATGCAATTGCACTGACTGAACAGCAGAAGTCTGCACAACCCACAGTTAAATATATGGAGAGAGCATGCTGGGCCTGATAGCTCCAGATCACAATGACTGACATGCATTATAGGTTATATGGGTACATGACCATATTATAAGATTTAAAAAGAGCTCTTCAGTAGCTTTCAAATGACATTAGCCTCACACCGCTTCGATCTACAGTGCCCAAAAAAGAGGCAGCAGAACTCTGGCATATTAGCCAACTTTGAAGCTCTATGTCCGGTGAAAAATAATGTCTCAGGCCCTGTTGCAGAGCTTATTATTTTTCAATCCATCATTTCCACAGGTCAGAGACTGTTTATTCAATCAAAATTTTTTGGGAGAATTTACAAATTTATTTATTTCTTTTTAAGTTATGGTAATCCTGTAGTACATTTATTATTTTAGTACATTTATTATTTTATTTAGTTTTATACAGACAAAAATGCACACTGTTTTGCATTGTTTAAAAAAAAATGGTTGTTTCAGATGTGAATCAAAGTCAAAATTAAAATCGGAACCTTATCATGAATCGAATCAAATTGTGACTAGAGTGTATTGTTACACCCCTAGGGATTAGCCTGCTGGACATTGTTGCCTCTTGCACCTCCAACAGTGCCAGTGAGGGTCAGTGACAGTGTGGGACCAGCTGCAGGGTCATCAGCTGGGAGCCGCCCTTCACTGGTGTTTCGCCCCTTTAATCCCAGAACACCTCCTGGTGGTGGGGCAGTGGCAGAGACATCTCCCTGCCACCCCCTGCAGCTGGCCCTAGGATCTGTGTATTTTTCGAATACACAGCCAGAACCTGGCCTTCTCTGCTTCATCTGCCAGCTCTTTCAGTACATTCCTCAGTGTTTACCCTGACATTCCAATACCACAGAAGAATCGTTGGGTAGATGTGCCTATGAAACCGAGACATCCCACCTCCACAGGGCAAATAATAGCCCTACACCCTGCTTCTCTGCACTCACTTGCCAGCACTCAGAGCTTCTCCATCTTCCTTTCAAACGCTGCCTCCAGCCCCTCCTCCAAGGCACTATAATGCTATAATAATGCTATAATGTCTGGCCAGAGAGAGTTTGAGGTGACTTCAGATTGGAACTGGAGTTGTTGATCAAGGCTCCCTCTCAGGTTCCAGTCATACCCAGGTGTTAGGATCAATGTCATCTTCATTGCTGTGTTCTGTGCTACCCTGCCTTCTGCTTCTTTTACCTTCCACCTGTAACCCAATTGAACCTGAAGCTTGGTGTTTCGTATGACCTGGTCAGTTGACTCCCTCAACTCCAGGAATAGCCTAGTCTTCTTCTGCATGTTCCAAATAGAGAGGCTGTGAGATTTTTCAGCCTTGATTTCCATTCTGGCCCATGACTTAGCTATTCCAACCTATTCAAGAGAATTTTATTCAGGAATTGGATTGACATTAGCTAAAATGTTATCTACTTTTTATTATGGATTACCACCAAAAGACAGGAAGTACTATTCGGCTAAAGTAACACTTTCAAAGGATGTAATTCTAGAAGATCCTTAAGGCTTAGCACCCTGTCATTGGTTAAATGATCCTAAGCAGTGGCCTAACCTGCAATGGCCAGACATACAGTTCCCTCCAAAAGTATTGGAACAGAAAGGCCAATTCTTTTGTTTTTGCTATACATTGAAGACTTTTGGGTTTGAGATCAAAAGATGAATATGAGATGATAGATCAGAATTTCAGCTTTCATCGAACAGGTCAGCCAAGGAAAACAAGCTCTGCCAAGCGGTCTCGCACTCTGTTTCTCTCTCACTCCCAGGTTAGAGGAGTCCCCTGAAAGCACAAAGATACACACATAAATCAACTCAGGCTAATAAAACACCAGTGAGTATCATCACGCATTACCTACTGGTTCGACCCACCTCCTCTCTGTCCACAACTGATGCTTGACCATGCCCTGGCTGCCACATACCCCACCACCAAATTCAGGCTGGGGAGCCATCCAGCATGCAGCACACAAAACCACTTTTACCTGGCAGCAAGCCCACTTGTATGGCTCTGTCCACTGGACCAGATCTGGCACCCCCTTTTTAGTGAGGTCAGTCAGCAGGCTGGTGATGTCCAAAAATTTAGGTACAAACCTTCTGTAATAGCCAGCCAGCCCCAGGAACTGCCTCATCCCCTTTTTGGTCTTGGGCAGGCTGCAATCGCTGCTGTCTTATCAATTTGGGGACGCACCTGCCAAGTGGAAGCCCAGTTACTGTACTTCCACCCACCCAATTGCACACTTCTTTAGGTTCGCTGTGAGTTTCAGGAGATTTGCTGTGCAGGAGGAGATTTGCAGTGCATCACCTCTATCTGCTCGCCTAACCTCATAGTCAACTTCTCTGACTCGCCATGTGACCTCAAAGGGTCCTTGCCACTTTGCGAGTAATTTAGAGCTTGACGTGTGTAGCAAAATGAGCACTTTATCTCCTGGTGCAAATTCCTGTAGCAGAGTACCCATTTTATACAGCCAGGATTGATGTTCTTGTGCCTGTAGCAAATTCTCCTGTGTTAATTTCCCCAAAGTGTGGAGTTTTGCTCTCAGGTCAAGAATGTATTGTATTTAATTTTTGCTAGTAGAAGGTCCCTCCTCCCAATTTTCTCTGATTATGTCTAAGACACCATGAGGCTTGCACCCATACAATAATTCGAATGAGGAAAACCCTGTGGAGGTTCCCCAACAATTCGTAAAGTTCTTATAGTGTGCGTGACATAAACAAAGTGCCCTGGTCAGTCAGGATCTCTTTAGGGATCCCGACTCAGGAAATAACACAGAAGAGTGTCTCCGCAACATTGTGTGCTGAGATGTTGCGCAGGGGCACTGCTTCCAGATATCACGTTGCATAATCCACCAGGACTAGCACAAAGTGATATCCTTGCATGCTCCTTTCTAATGGCCCGACGAGGTCCATGCCAATTCTTTCGAAGGGGACTTCAATTAAGGGTAATGGGCGCAATGGCGCTTTTGTGGTGGCCAGCGGACTCACCAGCTGACATTCGCGACACGCCACACACCTCCTGTGAACATCACCACGAATGCCCGGTCAATAAAAATGAGCCATTAGACAGTTTAGTGTCTTATCCTGCCCTAAGTGCCCCTCCATTGGATTATGGTGAGCTGCCTGGAATAACATTTCCAAATGGCTCTTTGGGACCAACAACTGGGTCGTGTCTTCTTTAGTTTGAGTGTCCTGTGTCAGTCAATATAACCTATCCTTAATAACTGAAAAGTACAGGTGGGTTACCTCAGCCACTGCGTGTAGGTGAAGGGGTGGCCGGTCTTGGGGAGCTGCAGCAACCGGAAGCATTGGCAGTGCTCCTCAGGTGTCTGGACGACACGCTGCAGGACCGAGGAGTGCTTCACGTTGGGTTTGGTGGAGGGTGGCAAGGGCTTTGACAAGCTCAGCTAGCAGGGAGTCCACCTCAATCCCAGGTTTTGGCACTACTGTAGAACCCCGGTGTGGGAAGGTGTAGAGGAAGACTCAGGAGACAGTCGGAATTTTAGCGGAGCCCTGGGCTTGTGTTTATTTATTTTGATCACTGGTGATCTCACCGAACTAATAATGGGGTAATGAACAGGAGGTCAGGAAGAGGTTGGTCTTGTGCTCTCTGCCTCCCTCTGCTGGGCAGGTCATGGTGTGACAGAAGTCTGTTTTGTTGAACTTGTCCACTGAGGAAGACTTGAGTGCAAAACTTTTCATGGCAATTGCAGTCCTAAAGCTATCATAGCAATTGTAGTCCCAGGCCATCATAGCATAACTGTTCATATGAATTGTGGTCAAAAGCCATCTTCATGGGTTCTAAGTGGTATGAACACACACACACACACACATGAGTGTGCCTATGGTTGCACAAGTAGTTAATAAAACAAAGGGGAAAAAAAGAAAGCTATATGAAATATCTACCCAAAATAGGCCTACAAAATATAGGCTATATAAATTAATTAATCTGTAGATGCCAGCTAGCTAGTTAGTCTAATTAGCCTCTTACCTGTCATCCCCATTTTTGAGCATAGACTGGAAAATGACATAGCTAAACTTAAATGATTGCAATTCATGAATGCTTTAGACTACAGGCCTAATCATGGTCTCTTTTAAAAGAACAGGGAGTGTTTTGGAAAAGTGAAAGCAAGCAGTTAAATGAAATTAAAATGAATTATAGAAGCTTTAGTTTATTTTAAAGAAAGCATACTGCACTTAACTTGCACTAAGCGCACAGTGTCCGTGTCAGTTAAGAGGTTCTAAATAAGCTATTTCAAAATAGTAAATAAACATCAATGGCTGACATGAACAGTCATTAACTTGTTATTCTTACCTGTATATTGCTCTTTTTTCTGCTCCTCTTCTTTGCACCGCTTCCTACCTTGTGTACCTGATAATTTTGTTCTTTTTTCACTCATTTTTTCCACATATGATGAGGATCCAATTATGCGTAGTGTATAATTGCGTAGCGCTAGCGGCATAACTAATGCATAGTAACGGTGCAAGCATGCATAATTAATGCGTTATTGTGATGAATCATAATCACGTCATGATATTTGTGTGCACAGTTAACACGAGAGGGCGCACTTCTGACAAAAACAAACAACCAAACAAAAAAAACCTCTCGTGCAGTACCCTTCTGTCATTTTGCACCCACCATAGGCAACGACCTGCACATACTCACAATTAATTTCTCTGACCAATCAGAATAAAGAAAGTTGTACATAGCCCCAAATGTTTTCCCTTCAAATAGTTTACTTCTTGCGATGTAGAATACCATTGATTGTGTGAGTGCTCACCTATAGCCACTTGTGCAGATGCACCGAAAAAGCCAAATTCTACTCTGGAAAGATTTTTCCAAAGTAAATTTTTGGACAAAATTTTAAAGATTGACTTTAAAGGTAAAATTTCAGTATTGGTGATTATCATAATGCTGACTGCTTGCACAGCTGGATTTTCAGAAAAAAGGGACCATTGTGCTTTTCACTGTGCACACCACATTTCACTGTGTCTGTACCTGGCCATATCCAGAGCTACTGAGTCTGTAACCTTTGATCAACACACGTCTGGAAAAACTACAAGCTACAAGCATAAATGGAAAAGAAGTACAACACACATATCGCGTGAGTGCAACAAATTTATCCAAGTTTCACTGCGATGGTCTGTTACTAAAAGTGGTGACTGCATCTGATAATAAATAAAGCTCTGAGGTGAAGTCTGAATAAACCAGCTGGCATCATCTACAAACATACTTTCAACATGATTGATGAATTATTTAAAAGTTGGAGAAAAACAAAGAAATGAAAGAGAGACATGTAAGTCTACATGATCTCTTCTGAGGTCACCACTTGTTAGACTTTCAGTGTTGATCAGAAACCCCACTTTCTCCCAAGATTCCTCCCTTATGACAAATTTCAACTTAAAAGCATTGGTAAACAGTATGGCTTGTGAATTCAGACCCATGTTTTACAGGTTGCTACCACTGATAGTGAAACGGCCTGCTCTGGGTTTAAAGATGGTGAAACATGGGTGAAACCCTTGAAAAAAGAAACCTGTCAATGAGAAATCTGTCAATGAATGATGAAACTGACAGGTGCGTAACCACAACAACTCTGCCCATCATCTGAGTGTTGACGGGAGAACTGCTGGACAGAATAATTGAACAAGATCTGGAAGACAACTGTCAGGGATGTGTGACTGATCACCTGAGCCAGCTCCAGCATACATGTTTGTTCAATCCACATGTGTACTATCTAGACTTGAATGCCAGGAGATTGGTGAAAAAAAACAGTTTAAACCATGGCTGAAATACACCCTGGCCAAAGCTCTGAAGTTCAGCATAGAATGCATTCGATCCCTAGAAAAAATACAGGGCATTGCTAAAGCTGCCCCATGCATGATTGGAGAGATGAGCCTCAAATCAAAACAGTTCTGAATGATGTGAAAGACAAAACAAAAGACAGTTGCAGCGATCAAGTTTACGAAGAAGTCGTAGACTATTGGACCGTTCATATGTCCCTGGAAGCTGTTGCTCAACCGCATACATGGGAAACTTCAAAACACGCTACATCTATTCTGACTACAAGAGAAGCTTGAAGAGTTTACCTCAGTGAGAGTGAATGACAAAACGGTTTTTGCTAATCATCTTTTCATTGATATAGAAGCTGTTTACAGACTAGAAATGTTCATAAATGATGTATGAGGATTTACTAAACATTAAGATTCTTTTCTAGCTGTAAATACTGTGTATCTTTTAGAAACCTATTTGCAGCAAAACTTATTTTCCATGCTTGATCAACCATTTGAGTGCAAAATTAGTTACGTATTATGCATATTTACCTATGTAATTGATGTGTTTTACAGTTGCTTAGATTGTCTGATTGAATATTTAATGAATAAAAATATAAACCTACAACATATCATGAGTTTTCTGAGATTGTAACAATATGCTCTCATCCCGATGCTCCAAAATGACTGAACGACAGTTGAAGAATATACGGTATATTATACAGAATCAGACCCTAGGTCTTATGGAGGGATTGAGAGTTTACAATGGGCTATTTTTTCCCCTGTTTAAATATGCAAGTTGATTGATGCCTTAAGGCTCATTAAGCAAATCTTTTGGCCTTGCCTTGTACCTCTGGTGGGGCGCGGTGGGATGGGCCCCTCTGGGGTACTGGGGGTGGGTGACCTTATAGTGAGATGCTATGGAGGGGGCCCTGGATGCCCTGGATGGGGCCTGTCTCACTGAGGCCGTGGGGAGATTTTGGGCAGTCCTTTAGATTATTTATTTATTCATTCATTTATTTAATTAATTAAATAAATAAAATAAATAAATAAATTTATTTATTCTTTTTCTTCTTATTTTTTTCCTCTCACTTTTCCCCATTCAGTTGTAATAGCTATGGCTATTTTCACTGCCTTTTATTTTTCATCTCCCCCCGCTTCATACAGATATCCTTATAATTGCCCACAGTTACATATACACACACACCCTGAACCATTAACTACAGTATGCCCCCAATCATTAAATGCGTACGAACTACACATTAACATTTTTAACACCTACAATCATAATGAAATTTTTGTCTAAAAAAAAGAGCTATTGTTGAGAAAATATGTAAAACAGTTAATGTTGCAGAAATAAAAAAAAATGGTTAGTGGAACAGGATGCATACACTCTACATAAACAAGTATCTGCAAAGCTGAAAAGAAACAGTGTTTGATGAACAGTGGCAAGCTGATTTAGTTGATGTGTACAGCATGTCAGTGAAAAACAATGGTGTGAAATTTATGTTAACGTGTACAGATACACTATATGGCCAAAAGTTTGTGGACATCTGACCAATAGTAAGTAAGTAAGTAAGTAAGTTTTATTTATAAAGCACATTTAAATTCAGCATTACACTGACCAAAGTGCTGAACAAAACCAATACAACAAATTCTAAAATAGAATAAAAAAACAACAACAATAATAATAATAAAACAATAATATCAACAACAATGACAACAGTACACAATAAATTAAAAGCCCGGAAAAGCAAGAGAATAAAAATGTGTCTTAAGTCTAGACTTGAAAATAGAAAGAGAAGAGGCACTCCTAATGTCAGGTGGCAACTGATTCCACAGACGTGGAGCAGCGACTGCAAAGGCTCTGTCCCCTTTTGATTTAAGTCGAGACCGAGGCACATGTAATA
>CM040468.1:14434732-14454414 GCA_022758105.1 Pangasianodon gigas | reverse complement strand
CATGGTTTTTCCTTCTGGAGCATCAGTGAGCGTTTGAACCTTCTGTAATAGTTGCATATGAGTCCCTCAGTTGTCCTCAGTGTGAAAAGATGGATCTCAAAATCATACAGTCATTGTTGGAAAGGGTTCAAATACACAAAAATGCTGGAAAACCAAAGAATTTGTGGGACCTGAAGGATTTTTCTGAAGAACAGCAGGCGCTTTAACTGTTCAGGACAAACAAGGGACTCATGAACAACTATCACTAAACAAAAAAACACAGCTGTTGATCATTCAGAATAGTTAAGACTATGAGAATTAAAAACGGGTTCAGGCATCAAAGGAATCATTAGCCTATGTTTTTAGGGAGTGGAGGAGGGGTAAAACATTGGGGCATCATGTCAAATATTTTATGTTGAACACCTGCATTAGAAATGGTTAGGATAGTTACAGTCTGTAATAATTCATTGCATCCTAAAGGTCTCCATTCATCAGTTACTTTATGTAGGTCTGTGAGATTCTTAAATAAATCCATCATGTGTGACCCTTTAATAGTTTTTCCTTTATAAATGAATTCACTGTTATCATTCCATGAAGCAACGTTGCTGGAATTTTAACATTTTTGTCATAATATACAATTTTTTCTGCTCCTCGCAGAAATGTTACCTAGCACCTCATGTATAATTTAATCTCTGGGCAGTCATGGACCTTCAGCCACTGAAGATACTGTCTGGCTTTTGGATAATTAAGGTAAGAACAGTGTCATCTGAGCCATTTCCTGGTCTCCTAGTTTGACCAAATTTAAAAACCTCTGCAGGGCTGATACGTATAGTTTTGCCTGCTCATATTCGTTGAGGGGTGGGTTTCCCAAAAATTCGTAATGCTAAGTACTTCATTATCTCGTTTGTTAGAAAGTTCTTTAATTAATAAGTGTTTCCCAAAACTCTTCCTAATTAACATATTATGTAAACTTGCTCATAAATTAATGAGTAACCTGACCCATTCATTATTCACTAAGTACTTATTCAGAGCCCGTATATAGTTCTACCAAAAAAAGACAGAGGCTGCTAATTTCAGTACAAAAATACTCTTGGTTATTTGGAGTTAGTGTGAAGCAATACCCTAGTAATAACCTAATTAATTATGGGATTTGTGGCACAGAGGTGTAGTGCATAGTGTGGCTGCCTTACAATGCTGGCATTTTAGGTTTGAACCTCAGCCCAGGTGACTGTCTGTGTTTGGTTACATGTTGTTTTTATTAATAATGTTAGCTGTTCAAAAAGAAGTGAAACGAACTGCATTTAAAAACTGTGTTCATGTAAATCAATCCACTTGGAACCAACAAGTTACCAAGTTAAGAGTAAGCGATGAATTTATGTTGAAGTAAAATATTTCAATTTTGTGGAACCAATGTACACATTTGAATTAAGTAAATTCAGTGAAATTTTTTACATAACCACAAATAAAATTTTTCTTCACTGTGATCCCTCAAAGGTAGAAAAAAAATTACATTTTGCTTTAAATATTATTTTAGCAGCAGGAACAGGTAGGACAAGTGCTGATTATGCTTGCATAAATAAAATTGATTTAATGAAGTAATTTAATTTAACAAGATAGCATTGTTGGCCATATATAATAATGGTTTATTATAAGACGTGGTGCTGTTAAAAATTTAGTTAAACCAGATCCCCATTAAATGGCTGATCCCCATTAAATACCTGAGATTCTGTAAACTCATTTTCCCCCAAACTGCCTCTGGTATAATATGGCTACATGAAATGACTAGCAAAGAGCTAAATATGGATTACAACCACATTTGATATTTATGTGTAAATTTTAGTTTTTTTTTTTTTAAGTACCTGTAAAGTAAACCAGCTACAAAATGGACTGGTATATCCCACGACTGATTTCAGTATTATAATTTGATAGCATTGTCTGAGTTAGATTAGATGATTAAATGAATCCCAGGGTGCTCGTGCCTGACTTTCCTCAGGCAGTTAAAGCTAACTCCTAACGTAATTCTTTTAGTGCAGTGCTAATGTTCACTGGCTAGTTTTCCATATTTACTATAGTGTATCAGCTAGCTAATGTATTTCACAGTACTCGCCTCAAATTATTATACAACTGTTAAGAAATGAGCACGAGAAATTATTAAATGAGAAGTGTAGTTTGTAGAAACTTACCTAATGTAAGTGAATTTAACTAAAATAGGTTTCAGTGAAATTTAAACAGGTCATGTGACTCCTATTCCAGTGTCATTTCCCTGCATTAGCTGGATTAAAGTACACGTGTCAACACTGGTGTCCTGCTTTATGCTGTATTGCACAGCATTTTGACCCACATTCCTTATAGTGAGATAATTGTCCCTCATTTTAATTGGTCGTATTGTTTTTAACTGGAATTAAATGAAATTTGTTTTTTAAGCAATAAGAACTCATGGATGCACTGTTGTACTCTGCAAGTACATGCGCAAACTATTCCGTTGTGTCCAACCGATACAACATAGTCAAGCTTTTCTAAAAGCCTGGCTTTCTTCCAGTAGCTGACAAGAGAGCAGCGAAGGTGGTCATCAACAGGCTGTGCTACACCACGAAAACCAAATGTAATCTACAAGAATTCTACCGGTATGAATGTGTAGGTTGCCAAGCTACATTATGGCCACAAAGAAATAAAAATGTTCTTTTAACAAAGAATGGGCTTCAACATATTCCTGGGTGAGACCAGTGGATTCCCAGAGTGTCTTCAGCAGTCTTTGTCAAAGCAGTTTTTCCATTTCTCGCGGAGGGGAATATGATGTTAAGCATGTGGGTCTCACAAGAAAAGGGTATTGAAACAGAGACATCCAAATTAATGGATTCATTTCTGCTGAATTTTTTTTTTATTTCATATATTTTATTTTGTGCCTTATGTTGTAGTTGGCTATCTGCTGCTTTGCTTAAGTGCAGTAAAATTAGTTGTAAAACATGTTATGTTGTAAACAATACTGTGCTCATCATGTCTTTTATACAGCAGAAACTGTAGCCTAACTGGTGTGCTGTGAAATGAAGTAGAGGACATAGTATAGTTGTTTAGGGGCCAAAAGGCAGAATACAAATGTTTGTATTCATTTAGATGGACATTAGATCAATTCCTCAGCTATTTCTCAGCATCTTTAACATGTCCCACATTGTCCCACACAAACATATTACTCATCCCACATTTGGTCAGATTGCATTTGGTCACCCTACTCAGCACAGAATACCTAATGATGAAGTGAAGGATAAAATTACCTAGTTAGACACAATTGGAGCAAGATACTGAAAACAACCCCTATTAGAAGTAAGGCAAAATGCAATGCATTTACAATTACAGAATTTGGCATGCAGTTTTATCCACAGCAATTTACACAGAGTCTTTGTTGAAAATCAGCAACACTTTGGGGTCAGCCCAGCTGGAAAGGGTTAAAACCCTCAGACTACTCCAGGGGAGTTCTCATCCATCAACAGCTCGGGAGTTCTCACCAACCAAGAGCTTCAGAAGTTCTCACCCCTCAACACCATGAGGAGATCTTGCTTGTTCTGAGCCTCAGCCAAGTCTGTAATGACCAGTTCCTGCAAAGCCTCCCGACTCCAGTCACAACAGTGCCAAAGAATCGCTGCCACACTCATCAAGCAACCTCCCTGCAATCCACCTACGGGACTCCGCCGGTGTGCTTTTCACTCCATTCGCCATCCTGATTGGTCTTCCAAGACATCACTCAAAAGCAACCAGCCCGCTGAAGAATCCCCATCTAGAGCAACGTAAACACAAGTACAATACCTCGCAATACCAATTCTCGCTGAACTGGTTCTTTTAATATAAAGTTTAAAGTCCTTCTAAAGAAAGGAAAGTAGGTTAAATTGATAAGTTGATGGTTCGTGCAGGCCATGGTTTGACAAATAGAATTCACTGCTAGAAACTTGGGATTTCATTCATTCTCTGTTCAAAATCCTTCTTCTCTGAGCATTGTGTGTGTGTGTGTGTTTATGTGTTAGATTAGTTTCTGTGTCTTAGAACAGTCTACTAAAGTCTCATCTGATTTTAAAGGCAAGTGTCTTGTGTCTCTGTGCTTATAATTTACTGCCTTAAACTGCCAATCTGGTTACTGTGCTCTTAATATAGTGTTTCACTACATTTAGGATATTATTGCCGGTGGCCACGGAGGTAATATCCCATGCACAATTAATAAAGGCACTAATTTCAATTTATCGCTGGATAAATAGTCAGCTATTAAAATATTAAGCTTGCAAAAAATTTCCCCCTCTGAGCTTAACCTAAACAGCTAATTTCCTACATATTTTGGTTGAGGATGCGGTTCCAACTTAATCTAAGTAGCTAATTTCCTACAAGGACATTTTGTCTTCTTTATTAGAATTCTATTAGATTCTTAATAGTCCTATTTCACTATTGGAAATATAAAAGATTTCTACTAGATCTCATAGGTATCACAAAACAGTGTTAAGACTGTAGCCTCTATTAAGATCAAGTAGGAGATTTATAATATTTTCCCTTATGATCTAATCTTTTAAAGTAAGAATACATTTAATTAGTTACATCACGCCTTTGTGATGATTTTGATTAGTTTTGCATAAATAATAGACAAGTAGGGTAATTGACAGTGATGCAATAAATGCAGAAACAGTAATCAAAGGTCAAAAATTAAAAGTTTATTAATTATGAATCATCTTTTCTCACATGTTTAATCATAGGCAAATGCCTATGATTAAACATGTGAAAAAAGATGATTCATTCATTCATTTGTGTGTGTTCATGTACTAAAAGATGTACCATTATTGTATACTAAATAGTATGCAATAATGGTACATCTTTTAGTATATGAACACACACAAAAAAATAAAAACAAATTTATATATATATATATATATATATATATATATATATATATATATATATATATATATATATATATATATATATATATATATATATATATATATATATATATATATATATATATATATATATATATATATATATATATATATATATATATATATATATATATATATATATATATATATATATATACATATATATATATATATGTATATATACATACATACAGTCAGGTCCGGAAGTATTTGGACAATGACAGAGTTTTTGTGATTTTGCCTTTATACACCACCACAATGGATTTGAAATAAAACAATCAAGATGTGATCGCCGTGTAGACTTTCAGCTTTATTTTAAGAGGTTTCACAAAAATATGCCATTTACCATATAGGAATTACAGCCATTTGCAACAAAATACCTCCATTTTTAGGGGCTCAAAGGTATTTGGACAATTGACTGACAAGAAGTTAATTGACCAGGTGCAGTCCATTCCCTCATTACTTCAAGACAAATGAACCAGATAAAAGGTCTGGAGTTGATATCAGGTACTGAGTTGACATTTGGGAGCTGTTCGACTGGAGCTACCAGTATGAAGTTCAAGGAGATCTCAATGCAAGTGAAGGAGGCCAGGTACTTCCGGACCTGACTGTATATGTATGTATGTATGTATATACACACAACAACATAAATATTGCATTTTCACTCACTGCAAACGTGCTTAATATTAGTGCATTTAATATACAGACTTAGTCTATTTCTATGCTGTTTGGCTGTAGTGATACATACATATTTTTGTGAATTATCCACATGAACATTCCCTTGCTTGATTTAAATGTGCCACTGCCTCTGAGGCAAACCTTGCTGTTTCTGTTCGGAAAAACTGAAAAAGTGGCTTAGCAGTTGTACATTGAAAGATGTCTGGGAAGTGACAGACAATTTTTTTTCAGTTTCCTAGAGGCTTCTGTAAAGTCACACTCTGAGATCTTCTCCTTGAGAAGGAGGAACACTGCACTCACTGAAAGTAACCAGTATTTCAAGTATTTGGCTGGCAAGATCATTCACAGCACTGGTAAACTATAAACATTAACCAGGTCTGGCATTCTGCAGCCCTCCACTTGTGTGCCACATGCACAGTATGTGGAACTCTGAGTATATCAGGGGGTTGTGAGATAGAGAGCAGGCTTTGGGCTTTTGAGGTGCCAATATACCAAGGACAGTCATGGTATTTGCTGTAAAACCAGAGATCTAAACACTGTTTTCTCACTCCAAGCAGAACACAGTGCATATAATCTACAGGGAAACTCTTCACTATATCAAAGTCAGTTGAGCTGTTCAGAAGAATCAATGGTGACACTGACTTAACCCCAAAGATATGATCAACACCCTCTTCATCGGCCTTCTCTCTACACTCCACAGCATGTTCATGGCTTCTCATTTCTGTAAGAGGCCACGCTACACAGCCGGCAGCCAGCAGAGTGCGGCAGAGATCATCACACAGTGACAGTATATATCTCTGATAATGCAAAGAAGTGAAAACTACCCTCTGAAGAGTTTGGGCGACACTGAACCGTAACAGAAAGGTGTGACTAGAAATGGACCCAGCAGAATACAAGGATCTTTTTGAGTTAGATCCTCTCCAGAGCACCCTCCAGTTTCATAGGCCGGCCATAGGGTGCCATGAGCAGTTGCTGCAAGAAATATTGGGCCACTGGGCCCAAAAATAAAGGCCCGACAGGAAAATGCCCAGGTCTGTCACAGTGTTATTGGATTTCCCTTGCTGGCACAGCACAACCCCCAAATCAATTGGTCCACCTGCTCAGTGGTGGCTTGGAGTCCACAGTGTGAAGGGGTAATGCTTGAGGGGTCAATGCTCCATACCAGCAAAATGTGCACTTGATCTGATCAGGATCTCTTGGGGGGCCCAAGGGAATACTGGGACCTACAGGACATCTTCAGTGAAAGAAAGGCCCAAGTGCTGCCGCCTCATAGATTGTATGATTGTGACATCAACCTCCTCCCGGGAACCACACCCCCACATGGAAGGCTGTTTGCCCTGTCTCCTCCTGAACAGGTGGCTAAGGAGGAGTACATTCAAGGTGCTTTGGCCATGGGTTTTATCCACCTGTCCACCTTTTCAGCAGGGTTTTTCCTTGTGAGGGAAGAAAGACAGGAAAAGACAAGAAAGAAAGAAAGAAAGAAAGAAAGAGAAAGAAAGGATAAGAGAAAATTAAGGCATGACCAAGAAAAAGAAAAAATCTAAGATGATGATAAGACAGAATTGAAAAGAAGATAAATCTAAAAGATTATGAAATAAAATGATTTTTGGTATCTCATTTGTTTGGTTTTTCCTGCCTTTTTCACAATTTGAAAACTGTGATGAATTTACTGGTTGCACATTTGCACTATTTGTTCATATAGTATACAATAATAGAAGGGATTTATTTATAATTGCACTATCCATTGCACCCAGATGAGGATGGGTTCCCTTTTGAGTCTGGTTCCTCTCAAGGGTTCTTCCTTATATTGTCTCAGGGAGTTTTTCCTTGGACACCGTTGACTCTGGCTTGCTCATTAGGGATAAATTCACATATTTACAATATATTTTGAATCCATTTATTTCTGTAAAGCTGCTTTGAAACAATGTCCATAGTTAAAAGCACTATACAAATAAAATTGAATTGAATTGAATTGAACAGATCATTTCTTTCTCCACACTTTGGCCTTTCCATCACTTTGTTAGAGGTGCAGTTTTGCGCATTTCAATCTGGTCTTCACAGGTGAAACCCAGGGCCCAAACTAAGAGTAGACATTCAGAGCTATTAATTGTTTTAACAATAAATCTAGCAGGGTACACCTGGGCAACAAGAAACACCTGTCAGTAACAAGTTCCAATATTTTTGTTCACTTGAAAAATGGGTGGGTTCAGACAAAAGATGCCATGTTCTAGCTGTTTAACAAATCTTGATGTAAATATCAGGAAATGAAAGCTTGGAAATGAAGTTCTGATATATCGTCTCATTCATCTTTTGATCTCAAATGTCTTCAGTGTATACAAAAACGAAAGAATTGGCTTTGACATTCCAGTATTTTTGGCAGTTGGTAGGAACTGTATATATTTATAGTCTCTTATGCTTAAAATCTGTTTCATTTTCTTTATTCTTATTTCATTATTTGTGAGTGTATTCTGTACCAGGGTGTTCTGACCTGTTCCACCATAAGTGGACAGAATGTATGTAAGAAGATAGATAAGTTGTATATGTTGTCATGTGAAGACCCTTTTATCATACAATGAGTTAAACCTCTCTGAATATGCTATCACATAAATGACACTTATTATACAGTCAGGTCGATAAGTATTTGGACAGTGAAACAATTTTTGTAATTTTGCCTCTGTACACCACCACAATGGATTTGAAATGTAGCAATCAAGATGTGATTGAATTGTAGACTTTCAGTTTTAATTGAAGGAGTTTAACAAAAATCTTACATTAACCCTTAACTGTTTAGGAATTACAGCCATTTTTCACATAGTCCCACCATTTTCACAGGCTCAAAAGTAATTGGACAATTGACTGATAAGCAGGTTCATGGCCAGGTGTGGCCTGTTTCCTTGTTATTTCATGACAAGTTAAGGAGATAAAAAGTCTGGAGTTGATTTCAAGTGTTGAATTTGCATTTGGTAGCTGTTCATGGGAACTCTCAATATGCGGTCCAAAAAGGTGTTGATACAAGTGAAAGAGGCCATCATTAGGCTGAAAAAACAAAACAGACCTATCAGAGAGACAGCAGAAACTTTACGAGTGGCCAAATCAACAATTTGGTACATTCTTAAAGAGAAGGAATGCACTGGCGAGCTCAGCAACACCAAAAGGCCTGAAAGACCACGGAAGATAACTGAAGTGGGTGAATGCAGAATTCTTTCCTTGTTCAAGACAAACCCCTTCACAACATCTAGCCAAGTCAAGAACACTCTCGTGGAGGTAGGGATGTCATTGTCAAAGTCTACAATCAAGAGACACCTTCATGAATGTAAATACAGGCGGTTTACCTCAAGATGCAAACCACTGGTAACACTCAAGAACAGAAAGGCCAGATTAAACTTGCTAAAAACCTCTAAAGAAAAGCCTGCCCAGTTCTGGAACGAGATTACCTTGTACCAGAATGATGGGACGAGAAGGAAAGGAAGGGTTCATGATCCAAAGCATACCACATTTGTCAAACATGGTGGAGGCGGTGTTATGGCATGGGCATGTATGGCTGCTGTATGGAACTGGGTCACTGGTGTTTATTGGTGTGTCTGCTGAAAGAAGTAACAGGATGAATTCTGAAGCATATAGAGCTATACTGGCGCTACACAGTACAGATGGATAATGACCCAAAACATACCACAAAAGCAAGCCAATGGCATCTTAAGTCAAAGAAATCAAATGTTCTTAAATATCCGATGATATCAACCCAATTGAGCATGCTTTTCACTTACTGAAGACAAAATTGAAAGCTGAAAAATACTGAAACTGAAAGACCCACAAACAAGCATCAGCTGAAGGCAGCTGCAGTAAAGTCCTGGCAAAGCATCTCAAGGGAGCAACACAATGAAACCTGTTAAATGATCAAAAGCATCATAATGAACTGGTGGCTATAAGCATGGTACCTATAAGGAATGACATTAAAAAGGCAACAATTTTTTTCAAACCATGGTGCATCATTGTAAGAGTCATTGTCCTTTCAGGAGATGTAAGGTAACCTGATGCATTTGTTAAAACTGGGTTCTGTAGAATGTGTGAATGATGATGAACTTTGTGGTCCTGGGGAGAATAAAGGTCTCATTCCATGAGGGTCCTTGGGTGAGTCACCCCCCTTTTTCCTGAAGTTATCAGCTTTACCATCCTGTTGGGTGAGCCAACTGGTCTTGGCCAACAGCTTAAATCAATGAGTTTGACAGAGGTTTCCTAATGTCCTAATGTCCTCTGTTGTTCACAGGATAGCTGAAATTAGGCAGGCGGTAATTAACTCAGTGTCCTCAGTGTCTATGAGCGAGGATTCATTGTTTATGGTTCCTGTGGTGAACTATGTGGAGTTCTTTGGTAACATTTGGTCCAGGCTTCTGTGATTTTGTTGCTGCCTGTTTACTTAAAATCCTACATTATGTTTGGAATATTGTGGAAGTGGATAAACAATATTATGGTATGTTATGGACTATTAATGTTGGCTATCCTCTTGGTTTGGATATGTATTAAACTGATGGTATGTACTGTTACTAAGCTAACTGACTGTCCAAAGGCCTGGACAGCCTATACCCATGCTATGTACGCTGAAGGATGAAGTATGTCCCATATTATTGTTATAATATGTGTCTTGTAAAATTTCATGTTCTTTCACTATGGAAAGGTTATGAATGTTAGCTTGCATAAATAAATGTGTGTTTATACTTAAAAATCTGTTTCATTCTCTTTATGCTGATTCTTATTATTTGTGAGTGTATTCTGTACCAGGGTGTTCTGACCTGATATGTCAAACCACAAGATAAGTAGACAGAATGTGTGTAAGGATATAGACAAATGGTACATGTTGTCATGTGAAGACCGTTTAATCATACAATGAGCTAAGCCTCTCTGAACATTATCTCATAAATGACCTGAAAAACTTGTTATATATTGGGTGGGGTTTCAAACATTTAGTTAGACAGGAAGGGAGACAAGTTGTGTGACAAGGAGGAAACAGAACTCCGACTATGCTCCTGTACTTTTCCATCTGAACTTTCTTCAAATAAAATTCATCTACTGTGAAGATCCTGTCTCCAGATTCATCCTTTGCATTTGACTGAAGCGTTATTCTAGTACAAAAGACAACAGGCCACTAGAAAAATAGTTAACGGGGGGATTCTGGTCCAAGTTGACATGATGGCATCACACACCTCCTGCAGAATTTTAGGTCCACTTTCTTGCTGCAAATCTCCTGTTCTACCATATCCCAAAGGTGTGCTATTGGATTCAGATCCGGTGACTGGGAAGGCCCTAAAGAACATTGAACTCATTGTCATGTTCATGAAACCAGTTTGAGACGACTTTTGCTTTGTGACATGGTGCATTATCATACTGGAATTAGCCATTAGAAGATGAATAAATTGTGGCCATGAAGGGGTGCACATAGTCAGCAACAATACTCAAATAGGCTGTGGCATTCAGGCGATGACTGATTGGTATTAATGGGCCCAAAGTGTGAAAAGAAAACATTCCCCACACCATCACAAAACCTCCAACAGCCTGGACTGTTGACACAAAGCAAGGTTGGGTACATGGATTCATGCTGCTGGCACCAAATTCTGACCCTACCATCCGTCTGCCTCAGGAGAAATCGAGATTCATCAGACCAGGCTACGTTTTTCCATTCTCCATATGTCCACTTTTGGTAAGCCTGTGCTATCTGCCTCAAGGTTTGATGTGCTGTGCATCCTGAGATGCTTTTCTGCTCGGTCAAAACCACAGTCAAAATAACTGAGATCACATTTTTTCCCCATTCTGATGGTTATATATATATGTATATGGTTATACATATATATATGTGCAAAAGTCTTAGACACATGCAAAGAAATGCTGTAGAGCAAAGATGCCTTCAAAAATAATGAAATTAAATGTTTCTACATTAAAAAAATACTATAAAGAGCAGTAAACAATAATAAATGAAACAATTCAATATTTGGTGTGACAATCCTTCGCTTTAAAAAAAAAATAGTAGTCTCAGGTACAATTTGTGCAGTTTTATAAGGAAATTAGCTGTAAGTTTTACTGAGCATCTTGCAGAACCAGCCACAGTTCTTCTGGAGACTTTGACTGTCACACTTGCTTCTTATTTTTGCAGCAGCCTTCATTATGTTTTTTTTGTCTGTAAAGTGGTCTCTTATGTAATATGCTGCTTTCTTTACTGACATACAAACATTTTTCTGTAACATTTAATTTTGTGCTGGAAAACTAATGTTTGGAAATCTAAATATATATACAACACACTGTATAATACTGTATATTTGTATGATACAAATCTTCTATAATGCAGCAAATAGAAGCGCTGAAACTAATCCATATATTCTTTCCATTGTTTTTTATTTTTGCAGTTGGCATTGATAAGGGCAGTGCCTTGGACATAATACCTGAATACCTGGTTAAATCATACATACTCTGAATCCAAATGGTCAGGTGTGCCCTTCAGTTAACAGCTGTAGTCAACTGACCACAAACACTGGTACAAATAAATGAAAGTCCTACATTTTAAAGTGCATGAACATGTTTTTTGCACTATTGGACTGTCTGTAGCTGTGCTGAGATAATCATGGTAATAAAGAATACAGCCTGTTTCTCCCTACTGTAACCTTTATGCATTGGCATAAAAAGGTTTTGGGGGGAGAGGGGATGGATGGATGGATAAAGTTCAACTATTGTCCAATGAGCTTATCTTAAAAATCATTTTTACACAAATAGCATTTATAGTTGAAATGATCCAAGTTGCAAAGTATTCCCTCCATTAATTTCATAGTGAGGGTAGAGAGCTAATTTCTCTTCACCAAGTCCACCAACTGATGGCTCATGTACTGTTTATATTACAATTATTCTAGTAGTCTGAAACTACTAGAACTCAAGAATTACGTGTGGAATTTGTCATTGATAATTTTGACCAATACATAGATGGGGAAGCTTGGCTTGACTTGAGCTTCTCTGGAACAAACATTTTAATGTTGAGATACACTGTTAAGGGACAGAAGTTACATTGCAATTTGTGTTTGTTGATATCTACATTGTTGTCCTGTTCAGATGTTAACACACCATCACTACTGTCAAGATGATTAAGCAATGTATTCACTGTGGAAGATTCTTGGAGTTTACCTCTATCTGCCACACACACACACACACACACACACACACACACACACACACACATACACACACATTTTCAATTAGATATATATGATTCAGGTAATACAGCACACAATCAAGTCAAAATCCTCGCTGCTTTATTTTGTATTTACTGTACTGTGTCACAGTTCATGGGCCTGACCCATGACCCTGACCAAGATAAAGCAGTGACTGAAGGTGAATGTGTTCGTGCAGTTATCTCTAAGGGCAACCAGAAGAGCATTACAATATTGATCTAATCTGGAAACAAACAAATCATATATTGGAAAAACTGGTGGATAGTAGCCTTAGAATGAGCGTAGGTCTGGATGTCATCTGCTGACTATGAAATGAATAATAAACTAGCAACATGTATCTGAAGTAATAAGTAATCCTCTGGAAGGCGTATTGTTGTGCCCCCTGGTGGCCATTCTAACATCACATCCCTCAGTTAAATGGTGGACAACCTGGGTAGAATTAACAGAGATGAACAACTCGGAGATATAGTTCTCATGTCTTACGTTTTAAGTTCTCCTTGTTTATTTTTAAAATCTGCCTTCTCATACATGGGAATTTGTGGGAATCGGGTACTCCTGAAAAGTCTTCCTGGAGAAGAATTACTCCTTTTCTCACAGTGAGTCTTCCCCCACTTCCCCCACTAGAATTAGAATAAAAGTTGTGAGAAAACAAATTATAAATAAGGAATAACACGACAGGCCGTGCTGTTACACAAAAATAATGCACACCTTCTGACCAGTCATATTTGAGCATTCAACTGGTATAAAAATACAATACTGTAGTATTGTTTGTTTACTTAATAGTTACAGCCTTTTTAATATTAATATGGCCTTTTCAGAAATCTTTAGTCTTAACACCGGAGTTAATTTCAACACTTGTGGTCTACTTCAGTGCTGAAGACACCTCTTAAATAATCACTGATTAAGTCAGTTCTGTTGGCTAAATTTCCCAAATGTTTATTAGGTCAATCATTCAAACTTTTTCACTTTTCTGTTTTGATAATGAATTGAGGGATTTTCTTTGACAGTCGGTATCTGATTACAAACGGAACTAATTAGGTTATATCCATTTCACTCCAGCACCTACTTATCCAAGAAATTGATCAAAGCATGACATTTATTCATTGTGTGAGAAAAGCACGTTTAAATACAGTAGCAAGATCTTGGGCACCTTTAAACAGACTGACTGTTTTTAACCACCAGTTTTATTAAACAGGCTCCTTACCAAACATAATCTTTATAGGACAATAGTCTAGAGAAGATTTTGTGAAAGATATTTATGGCGTACTAAAGAAGAGGTGTCAAATTATAACTAGAAAAATCCTATTGGCAATGATGAACTGTTTTGAGGCTTCTTCTGTTATTTGTTATTAGTAGAAGAGGTGACCCCAATCATTAACTCAGATTCAATTTTTAACTTTAGTCCACAGCATTAAAGTAAATTTCCTTTTTTATCTTTATTTTGTATTTTTAAACTCATGGTGATCACTGTTCAGAAATAGACTGTGTCTAAAGAAATCAGACAGCTGATTCGTTTTTAAGTTTTCATGTGCTGGATACATTACTCCCATATAGTAGGGATACTTCTCCAGCCTGGTAAATAGATTTAGGGCTTACTGCACCACAGAGTACTTATTAACAGTATAGATTAATTTCAGCCATGTGGTCATATGCTGTCTAATCGCACAAATGAATGAATTTTTGGTTTGTTGTCTGTAATTTGTCAGAAGCAGTGTGAAGGCGGCATTAGAAACTAACAGCAGGAGTGTATTAAGCACAGCAGCATTAATCTGATTTTTAAGCATCATCGTCACTACTTGGTTGAAAACAGTCTAAGAAAAATCCTGGGGTCATAAACTGACAGTGATTAAGCAGTAGAGAACAATTACAACAAGAACAGCTACAATCACTAAAATTATGCCTACAATGAGCAACAAGTGCACACAGGATTTCAAAGTACCAGCAGTTTTGCTGTAGCAAAAATAGCCCACTACCGAAATAACATATGATCAGTGGTCGTCCCTTTCCACTTATGGACATGTAAAACAGTAAACAGGCTACAGCCAGTGATTGTATATTTGTACAGTGCACCTGTCTTGTAGATGTACCTGATAAAATGGACAATGTGTGTAGTTACAAGACAAATGCAAAGTTACTTGACTCAGTAATGTATCCACTGAATGTAAGCACATACTAAATGTATAATGCACCCTGAAATGTGCTTTGAGTTTGCAGAGAGTGAGTAACTGGTAGTTTGGGATAGATAATACAGATTTCAAAAAAATACATGGCAAATGTAATTAATAGCAACTTGAACACATAAAACATGTCTTTCAGTCTCTATCACTATCCCCATCATCCTCTTCATCACTGTCTTCTGTTCTGTTCGGCTCATTCACATCAAGCAGGCCAGAGAAAAAGTCCCCTACTCCACCAAATGCTTTATTGCTAAGTGCCTTGAGACGGCCATCTTTTTTCTTCTGCTGTCGGTAATCGTTGACCCTCATGGCAAAGAGTCCTGAAATGTCCCAGAACTTGATGAGCTGGTCATGAGCGCAGCTGGCAAGAAAGCGTTTGTCCCATGAGCAAGCAATTTCCTCTACGGGTTCACCGATGTGCTGCCCTACACTGCCAACAACCCGATTGGGCAAGATATTGACAGCTCTGCAGAGGAGGTAAAGTATTATAATCAATATATCAAATGCAGAAAAAAAGCACAATCCAATGTATGATGTGTGGACAATTATGGATGTGCAAAACACAATTAATACACAGCTAACAGAAAAAATTACCAAGCTAACCATTTTGAATTCACTTAAATAAATCTTTATGGCAACTACTGCTTTTCAATGTATGCATGCTGATATAATTGTTTAGTAGGTTGGTACGCTTTGTGTGTTCATCCCATGTGAAGACTACAATTTTTCTCAAGCATTCTTCACAAAACTATTTTCTCTTTCCTTGTGTCCTCATAATCTATAGAAGCCATGCAAATGAAGCAGAACAATATAACAGGGTTCATACAACCATCACTTAGTTAAAATAAAGGAAGCATTTTTAAGCACCAAAATTAGATTTTCCAGGAATTCATAGGAGTAGGTCCATAAATATTTGGACATTGACAAAGCTATTGTTATTTGAGATGTCTACTACAGTACTACAGTATATTGGAGTTTTAAATAATAAATCTGAGCTCAAAGCAGATCTTTAGCTTTAATTTGAGGGTACTGACATCCAAATTGGGGTATAAAGAGAAGACTGTCTCTCCAGGAAGACAATGGGACAGAAATTTATCCAAACCTTTGGTGTTATATCACCAAAAACACTTTAATTTCAAACACATCAAATCTGAAAATTACTCAGGACATTCACAACCTCCTTTTTCATATACTGTGTTGTTTCTGTGATAACTGCATGTTCCATGAATGTGTAATCCCCCTGTGTTTCTCAAAGGTACAGGGAACTCAACAACTTGGTCATGTTTGGTTTCGTATGCATTGTAAAAATCATGCTTAGAACTTTGGAGTATGTTCTATGAATGCATAACACAACACAAAGATGATCTAGGCATTTTATGAACATACAAAAAGTTCCCCACAGTTCAGGCCACCCCAGGACTTCCCTTCGAACAACAACCAATCAGTACCACTGAATGAGGAGAGTCAGGAACACTGACCTGCCTCATTACACCTCAGTTTAAAACCTATAACCTCACAAACATTTGTGAGTTGGCCATCTCTGCACATGCTGACTCAACTGAGGACTGGACCTTTGGCGCGGGTTCCACTGAAAACCGTCCATACAGAGCCAAAAGCTTTTATCCGTAATCCCCAGAAAAGCAGATGTGATGCTACAGCTAGATGTTCAACATGATTTCTACTTCACTGTGCCACACTGTGGACTGTTTCACTGTGCTCCCTTTCGATGCCATGGCTGACTTCACTTATGTTGATTCACAGATCAGAACCAAAGACACCATCAGAGCATTGCTATAAAGCTTCTCCACGTACCTTCTGAAACCTTCGTAGTTTAGCTAGAATTAGTACATTAAGTAGATCCACTCTTGCCCATTTTACATAAGATCCAAACAGCTGCCTGCATTCACTGTGTATGTCTGCCAATAAGCTTAGTTCCACTCATTATCCAATCGTCTATCAATTACCTTCACTACATTTGTATACATTGTCAATTGCCTTATATTTTGTATTATATTGATGCATACCTTTCTTATTCTTATTAAACATTTTGTTTTACCTGTATGTTTCTCGTCACAAATGAATTCTACAGCTATCAACAGATTCAACAAATATGATGTAAATCAAATATCCTTCAGATACTAGGAAAATTATTATGATTTCTTATCATGGTGACGCAACCATCATCAAGTTGTATCTCATTCTGAGATTATTTTGTACATTGGACTGGTGCCCCGTTTAATAGAATTATTATTATTAAAATAAATAATCATTTTAACATTTTATTTAATAGTAATAATTTATCCACATTACATACCCAGCAACCACAAAATGTAAACCATTGGTAAGTCTCAAAAACAAGAAGGCCAGATTAGATTTTTGCCAAAAATATTTTAAAAATAAACAAATAAAAATAAAGCCTGTACAGTCCTGGAGCAACATCCTATGGACAGATAAGACGAAGATCAACTTGCACCAACTTGCATCAACTTGGGAAGACAAGAGTATGCACAAGAGAAGGAACTGCTCATGAGCTGAAGCAGACCATCTCTTACAGCGTGGACATGTATGGCTTCCAATGGAACTGATTCCCTTGTATTTCTTGATGTGACTTGTATTTCTTGATAGCAAAAGCAGTAGGATGAACCCTTAACTGTATAGGGCTATATTCTCTGCTCAGATTCAGCCAAATACTTCAAATTGTCTTAGGGTTCTAGACAAAGGATTTGCAACCAAGCATTAAAAATTACAATTTAATTTATAATTATGTTAGTTTGTCCAAGTATTTTTGGTTCTTTAAAGGGGGGACCACACATAAAAAGTGCTGTAATTCCTACACCATTTACCCATGTTGGATGTAAATACCTTCAAATTTTAAGCTGAAAGCTCTTTGAGAATAATGAACTCCAATATACTGTGGGAAACAGCTAAAATAAAAATAACTTTGTCAGTGTCCAAATATTTATGGTCCTGACTCTATGTTTCTTATACGATATAAATGGCACTTTTTTAAAAGCTTTTAAAATGTATGTAAATAAAAAGAATACACACTCAGACAAGTACCAGCTGGGGGTGACTGAAGTGGTATAGTGAACCGAAGCCAAGTATGGTGACCCATACTCAGAATTTGTGCTCTGCATTTAACCCATCCAAGTGAGAACACACACACACACACACACACACACACACACACACACACACACACACACACAAGTGGGCAGCCTTTTTTTGCTGCAGCACCTGGGGAGTAGTTGGGGGTTCGGTGCCTTGCTCAAGTGTCTCACCTCAGTCATGGTATTGAGGGTGGGAGAGAGCGCTGGTCATTCACTCCCCCCACCTACAATCCAGACCTGAGACTTGAACCCACAACCTTCAGGTTCACCTTCAGGTTACAAGTCCAAGACGCTAACCATTAGGCCACGACTGCCCCCAGGCAATGCTAAACTCTTACACATTATTAATACAAATTTCTCTAAGAAAACCATTTGTTGATATGAGTTAAAAAATTTTCTCAAACTTAAGAATGCCCACGTTTCTTTGTTGGCTCCATAACTACAAAGTATCTCTGTATCACCAATAACTGTAACTAACTCAAACCACCATTTCTTCAAATGACCTTATAAACATCAATTTCCAAAGCCACCATGTGGTTGTGTGTCGAAATGAAGCTTTAGACATCACTGGTCACATGTTTTTGGCAGAATAAATCAAGCCCTGATACAGTGCTCTGAAGCAAAGAGTGTTTTTTTTGACACATGCCTTGGAGTTTCACTATCAAGAGTGACATCTATTAGGTGATAACATTTATTACATGACTTAAACGTTTAATACACTTTAATTTTGTGTCACTGTTTTGTAGCTTGGTGCAACATAAAAAATGACCATAATGCTAGACTATAGTTCATTAACTATAATAAAAAAAAATTGGGGGATGTCAAACTTAGCTTAGACAGGAGAAGAGGAAATCTACCTGAACTAAGAAATAGCAATAAAGAAGTTTAGTAATTTTGGCTTCCCATTTCAGAAAACAGGAACAAAAATATGATGCAAATGGGAACAAAATAGTAAAAGAAAGTACAATATTGTAACTACAATTTCTAGGAACAACCAGCAGTTTGCATACTGTTTATTTGCTTCAGTTTTGTGCACTGCAGTGTTTTGTCCCTCTGCATGTCCCCTTACCTGATGACTCCATCCATAGAGGCAGTACACAATATGCTGTCTGTAATTGGTACGATGCAGTCCACAGTCTCTGCCTGGAGGGCAAATCGATCACTAGTTGCTCCAAATCCATTCCAGTTGAAAATGTAGAGCATCCCTTCGCTGGAGCCACACACCACTTTTCGACCATGCTGTGATTCATGAAAAGAACATAGACAGGTGAAGATATCACGTTTGTTTCTTCTTAAACATTCAATTCAATTCAATTTCAATTTTATTTGTATAGCGCTTTTAACAATGGACATTGTCACAAAGCAGCTTTACAGAAATAAATGGATTCACAAAAATATATTGTAAATATTTGAATTTATCACTATGAATTTATCCCTAATGAGCAAGCCAGTGGCGACGGTGGCAAGGAAAAACTCCCCGAGATGATATGAGGAAGAAACCTTGAGAGGAACCAGGCTCAAAAGGGAACCCATCCTCATCTGGGTGCAACGGATAGTGCGATTATAAATAAATCCCTTCTATTATTGTGTACTATATGGACAAATAGTGCAATTGTGCAACCA
>CM040468.1:14412320-14433290 GCA_022758105.1 Pangasianodon gigas | reverse complement strand
AAATGGAGGAACTCTGTAAAAAATGGCTGTAATTCCTAAACGGTTAATGCAATATTTTTGTTAAACCCCTTGAATTAAAGCTGAAAGTCTACGCTTCAGTCACATCCTGACTGCTTCATTTCAAATCCACTGTGGTGGTGTACAGAGGCAAAATTACCAAAACTGTGTCACTGTCCCAATATTTATGGACCTGACTGTATGTATGTATGTATATATATATATATATATATATATATATATATATATATATATATATATATAGGGTTTGTTCTTGCTCAAGAAAAGAAAATGGCTCTCTGGTAATCCTGGGATCTTTCAGCCAGTAACTGAACCTAATGACAAAATTACAAAGACTTCAAAAATAAAGACTTCAAAATCGAGTGCTCAGTGTCTAGTATCTTATGAGTTCAATGACAGCATCATCTAAAATCATAATTTTTATATTTATATTTTAAATATAATTTTTATTTTATAATATAATATAAAAAATATAATTTTACATTATTAAAAAGTGAAAGCACCAGATATCTTAACAGACAGAAAATCTTATTTGCTTTCATCTAGCTTTTTGTAAATGGTGTTCATGTTCCAACACTGTATTATTCTATTGGATACTGAATAAATGATAACCATTAATAGATTAAAAACATAAGAGAGACATGCTCTTGCTTTTGCCCTATCAGGTGCTGTTACACTGCTAAATAATATATAGTTTATTTGCATAGACATGACTCATAACGTCCAATTCTGCCTTTGAGAAAGTCTACTTTGCTGTTTAATCATCATTTTAATGCTATAAGCTTTACCATTTATGAGGTTTTGTGGGTGTCACCAAACGCAAATCAGCTGTGCAAATCATCACCAAATGCAAATGAGCTGTGTACATGTCTGGTACACACGTACACAGCTCATTTGAATTTGGTGATGATTTGTACAGGTGATTTGCATTTGGTGACACCCACAAAACTTTATAATTTATAGGTGAGTGGCATTCATCAACATGCATGTGAATAAGAAGACATACAGTGCTTCCTAATCTTTTGTAAATTCAGCGGAAATAGTTCGATTTGCCGTAAGCAAACATTTGCATACGACTTTACTAAAAGATTGATAAATGAGGCCCATTCAATTTTTAAGGTGTGTTTCTTTGCTATTAGATTGGTACCTGGACGTAAGTAAAGTCCTCTTCGCTGGATCAGCAACTATGTCACTGATGTAGTCCTCATGATGTTTCAGGGACATGAATGAAGTGCTTTTTCTCATGTCCCACACTTTCAACGTGCCCTCATCATCCCCAGTAGCAACCACATTCTCATCAACTAACAGCAAGGCGTTAATAGGCTTGCTAAACAGAAAAATCAAATCAGTTTACAGCACAAGCTCTCAAGCTAAGACCCCACCACCCAAATTGTTTTGTTTGTTTGTTTTAGAAGGCCTGGAATTATAGGCCTACTACTACTAAATTCATTACTGCATTACTGTAAAATAGTGTAAAATCCAGTTTTGCCATCTATTTTCAGAGAAAAGCATGCTCAAAAAGTGGCTAGAAATCACAAGGCGACATTATAAAGTAATTTGCATATTCACTGATTCATTGTGATCATTTGCCAATTACAAATTAGGGCAATATGAGAAAAGAAAGAAGTCATCTTTGGTACTGGCACCACAAACTAACCTGTTACACAAAATACTACGCCTTCTGTCAAGAACTCCGACAAAAACAAGCAGTGGAACAAATTCACTAATAAAAAAAAAAATGCTCCACCATGTAAGTTATTCCATCTGTTTCCTTCCTTCATGTCTATTTCATGACTCCTCACGAGTTATGAAATAGACATGAAGGAAGGAAACCAACGGAATAACTTACATGGTGGAGTGTTTTTGTTAATTAGTTAATTCGTTTTTATTCATTAATTAGCATGGAATTTTTCATGAATCAGGAACACACAGGTATATGGAAACACATTCTAAGCAAAATAAAGTGCAGTGCAAACCTTTCATATGTCATATCATCTCATATTGAGAGAAAATAATGATGCTAACAATAATATCCTTCAAGTGCCATGCAAGGACAGAACATCAAATTTCACATGCGAAACTTTAGTCAACAACTTGCCGACTTTTTGTCAGGGTGCAAACACAGTGTGCTACATTTGAAACTTTGGGAGAAAAAGATAATAATCATATATTCATATCGCAGGCTGTTGCCAGGGTGTTACTCACTGGATGCCAGGATGTTTCTGCTCAATCAGTCTTACAGTTCCTGAGATAATTAGTTGGTATTTGGACTTAACTCTGCCTTCTAAGGGTGTCCACACCCCAACCTTAACAGACAGTCTCACAATCTAGTCCTGAATATGCCTTTCATGTTTGTGTGAATCCATCAAATACATCATATGTCATAGTTGTATGAGTAAATTAAGCTCTGCATCGCAACAACTTATTGGCAAGCAGTGGACATATTCTGAACAAATATTAAAATGCTTTTAAAATATTATTGACAGACAGATGCTTATGAGTATTTGACAATTTGAAGATGCCAAAAACCTTAGGTTTGCAAAAGATGGGTTCGCATTAACCGAATTATCCAAAATTTGAGTGAGCAGTGCTTAATGGTCCAAAGGGAAATTTCTGTGGCAAAAGCCAACGAATCAGGAGGAAGAAGAATCATCACAGTCAACCTAGTTTTACACAAGATATGAGATAAGAAAGGCCTACCATTCAAGTTTTGTGATGATTGCTCATTGTTAACCCTATCAAATGGATGTTGAAAGATGATTGGCCAACGGTGACCATGTTTTTTTTTTTTTTAAATAACCAGGTCATTAACAATACTCCTACAAATGAGGATAAAGATGCAGAATATTGATGACCATACCCAAAACACAGCACACCTGCTCAAGGGCATACATAAATCTTAACATCTTTTTGACAATTATTGAGGGAGAAACTCTCTTGAGTCATTTGATCCCAGCTTTGTGAAGATGGGACAAAAATCCTAGGACTAGTTCCCTAGTTCCCCCATATTATGCAAATTAGCAAAAAAAATCTAAATGGGAAGAGCTAAATGGTCCAAATTGCAATTTGGTTCAGAATGTGCCAACAAGTCAGTAGAACAATTTTCTTTTGAGGCCCATGGTTTTCGAGATAACTGCTAAAATGTAAAATGGTACACTATAGCGACACCATTAGGCCGACCAGGTTCATCTCTCTTGTCTGAGTACAGGGAGTTGACTAATTTTCATGCCTCTAAGCTTTACGGTTTGGTCTGCATGATTTGCTAAGGCAGAAGAAGAAAAAGAAGAGGAAGAAAAGCCCTAACAATTATGATAGGGTTCCAGGGTGCTTGGACCCCTAATAATAATAATCCTAAAACCTAAAAACCCTCGGCTAATGAAATGTTGGTATTTTAATTATTGATGGATTTTAATTATTATTTTATAACATTCTATAAGTCAAGTTTATCTGCACAGAACTCTCTCCTGCTATCCCATCTGCATCTCAGGTGACCGCGAGGTTGAAAACTTATGGTTTACACACAAGAACAAAAAGCTGAAAGTCAAATTTCCCATCAGACACTAAAAGCAAGGTTTGTGTGGCTCATTGCAAACATGCACAGACATATTAAGCTTAACATGTGAGTGTATACATTACCCATAAGAGTATTTTAACAGCCTCAGCTGATAAGGCGTTACCTGTGAGCTTTAGGAATTCGCTTAACAAGTTTTCCAGCCACTACATCCATGATGTGAACAGCCTTGTCTTTGGACACACTAAATAATTCTGGAAGATAGAGAGGAATATACAGGAATAAACCATCAGTACAGCATAACATATAAAGATTAACAAAGCTTGTAAAAACAGACTGACTTTCTCCATCACTCGAGAAGGCAACTTTTCTGCAGGACTTCAGGTGATGCCCAGATGACCACAGCTCTTTGTTCTCCCCGTCATTGCAAGAGTATCTGTATCTGCAATGTAGGAAGGGGCATTTAAGTGTCAGTAATCATTTTCAATCATTTTCAGCAGTTTAATACTAACTAAAAGGGGTAATGTAACTTCATTAACATAGTAGATTAATACATGGCTGTATATCACGACTGTTTTTAAAATGCACTACTCTCTTGGCGAAAACAGGGAGTTCCACAGGGCCTCTACAAGGGCTCTTTAAATCTAATTATCTGTTAAAGCATGTAGACAAAAGTAACCAGTTATTGCTCTTTTTCGTGTGGGCTAAACTGCACATGCTAAATACTTTAAGAAGAAGTGGCTTCAGAGGTTCCAGAAATAGCACAAGTCAGATATCACCATGTCTGATTTAAAAGAATCGCACAAATATATGTCTCCATCAACGTCTCCAGCAGCAAGGATATCTTCTTTAGGATGGAATGCCAGAGAGTTAATGATGGCCTCTTGTTTGATGTCTTCTGGAGTCTCTCGGAACTTCTGTGTTTGAGGTTCGGACGTTTCTTCCTAATGTGGCACAGAAGACCAATGAGTACAATATGAGTACTTTTAGTCACTATAGTTAAGAAAATGAGCAGGACACACTGCCAGTTTTTAAAACAGCATGCAAACATTTGAAACAGGATAAAAAGAAACAATAAAAGATATTATACCACTTGTTTCAAAACTCAGTCCAGTGCTGAATAATAAGAGATTTAGCATTTGTACACACACAAATTTACACACAAGCTTTGAATACTATACTCACCAAATCAAAGTCTTGCATTGCAAGTGTTCTCTATCTACATAGTGTATTTTTTAGAGATCTGACCACTTATATTTTATCATATTTTAATATTTTGTCCTTAAGTTTCCTTTTTGTTTTATGTCTTATTGTATACCATCAAAAATTATGGGTTAATATTATACAGTCATCATGCTTACCAATGTTTGTTTTATTTTTAGCTTTCACATCTGCACAGCCATCCAGAAGGCTCTTGTTTGAGTGTTCCAGTAGCTCAACAGGTACAGAACTATGCGAGCATGTTGTCAGCAACACCAAGGTCATGGGTTCAATTCCCAGAGAGCACATATGCTCATTAAATGTACAATTTCCATGTTCTGTAAGTAACTTTGGGAAAAAATGTCTGCTAAATGAATAACTCTATAAACATAGGACAGTGTTGTTAATTGTAATGTGTTAGAGTATACCTAGCACTCACATCATGAAGACATTTGTCATTTTTATTCATTTATTTTTTGCTAGACATTGGCCATATATAGTGGATATAAAAAGTCTACACTCCCCTGTTAAAATGGCATGTTTTTGAGATGTAAAAAAACAAAACTAAGATAAATCATGTCAGAACTTTTTCCACTCTCAATGTGAAATTACAACATATAAAAATTAAGTGAAAAACAGTCAGAAACATTTTAAGGAAAAAAAAAAAAGAAAAATACTCAGCCTTTTTGGCAACGAGTCTATCAGCATGGCACATCTTGACTTGGCAAAAAGATTCCAGATCCATCAAACTGTGAGGGCATCTCCTGTGCACGGCCTGCTTCTTGGGTATGTGTTCTTTTGGTGATGTGCTTCTTTTTTTTGCACCAAACATACCTTTTGGAATTATGGAATTATTATACCTTTTGGAATTTGTCTCATCGGACCATAACACATTTTGCCACATAGATTGGGGTGATTTAGTTGAGCTTGGATGTTTTTTTGTGAGAAAGTTTAATGTTGCCATTTGTCTCTTGGCAGCCTCCCTGGTAAGTTTTTGTCTTCTCCTTTTATAAATTTTGGAGGGACGTCCTGTGCTTGGTGATGTCACAGTGGTGCTCCATTTTCTCTATTTGTTGACGTTGGCTTTTACGGTGTTCCATGGTACATCAAATGCTTTGGAAATTTTTTTGTACCTCTCTCCTGATCGATACTTTTAGACAGTGGGACCCTGTACAGACTTTGTAAGCTCTTTGCAGACCATGGCTTCAGCAGTCAGATGAAACCAAGTAGATGTGAAGAAAATCCTACAGAATCAGCTGGTCTTTATTTGGGGTTAATCAGAATAATTTCATTGATGACAGTTGTATGGTAATTACTTTCGAACATGAGATTGAATATGATTGGTTCATTCTGAACACAGCCACATCCCCAATTATAAAAGGGCGTGCACACTTATGCAACCAGGTTATTATAACTTTTTATTTTTCCTATTTTTCAGTAAAATGTTTCTGATTGTTTTTCCACTTAATTTTTATATGTTGTAATTTCACATTGAGGGTGGAAAAAGATCCGACATGATTATCTTGGTTTCATTTTTTCACATCACAAAAATCTGCCATTTTAACAGGGGTGTGTAGACTTTTTATATCCACTGTACAGCTAACGGGGGAAGTGCTCGTACTGAGGCTTGTGATACAGTCAGCCTCGGAGTCCTCCGGAGGAGTCTCTGACTGCCAAGAGGCACTGCTTGTTTTGGGGATTAAAAATCTGCACATGCTAAATAATCTGGCAGTAAATCAAAAATACTCTCAGTCATGAAATCTAGCCTGTGACCTTGTTAGCTAGACCTAGCTACCAAACTTGGCACACTCGTCACACTCAGTCACATTCTAGACATGCAACATTAACCTTTAGTAAAGAATATGAAAATAATTGAAGAAGCAAGACAAATCAAAACAACAAACAAAAAATAATAAACAAAATATGATAAGACTAACTAATGAGAACAGCCTTTTTCTTACAGTAGAAAAAAGCAACTTATGAAACTCACAAAACCATCAAGCAATTAAAGCTGAATGACTGCAGCCAGCCTTAGAATGTACAAGCTAATGATATACGCCTTCATCCGTCAGAGGTTACTAAGAGTAACATTGTAGAGGTGTGTAAACTAGCGAAGGCGATGGCCGATGCTGTAATATGCTCTGTTCATCCCAATGCAGCGTGGCGACGTAGCTTACAGCAGGTTATGGTCGCTGAACTGCTGGATGTCCAGGTGGTGTTCCAAAAACAATGCGGGCTTTATAGATAATTCGAGCAGTTTTGAGGGCAAGGCTGGCCTGTTAGGGCGGGATAGTGTCCACCCCACTCGGGAAGGTGCTGCTCTCATTTCTTGTAGCATAGCACATAGTCTCAGAACAGGCCTAGTTAATCGGTGACAATCCAGAGCCAAGGCCAGGGAGCAGACAAGCAGGCTAAACCGACCTTCTGCTAGCTGCACTGAGTCGTCACTTTGGTTCCAACATATTGAGACTGTGTCTGTTCCCAGAGCTAAACAAAAATGTAGAAATACTCAGGTTTCAGTAACCTAATTAACAAAAAAATTAAATCATACCGAATGCACAGCCAGGACCTTTGATCTGAAGCTAGGACTGTTAAATATTAGATCTCTAATCTAATCTACATCTAAAGCACTTATTGTTAATGAAACTATTACTGACCAGTAGTTTAATGTAATGTGTTTAACAGAAACATGGATTAAACCAAATGAGTATGTAGCATTAAATGAAGCTAGTCCACCCAGATACAGGTATATACATTAGTCCCATCTAACTTGCAGAGGAGGAGGTGTCGCAGTTATTTATAATGATAATCTAGGCATCACACAAAAACCTAGTCATAAATTCAAAGCATTTGAAGTTCTTTAAACCTATATAACAGGAGCACAACAAATAAGTAGCCACAACAAATAAATCTACCCAGACGATTCCGCTAATTATTATTTACAGACCCCCAAGGCCATATTCTGAATTCCTTTGTGATTTTGCCGATTTCATCTCTAACCTGGTTATTTCTTTAGACAAAGCATTAACTGTTGGAGACGCTAATACTCATTTTGATAAACCAGAAGACCCTCTGAGAACAGCAGTTGTGTCCAATCTAGATTCAGTAGGGGTTAATCAGAATATAATAGGACCCATTCACAGTGGTGGTCACACTCTTGATTTAATACTAACATTCGGATTAAAAATAGAAAATGTTGTCACATTTCCACAGTCTGAAGCTATCTCAGATCATTATCTCATCTCATTTAAAATGTGTCTTAATCATAATACATGCACCTTGCCAAGCTACTGTGTCAAACATGCATTCATGTCAGCAACTGCACAGAGTTTTATCAGTAATCTCCCAGATTTACCAATCACGATTGGATCATTGTCTGATCCCGAAGAACTTGACCAGGCAACTGAATGCTTAGAATCAACATTCTGCTACACGCTAGATAAGGTAGCTCCACTTAATAGAAAAATAATTAGAGAGAAAAAGCTAGCACCCTAGTATAACTATCATGCAGCACCATAAAACAGACCACTCGAAAATTAGAACGTAAATGGCATCAAGCTAAATTGGTAGTATTTCAAACAGCATGGAAGGAGAGCCTTCTGAGCTATAGAAAAGCTCTTAGTGCTGCTAGATCAATGTATCTCTCCACCCTAATTGAAGATAAAAACAATCCTAGATTCTTATTTAATCCTGTAGCAATATTGTCTAGGAATAAGACCACAATACAAACATGCACACAATCATTATATAGCAGTGATGACTTCAAGAATTTTTTCAATGGTAAAATTGAAAATATTAGGCAAAAAAATTCAGACTATTAATTTAAAACCAGACAGTTTTATAAGTAACCCTGTAGATAATAATATAATGATATCAGATCAACAATTAGAATGTTTTACTCCCCTTCAAGAGATCAAACTAATTTCACTAATTTCCTCATCAAAATCATCAATCTGTATACTATACTGTATACCCTTACCTACATGTTTCTTCAAACAGATAATTCTAGAAGCAATCGAACCTCTTTTAAAAATAATCAATTCTTCCCTTAGCACTGGCTATGTACCTAAATCTTTTAAACTAGCAGTTATCAAACCCCTGATTAAAAAACCTGACCTCGACCCCTGTCAACTGTTGGCCAATATCAAACCTCCCTTTTATCTCCAAGATCCTAGGAAATGTTGTAGCACAGCAGCTATACTCATACTTAAATAGGAATAACATTCATGAAATGTATCAGTCAGGATATAGGTCTCATCATAGCACAGAGACAGCACTGGTTAAAGTGGTAAATGACTTACTACTGGCCTCTGATCAGGGTTGTGTCTCCTTGCTTGTGTTGCTTGACCTTACTGCAGCTTTTGATACCATTGATCATGCTGTTCTCCAGGATAGACTAGAAAATGTTGTAGGCATTAAGGGAATGGCCCTCTCCTGGCTCAGGTCTCATTTGACTGATCATTATCAGTCTGTAGATGTAAATGGTGACTTCTCTACACATTCTAAGGTAAAGTTTGGTGTTCCACAACTCTCTGTTTTAGGCCCACTGCTCTTTTCTTTAAATATGCTACCTCTGGGCAAAATTATTCGTAAACATGGTATTAGCTTCCACTGTTATGCTGATGACACACAGTTGTATGTTTCAGCAAAGCCAGATGACAGACACCAGCTTAATAAAGTTGAGGAATGTGTAAAGGACATTAGACACTGGATGCTTATTAACTTTCTTTTACTTAATTCTGACAAGACAGAAGTACTCGTACTAGGACCACATGCAGCTAGAAGTAAGCTTTCTGATTACATAATAACTCTGGATGGCCTTTCTGTTTCATCATGTGAGGCAGTAAAAGACTTTGGTGTGATTATTTACTTCATTCTTTCATTTGAAGCTCATGTAGATAATATTACTAGGATAGCCTTCTTTCATCTCATAAATATTGTTAAGATAGCAATCCTCTAGGTTGTAGATGTTCCAGTAGATGCATAAACAAGCTCCAGTTTGTCTAAAATGCAGCAGCAAGAGTCCTTATTAGAACCAGAAGATCACCACATCACCCCTATCTTATTCACCCTGCACTGACTCCCAAACAAATTTCGTTACTACGTATACTACTACTTCGTATACTATTATTGACTTATAAAGCACTGAATGGTCTCGCACCTCAGTACCTGAGCGAACTTTTGGTCTTTTATGATTCGCCATGCTACTTCGATCAAAAGGTGCAGGCTATTTGTTGGTATCTTGAGTAGTGAAGGCAACAGCAGGGGGTAGAGCTTTCTCTTACAAAGCCCCACAGATATGGAACAGCCTTACAGTTAGTGTTTGGGGCTTTTTTCTTATGTAAAGGAGCAGGTCTGGGGGGTTCACAGACAGAGTGTTGTGGTGAACTGGGATGTTTGGATGCTGTTGCCCCCACTCTCACACGTTCACTCAAGCTTGCTGAGGGCAAAATAGCCGGACGTGGTAGCTCAGTGGTTAAGCCGTCGAGTACTGATCGGAAGGTTGTCAGTTCAAACCCCAACACTGCCAAGCTGCCACTGCTGGGCCCTTGATCGAGACCCTTAACTGCTCAGTTGTATAAATGAGATAAATGTAAGTCACCCTAGATAAGGGCATCTGCCAAATACCATAAATGTAAATGGCCATGTTATGTCCCAGGGTGCCCTCATGTGTGTGTGTTACCTTCTAGCTCTCCCTTTTAGTTATGCTGTCACAGCTAGTCTTGCCAGAATCCCTGCTTCCACACAAAGTACATTGTCCTTAACCATTATGGGACAAAAGCTTACCAAACAATCTCTCTCTCTCTCTGTCGAGCTACACATGCTACTCCTGAGATACCAGTGATCCTGATCCCTTCTGCTCTCCGGAACTGCCTGATCCATCCTGATGCCCTCCTCCTGGTTGGAGATCACTCACTGCTGCTGGGGGTGGCCCCACATGGACGGCCTGAAAATCATAGGGATTGCTGGGGATGGTGCCACTTGGGGGCCATGGAGATGGCTTGGGGATCTCATATGGAGAGTTGTACTGTGATGGCTTGGGACTGCGATTGCTGTGGTGGCTTTGGGGCTGCGGTTGCCGCGAGCAGTTTTGCACTCAGGCCTCCATCAGTGGACACTGGATGGGTTCAACAAACCAGACTTCATGTGAAAACTGTGATGAATTTACTGGTTGCATAACTGCACTATTTGTCCATGTAGTACACAGTTATAGAAGGAACTTATTTACAATCACACTATCCATTATCACCCAGATGAGGATGGTTCCCTTCTGAGTCTGGTTCCTCTCAAGGTTTCTTCCTCATATCGTGTCAGGGAGTTTTTCCTCACCACCGTCGCCTCTGGCTTGCTCATTAAGGATAAATTCACATATATACAATATATTTTGATTGAATTTAATTTCAATATATTTATTTCTGTAAAGCTGAAATTGATTAAATGATCCGTACACTTAAAGTGAGTAATAACTAATATCAGAATATAAAATTCAATTCAATTCAATTTTATTTGTATAGCGCTTTTAACAATGAACATTGTCTCAAAGCAGCTTTACAGAACATAAGAAACAAAAAACATGCAAACAGAAACAAAAACATGCAAACGGTCCTAGATGTTAGACAAAATTATCCCTAGTGAGCAAGCCTGAGGCGACTGAGGCGACTGAGGCGACTGTGGCAAGGAAAAACTCCCTTAGATGATATGAGGAAGAAACCTTGAGAGGAACCAGACTCAAAAGGGAACCCATCCTCATTCGGGTGACACTGGAGAGTGTGATATGAACAATTTCCTTTCTGCATTTATTTATAGTCATGTAGAATTTTATGTGTATATTAATTTGGAGGTTGTTGTCTTCCTCAAAGTCCACATAGGGTTGGCAGCGATGCTTTGAATACCCAAATCCTCACGAGGCAGAAACCGGCTGGAGCTGGACCATCTCTGGATGCCTCAGGATCCTCATAGGGTTGGCCTCTGTCTACTGGAGCTGGCACAATCTCTATGTTCCTCAGGATGGGTAGAAGAAGGGAAACAAGTGGAAAGGAATTAGCGTAGCTGCTGTTCATAATATTAGCAAGCACTAAATCATAATGTGCAATTAATCAGATGTACTGAAGTACAAGGTTATGGTATGTATTAAGTGTATGCCTGGCTAAAGATATATGTCTTCAATCTATGTTTGAACTGGGAGACTGTGTCTGAGCCCCGAACACTGTCAGGAAGGCTATTCCAAAGTTTAGCAGCTAAATACCCCCTTTTGTAGACTTTGATATTCTGGGAACTACCAGAAGTCCGGAGTTTTGAGATCTTAAGGAGCGTGGTGGATTGTGACATGTTAGAAGACTGGCTAGATACGTGGGAGCTAAACCATTTAGAGCCTTGTACGTAAGTAGTGCTAGTTTATAATCAATTCTAAACTCAACAGGTAGCCAGTGCAGGGATGATAATATTGGGGTTATGTGATCATCTTTTCTTGACCTAGTAAGGACTAACTGTAGCTTGTTTATTGAAGATGCAGGACAACCACCTAGCAATGCATTACAATAGTCCAGTCTGGAGGTCATGAATGCATGAACTAGCTTTTCTGCATCAGATACAGATAAAATGTTCCTAAGCTTGGCAATGTTTCTAAGGTGGAAGAAGGCTGTTTTAGTAAAAGGGGAAAAATGTATAATTTGTCTACTTTTTAAGAACACATGAGTGGTGCATGAACACCATGTCTTGGCCAAGAAACATTAAAGCATTTCCAATATTAAATAGAGAAGCAAACAGTGATTACCTGGCCCAAACACCAAGGGTGCAGCAGTGTCTGTTTCAGTATTAGCATGCGGATGATATTATATTGTATCACAGTACATACCTGTGAGTGTTGTGAACAATTTATCATCAAGGATAAATTTGGTATGAATCGGATGAACCATATAAGAGGAGTGGAGCAATAAATCACTATTGCTATGTGTATGTGACCAAATTTGGCATGAATCAGATGGATCCTCTAGAATATTTAAAAGTTTCATTTATAAGCCACACTTCCTGTCGCCAGTTGGTGACACTATGACAACGAATCACTATTCTCATGTGTATGCGACTATGCCTCATGAATACTCATATATTAACTTGGGGAAATTGTCAAAGAAGTATATAATTATAAGCAAAAGTATGTGTCTATAAACTAATATCATGTGCAGTATCCATTTTATCTATAGACACACCGTTAGCAACAGCATAAGCTGCTTTTGCAGTGAACTTTGTGGGCTAACATTAGTTTATGTTAATAGGTATTTTCTTACCTTCATAATTTTGTATTTATAACAAAGCATATAATTTGAAGCCTTTCTCCAGGTTACTAAATAAAATGCAGAATCCTGCTCAGCTGTTCTATGGCCAGGTGTGTTATTCCTTCATTATTTTACTTACAAATAACTAGATACGATTTGAAGTCCAAAGAGCTGTAACTGCCAATGAAGCAAGCCATCATTAGGCTGAAAAATCAAAACAAACCCATCAGAGAGATAGCAAAAACATGTTGTGGCCAAACCAACTATTTAGTACATTCTTAAAAAGAAAGAATGCACTGGTGAGCTCAGGAACACCAAAAGGCCCTGAAGACCACAGAAAACAACTGTGAGAGATGACAGAAGAATTCTGTCCCTGGTGAAGAAAAAACCCTTCACAACAGTTAGCCAATCAAGAACACCCTCCAGGAGGTAGATGTATCTGTATCCAGGTCAACTAGAAACACACTAGAACACATACAGAGGGTTTACCTCAAGATGTAAACCATTGGTTTTACCATATCAGATTAGTTTGCCAAAAAATAGCCTGTTAAAAAAGCCTGTACAGTTCTGGAACAACATCCTATGGACAGATGAGACAAAGATCAACTTTAACCAGAATGATGGGAAGAGTATGGAGAAGGTGTTCATGATCCGAAGCATATAACTGCATCTTATGGCACAGACATGTGTGGCTGCCAATGGAACTGGTTCCCTTTTGTTTCTTGATAATGTGACTGCTGACAAAAGCAGCAGAATGAATTCCGATATATATAGGGCTATATTATCTGCTCAGATTCAGCAAATGCTTCAAAACCCATTGGACAGCGCTTCACAGCGCAGTGGACAATTACCCGAAGCATATTTCGAAAGCAACTCAAGACCTTAAAACAAAGAAGAGAAATGTTCTGCAATGGCCAAGTCAATCACCTGAAATGAACCCAATTAAGCATGCATTCATTTCAAAAAGTTATTCAACACCAACTGGCCTTGTGTAAAAGTAATTGCCCCCTTATTTATGCAATCAACTAATTAACCGTTTCAATTTAGAAGTGGGTTCAATTAGACTAGTCAAACCCAGACTTGATTACTGCCAGCCCTGTTAAATCTAAACATCACTTTAACAGAACCTTTCCAGCAGTGTAGGTAGGCTACAAAGGTCTCAATAAGCACACTATGCTGCGATCAAAAGAAATTCCATAAGAGTTGAAAAGTTATTGAAATACACTCACTGAGCACTTTATTAGGAAAACCCATACACCTACTCATTCTTGCAATTATCTAATCAGCCAATCATGTGGCCACAGCGCAATGCATAAAATCATGTAGATCTGGGCCAGCAGCTTTGGATAATGTTCACATCAACCATCACAATGGGGAAAAATGTCATCACAGTGATTTTGACCGTGGCGTGATTGTTGGTGCTAGACAACTTGGTCTGAGTATTTCTATAACCACTGATCTCCTGGGATTTCATGCACAATAGTCTCTAGAGTTTACTCAAAATGGTGCAATAAAGAAAAAACATTCACTGAGTGCCAGCTCTGTGGACAGAAATGCCTTGTTAATGAGAGGTCAACAGAGAATGGCCAGACTGGTTTGAGCTGACAGAAAGGCTACAGTAACTCAGATAACCACTCTGTACAATTGCAGTGAGAAGAAAAGCTTCTCAGAAAGCACAACACGTCAAACCTTGAGGTGGATGGGCTGCAGCAGCAGAAGACAATGCTGGGTTCCACTTCAAAAAGTCAAAAAGATGAGACTGCAGTGATCACAGGCTTACCAAACCTGGATAATTGAAGACTGGACAAATGTAGCTTGGTCTGATGATTCCCGATTTCTGCTGAGGCACACAGATGGTAGGGTCAAAATTTGCCACCAACAGCATGAATCCATTGACCCAACTTGCCTTGTGTCAACAGGCCAGGCTGGTGGAGATGATGTAATGGTGTGGGGAATGTTTTCTTGGCACACTTTGGGCCCATTAAATCCAATCATTACTTCAATGCCAGAGCCTTTTTGAGTGTTGTTGCTGACCATGTGCATCCTTTCATGGTCACAATTTACCCATCTTCTAATGGCTACTTCAAGCATAATAATGCACCATGTCAGAAAGCAAAAGTCTTCTCAAATGGTTTCATGAAAATGAGTTCACTGTTCTTCAAAGGCCTTCCCAGTCACGGGTCTGAATCCAATAGAACACCTTTGACGTGGTAAAATGGGAGATTCACAGCATGAAAGTGCACCTGAAAAATCTGCAGGAATTGTATGATGCAATCATGTCAACATGGACCAGAATCTCAAAGGTATGTTTCCAACATTTTGTGGAATCCATGCCATGAAGAATTGAAGTTGTTTTGAGAGCAAAGGGAGGCCCTGCCCAGTATTAGTATAGTGTTCTTAATAAAGTGCTCAGTGAGTGTATATCAGTCTGCAAATGGTTGCAAGGTCATTTCTAAGGTTCTGGGACTCCAGCACATCAGATTGAGAGCCACTATCTATCTAAAAACAGAAAACATGGAACTGTGGTGAATTTTCCCACTGGCCTACCAAAATTCCTCCAAGAGCACATCAACGACTCATCCAGGAATTCACAAAAGAACCCAGAAAAACATCTAAGGAACTGCAGGCCTTGTTTGCCTCAGTTAAGCATTCATGATTCCACCATTAGAAAGAGAATGGGAAATATGGTATCCATGTGAGTGGTAAGGCGAAAACCACTGCTAACCAAGAGGAACATAAAGGCCCATTTCACATTTGCCAGAGGAAAGGAAGAAAGAGAAAAAAAAAAGAATCTTAATGAATCTCAAGCCTTTTGGGATAATGTTCTCTGGACTGATAAGTCGAACATGGAACATTTTAGAATACATGGGTCCCGTCAGATCTGGTGTAAAGCTAACACAGCATTCCACAATAAGAACATCATACCAACAGTCAAATATGGTGTCAGTAGTGTAATGGAGTGGAGATGCATTGCTGCTTCAGGGCCTGAGCAACTTGCCATAATTGACAGAACCATGAATTCTGCTCTCTACCAGAAAATCCTGAAGGAAAATGTCTGGTCATCAGTCCATGATCTGAAGCTCAACTGCAGTTAGGTTATGCAGCAAGCCAATAACCTGGAGTTCAAGAGCAAGTCCACCTCTGAATGGCTCAAAATAAAGAAAATTAAGGTTTTGGAGTGGACTAATCAAAGTCCTGACTTGAACCCCATTGATATGCTGTGGCAGAACCTTAAATGGACATTTCATGCTCAAAATGCACTCCAGTGTGGTTGAATTAAAGGAATTCTGCAAAGAAGAGTGGGCCCAATTCCTCCACAGTGATGGGAAAGACTTTTCTGCAGTTACTGGAAGCATTTGGTTGCAGTTGTTGCTGCTAAAATGGCACAACCAGTTCTTAAGTATAGGGGGCAATTACTTTTTCACATGGGTGATGTGTTGCAGGACCTTTTTCCTTCAGTAAACGAAATGGTCATTTAAAAAGGGTGTTTTGCGTTTCCTCATCTTCTCCTTGGCTTATATTATATATTGTATGAGAATCTGAAAACTTCTCATATAATATATAATGACAAATCTGCAAAAAACAAAGGAAATCAGGAGGGGACAAATACTTTTTCACTGCATTGTACATCATTTTCATACTCCTCAAACCATTCAAAGAGCCCTCGTGCCCTATGCACACAGGAAGAGGTCACTCCCATCAGGACAGAAATGTTTCATCAAAAGATAATATTTTTTTAACTTTTCAGTTTTTCCATTTAATTTATCATCCATTTTACAATATTTCTTGTAAATAAAGCACTTGAAATCATGAAAATACATACAAGCGTAATATAAAGTAGCGAGAAATAGCGATTGTACGTTCCCTGCGGATAACAGACACATTTACCCAAAAGGAACCTGCGATATTCCTCAACGCTAGACCTCACTGGTTGCTCTCGAATTTCACTGGACACCTAGTGCACTTCACAGGGTGCAGATGACTTCATAATATCATTTCAAATGTAGTGCCGTTGTGTAGGCACATTTATGATTTACCCCTATTCTATATTGCTAGTCGTATATTGCATGCCTTCAGAATTAAGTAGCAACCTGGGGCGTCTATATACATTACAATGTTCTTAAGAATCAAAGTTATTGACTAGAAACTTACATTCCTTTCTAAAACACTGAGCATTTCTTCCTCTGGTGAAATCTCGTGTTTCAGCTCGGTAGTCGCCATGTTGTTTGTAGGCTGAAATAATAAACTTCCAGGTTAAAGGTCTTCAATCTACGGTGGCCCGGACGACGCATGGAGACGAAATATTTGCTACGAGGAAGAATTGATTGCAAAATTATAGGTTTTATATAGCTATATATTTCATTCGTAATCAAGTGTCATAATAAATATGTAATTGAAGAGTGAATGCAACCGTTAGAGTTCGAGTCAAACCACAAAATAATAATTTATATAACGCTGCTCTATAAGCAAAGTAATTTACTCCTTTACTCATAGATTCATCCAGAAATGTCTCTGCAAAAAAATACTAAACATATTTTACAATGATATACCACTGAAAACACGCTAGAAAAGCAGACGGAATTTCACATTGCCTTACTGAGATTTAAAGATTTCGACACTAGATGTCACTAATGCACAGTCATTGTGTGGGACAGTTATGGGCCACTTATTACAGGTGTCTAACCGGCATAGTACTGCACTGACTGTAAAATACTGAACCTGGATCTGAAATACTGTTCAGCATAGTAGTGTGCACGATGAGTTACGGAAATTAATTTCCTATAAAGATTCCTTGCTATTCCACGAATCGGTAGCCTAACTACTCAATTAAACATCACTTTAATTCAAGTTCATTGTCATTAAACGTATACAGAAGTGTACTGTTCTGGGCACGACGCGAAGCAGTAAAGGATTTTTATTTTTCTGCAGGATGTTTGCTGGTATCTTGCAGAAATGATGAAATCCTTGACAAACTGTGCAGGATATTCCTATAGGTTTTAGAATGTACAACAGAAACATGCAGGAATGCCCAGCACACTTGCTGCACAAGGGAAAAATCCTGCAGGATTTTATAAGTACTGCAGGACTGCTGCACACCTCCTGCAGAAATAAAATAAAGTTCCCAATTACTTAATCTATCCTGCAGGATAACTTCTTACTTCCTGTAAATGAAAAAAAAAATCTGCAGGTTATATAGTCGACCAAATTAATTTAAAAATGGTAGATCTGCTATGAGTGGGAAAAACACGCTGCTTAAACACTCTGAAGTCTTTTAGTAGATATGTAGGCATGCCCTTTTTAGGATAAGATATGTTTTAATCGTGAACGACTCAGTGTTTTAACGAATCGGTTGAGTATGACTGGTCAGAATTTGTGTATTATTTTCGTATTTTCGCACGGCTCAGAAAGCAGTTTCGACTGAGACATGAACAATAGGTTAATATTAATGTGCTCGTTCTAATATATTATCGTTTCTAGGGTGTCCAAAAAGTCAGAAACCAATTGGAATATGTTGATGAGCAAATACGTCGATCCGAATATGTTGAGCAAAGTCTGCAAAAACATGATATGCGACTGAGAAAATGCATAGAGCATAAAGGTGAACATATAGGCTAAAGCATATGTTGTAAATAATAAATACAAAATGAACCCGTGCGGTCCTCGGCTCAAATTGACCCGTTTATCATTTTTAATAAAAGAAAAAATATAGAACATTTTTTTTCCACCTGAAATTCATAAGCCTCGGTTTATTTTCTGTGAGGAACATGTAGAAGAAAAAAAAAAAAATAGAACACAGATCCTATCCCCTCCCAAAATAGATTTGTATTGCACACACTGTAAGATTTTGTTCAACATGTGCTGTGTGGACAGACATACACATTCCAGTGGTGTTTGTTCTTCCAGTACTCAAGTTCTTTATTATAGTTCATCTACTGTAGACATGAATGCACACACACTATATTCATATAACCTCATGTTCTGTCATGTGTGAAGTGAAGTGAAGTGACTTGTGGCCAAGTATGGTGACCCATACTCGGAATTTGTGCTCTGCATTTAACCCATCTAAGTGCACACACAGTAGTGAACACACACACCGTGAACACACACCCGGAGCAGTGGGCAGCCTTTTTTGCTGCGGCGCCTGGAGCAGTTGGGGGTTCGGTACCTTGCTCAAGGGTCTCACCTCAGTCGTGGTATTGAGGGTGGGAGAGAGCGCTGGTCATTCACTCCCCCCACCTACAATCCCTGCCGGACCTGAGACTCGAACCCACAACCTTCAGGTTCACCTTCGGGTTGCAAGTCCGACTCTATCCATTAGGCCACGACTGCCCCGTTATTCCTTACTTATTATTAAATTATGTGGAGCATCCACCATACAGGTCCCTGTGGAAGAGCTGTTACTATAGAAACAATGCAGTAATATTAACCTGACTGATCAATCGGAATCGAGAATTCAACCCCGCATTGATATTAGGGTGCACGTATGACATTAGGGTGCGTGGAAGTTGGCAGTCATTACATTTGATAAGTGACTCCCTGAAGAACCTTAAAATGCACAGGCATTACAAAAAAGAGTTTTTTCTGTTTTTCTATTCTATACAATTTTTTATTTTTTAAATGAACACATGAACAAGAACAATGCAGTTCTCAGAATATTTTAGTCTGAATTAATTTATTGTAATAATTCAGTTTCAACATTCTGCACTCAAATGCTGCCCTGTTTTGTAAAGAAGAAAAATTACCCTTCATTACTTGGATAAACAGGGTGTGTACTGCACTGTATAGGAAAAAAAATTAGAACTTGCCCAAAAAAATCTTAGAACCTTTTTTTTTTTACTCAACTTCTGTAAATAATTAGTTATACTGACTTTATTGTCAGCACTAAACAAAACATTTAGTTAAGACCACATAAGAATGACTGTTGTACTAGAAACTGTAACTAGAAACAATGTGACCACTACATTCTTGTTCATTTAAAATATGAAGTTAACAAAGACACCTGAAAAGCAGTACTACATTGTAAAATATAAGTTTAAAAATCTTGATTAAAAAACTCAAGTATCTGATTACAATAACACTTCTTAGTTTACTCAACCTTATTCCTGATACATTCTACTAGTCACTAAATCTTACTTTGCTGAACAAGATGCACTGTTGTGTTGAATAAAGTAAAACTGTCCTTACTAATAATAACTTGCTCAGCCAAAACTACCTCAGAACTACATGGCATAGATAAGAAATATACATTGAACAGATGCAGCTAAAATTGAGTCAACTTTAAACTGCTTGTTCAGTCTTGATGAATATAATTATATTATGAAAACTCAAAAGGCCTATTGTAATCAGACATTCAAGAAGTTTTAATGCTTACAGCAAAATGTCCCATCCCAAAATGTGGCCAAAAAAAGGCAATGCTTTCAGCAGAAAAGTGATTTTATTTTTTTATTTAAAACTTAAACTTTTGTTAGCAAAATAACATTATAATTATATAGAGAAACAAGACCAAATTGCAACTTCAACAACAGTTTGTCAAAAAGATAATAACAAAATCTTTTTTTCCCCATAAAAGTCACAAAAATATGAATATGTACAGTCAGGTCCATAAATATTGGGACAGTGACACAGTTTTGGTAATTTTGCCTCTGTACACCACCACAGTGGATTTGAAATGAAGCAGTCAAGATGTGACTGAAGCGTAGACTTTCAGCTTTAATTCAAGGGGTTTAACAAAAATATTGCATTAACCGTTTAGGAATTACAGCCATTTTTTACTCCATTTTCACAGGCTCAAAAGTAATGGGACAATTGACTGATAAGCAGTTTCATGGCCAGCTGTGGCCTGTTTCCTCCTTATATCATGATAAATTAAGGAGATAAAAGGTCTGGAGCTGATTCCAAGTGTTGAATTTGCATTTGGTAGCTGTTCATGGGAACTCTCAATATGCCGTCCAAAGAGGTGTTGATGCA
>CM040468.1:14396982-14412220 GCA_022758105.1 Pangasianodon gigas | reverse complement strand
TGTAAAAAATGGCTGTAATTCCTAAACGGTTAATGCAATATTTTTGTTAAACCCCTTGAATTAAAGCTGAAAGTCTACGCTTCAGTCACATCTTGACTGCTTCATTTCAAATCCACTGTGGTGGTGTACAGAGGCAAAATTACCAAAACTGTGTCACTGTCCCAATATTTATGGACCTGACTGTAAATGTATATGTTGTAATAAACCTACAACACAATTACACAGTTAAACAAGAAAAATCCTTCATTGCATGAACTTAAATCAATGACAGAAATAACAGATTAACACATTAACATGTAAAATAATTCAAAATTGATGATTCAAAAGACTACCAGTTGAATATGCTGCCTGGCTACATTAAATGAGAAACATTTGTAATTCCATATGAACCTAAATTATATCAGGTATATATTTGAAAATATACTTACCAGCATTCAAGTGTGAGGGATATGTTGGTGTTTTTGAAGTTCATTGAAAACTATGTGCTGATTTGGTAGCTGTTCTTAGGTAGATTGTGCTAGCTAGGTCTAACTAGCTGGTGTTAGAAAAAGTGTATTTGAACTCTGTTAAATTTTTCTACATGTTTTTTTTTTTCAAGACTGAATAGTAAAATCATTTAGACAGTTAACTGATAAATTAATCTAACAAACTTAAATTCGCTGGGTGACCTTTTCTGTAGACTACAGTTGTGTCTCCTCTCATGCAAACTACAAGGGAAAAACATGCACACAACACTCTATTCTCACAACAGACTAATCTTTGTTCACAGAATGTGAACAAGATGATACATTTAATTCCAAAACTATTCAGGAATTGTCACCAGTTCCACCCAAATAAAGGAAACCATGTCTGACCAAAAGTTTGGTACAAAATACAGATATTTTTACATTTGGCAAACTATTGCTTAATTGTGAGGCTCTACCGCAAAACAGTGAATCCCGTTTGTAATTGAAGAGACATTATAAGAAAAATTAACTTTATAAAACATGTATAAAACAAACATCTACATTAAAGACCAGTTTTGGTTAGGGAAATGTCAAAAATAAAATTACATTACTTTCAGTAAGATTTGGCACGATGCCTGAAAGAAAAGTACACCGCCAAAAGTTGGTCCAACACAGACCTACAAGTAGAAAATACACAAATCTGAGGTAAACATCAATGAAAAAAAGATAAAATCTTTAAAATATTAGAAGCACTTACTAGAGCAAATGGGGAAAAAAATACTGCAAGGCAGGTAACATGCCTTCATTCAGTCTTCCTACACTTATGGCGCCCCACTGGTGACATCCCTGCTTAAAGGGAAATTACATCATAAAACTAGAATTTAATATATTATTTCTCATGGTATGTAGTATTCTGTTGCAATGGACTGTCCGCAGAATCACTTACTGTCCACGTTTTAACAGTTTTCTTCTTTTCACCTGAATGCTATAATACCCAGAATGTAATATGCAAATACATAATTCAACCACTGGGAATCCCTGTGATCGACCAATCCAGACCTCTGAGTGAGACATGTGACTCTGGCATCTCCTCTGCCATGCCATTCCTGGAAGAAAAACACAGCTGTATTTAATAACGTTGTGAACGGTCCTATAATAACTTTATAAGTTATTTTTTCTAGTATATCTCAGAAATATTTAGTGAGAATTTAGTGATTTTTAAATGGAAGTGAGAATTTGTATTCTAAAATGTTGCTAGTGCATATTATCAAACAAGTCATGTTTCCAAGCCAACAGAAGATGGTTATGTTACAGGCAATATGGAGAGATAATTCTGGTCTGATTTGCTCCTTCTTTTCAATGGCCATTTCATCTCAGATAAGTAGCTAGCTAGTTGTTACTGCTTTAAGTTGTTCTATCTTGAATTTATTCTCTCCTGGTAAGGTAGAATTCTGACTTTGTGTACTATCTACTTGACTCAGCTGGCTCTAGATTCTTGCCACTAGAATTGTTGTAATGTTGATTCTGTAGTGTTGCTTCAAAGTGTCTGTTGGTCTATGCTAATTAGTTCTTTCAGGTGGCTAATCAAGAGTAGTTTCAGTCTCCCATAAGGTGTGAATTGTGGGCAGGACCTACCAAGATATATTGAAGGTTATCTGCTATAGACACTAGTGTCTGCAGTGATCAGAAGCATATTCTACAAGGTTAGATGCATAAATTTAGACAGAAAGTGCCAAGTTTAGTAGTGTTTATTTCTTCTTGTTCAGTCAAGTGTTACCAGTTCCCTCTCAGCCCTATTTTCACTAACCCCACTCCTGACTAGGCTGCAGACATGTGCTCCAACCCGTCTCTGTTTTCACCTCTCATAGACCCAGAAGCTCTCATGCAAAAACCAGAGGCCAAACTACCAGTAACCTCATCTACCCTCCTCTGTTGTCTCAGTCTCAAACAGCGGTGGTAAGTGGGCTCTGGAATTGTCTGCTGTAAAGAAAGCTGATTTCATCTCAGCTTTAGCTTCCCATTACTCTCTTGACTTTCTGGCACTAACTGAGACCTGGATATCTCCACAGAACTCGGCTACACCGGCTGCCCTATCCTCTGCGTATGCTTTCTCTCACACTCCACGAGAAGCTGGCAGGGGTGGTGGTACAGGTCTGCTGTTGTCTGGGAAATGGTGCTTCACACATCTCTCCCTGTCTCATCTCAACATCTCATCCTTTGAATTCCATGCAGTTACAGTTACCTTCTCATCATTGTCATCTACCGCCCTCCTGGTCCCCTAGAAGACTTTCTTGAAGAATTGGACATGCTCCTCAGACTTTTCCCTACTGACAGCACCCTCTTACTGTCTTTGGAGACATCAACCTCCCCTCTGACAAGCTTCAGTCCTCTTGCCTTCTTCCTCTTCTGCATTCCTTCTCCTTGACATTCAACAGTTGCCCTCCCACACACAAGGGAGGAAATGCGCTGGACCTGGTCTTCAGCCACCCCTCTCCAGCTACAGATATCAGTGCTACCCCACTCCACATCTCCGATCATCACTTGGTATCCTTCACCATCACCCACCAAACCAACTATCAATACTTCTCTCCTACTTGTCAAAACTTCCACACTATCTCCCCTTTCTCCATAGCTTCATGCACCCTATCATCCCTTCCAGACCCTGACTCCTTTTCCTCCTTACCATTGGAGTTAGCCAAAGACACTTTCCTCTCCTCACTTTCCTCATCCATGGACCTCCACTGCCCTCTATCTTCTAAACCCTTCTGCCAGCCAGCCCCATGAACTGCCTCACCCCCTTTTTTGTCTTGGGCCTCGGGCAGGCTGCAATTTCTGCTGTGTTAGGTGAATTAAGCTTTGGAGTTTTGCTCTTAGGTCCAAAACATACTAAATTTAGTTTTTGCTGTTAGAAGGTCCCTCCTCCCAATTTTTTCTAATGTCATCTAAGACTGCATGAGGCTTGCGCCCGTACTATAATTCAAATAGGGAAAACCCCATGGAGGCTTGTGGGACCTGTCATACAAACAACAGGGGCTCGAGAGAGTTATCCCAATTCCGAGCATCATCTTGAGTGAACTTATGAATCATATTTTTAAGTGTTTGAATAAACCATTCAGCCCATCTGTTTGTGGATGGTAAACACTGGTGCAAATCGATTTAATACCTAATAATTTGTACAGTTCATGAAGAGTGTGTGAGACATAAAAGATGTGCCCTTGTCAGTCAGGATCTCTTTTGGTATTCCGACTTGGGAGATATCATTTGGAGCTCATGTAAATAATATTACTAGGACAGCCTTCTTTCATCTCAGAAATATTGCTAAGATAAGAAATATAATGTCACTACATGATACAGAAAAAATTGTTACCTTGAGATTTGATTATTGTAATGCCTTACTGTCTGGATGTTCCAGTAGGATCTTTTTCACTCTGCATTGGCTCCCAATCAAATATTGCATTGATTATAAAATACTACTATTGAACTATTAAGCAATGAATGGTCTTGCACCTCAGTAGCTGAGCAAAATTTTGGTCTTTTATGATCTGCCACGCTTACTTCGATCAAAAGGTGCAGGCTACTTGTTGGTAGCTCAAATAGTGAAGGCTACAGTAGGGGGCAGAGCTTTCTTTTACAAAGCCCCACAGTTATGCAACAGCCTTCCAGTTATTTTGTTTAAGTGTTTAAGTCTAGGCTGAATAAATATAGATGTGGACAAATTTGTTGGTACCCTTCCATGAAAAAGAAGAACCCACAACTATCTCTGAAATAATTTGAAACTGACAAAAGTTAATGGCATCAATCACTGTTAATTCCATGTTTAACACAAATCAGACATTACTTTTGATTTTCGATTAAACTGAATATTTTACATAATGAACCAAATGAAAATGACATGAAAAAAGATGGTACCCTTAACTTAATATTTTGTTGCACCACCTTTACAAGGAGACTTCTGCATTAGGTAACAGGTATTTTGGCCCACTTAAACTGCTCTAACTGTCTGAGGTTTGAAGGGTGCCTTCTGCGCACTGCATTTTTCAGATCTTTCCACAGATGTTCAATAGGATTAAGATCAGGGCTCATAGAGGGCCATTTAAGAATAATCCAATGTTTTTTTCCCAGCCATTCTTGAGTGCTTTTAGTTGTGTGTTTTTGGGTCATTATCCTGTTGGAGGACCCATTACCTGTGACTGAGGGAGAGCTTTCTGACACTGGGCAGTATGTTTCTCTCCAGGATGCCTTGATAGTCTTGAGCCTTCATTGTGCCCTGCACAGATTCAAGGCCCCCTGTGCCAGATGCAGCAAAGGAGCCCCAAAACATGACTGAGCCCCCTCCATGTTTCACAGTAGGTATGGTGTTCTTTTCTTTGAAAGCTTCATTTTTCTGTCTGTGAACATACAGCTGGTGTGACTTGCCAAAAAGCTCTAGTTTTGTTTCGTCAGTTTGTTTCGTCAGTCCACTTTCAATAATGGTGTTCTCCTGGGTCTTCTTCCATGGAGCCCATTGTTGTTTAAAATGCAACAGATGGTGTGATCGGGTAGTGACGTACCTTGACCTTGGAGTTCAGCATGAATGGCTTTCGATGGTTTCCTTGGCTCTTTGTCTACCATCCGCACACTCCTTCTGATCAACCTGGAGTTGCATTTCTTCTTGCGGCCACGTCCTGGGAGGTTGGCTACAATCCCATGGACCTTATACTTTTTAATAATATTTGCAACTGTAGTCACTGGAACATCAAACTGCTTAGAGATGGTCTTATAGCCTTTACCTTTAAGATGGCTATCTACAATTTTCTTTCTGAGCTCCTCAGACAACTCTCTCCTTTGCTTTCTCTGGTCCATGTTTGGTGTGGTGCGCACAATGATACCAACACAGTGGCACATTTTCTCTTTAAATAGGCTGATTGGCTGTTACAAATAGGCTGATTGGCTGTTACAAAGATTGAAGACACCTGTGACACTAATTAAGGTTAAACAATTAGTTTGAAACATGATTAGAATGCAATGATTTCTAATCTTTTTTAGGGATACCAAGAAATCTGTCCAGGCTGTTTTAGATTATCTTGGTAAAATAAACAAGAAGTCATTTCTCTTCACAATTTTATTGGTTTAATCTATCACATACTATGGGCAGGCAGGTATAAATGAGACTATTGCTTTTGGTTTAATCACTTTTCAGGAGCAATTAATCATTGTTTCAAAGAACTGTAAGGGTACCAACAAATTTGTCCATGTCTGTATTTGTTTAGACAAAACTTTTCTGAATAGGGTTCACGGGCATAGAATGTTGTGGTGAACTGGGATGTTAGGATGCTGTTGCCCCCCTACTCTCACGTGTTCACTCAGGTTTGTTGACAGTGGAGTGGCTGGCTGTTTTATGTCCCAGGGTGCCCTCATGTCTTTGTTACCTTCTGGCTCTCCCTTTTAGTTATGCTGTCATTGCTAGGCTTGCCGGAGTCCCTGCTTGCACTCTGTACCTATTCTTTAACCATTACGTGACAATTAGCATACCTAACACACACACTCTCTCTCTCTGTCAAGCTACACATGCTATTCCTGAGATGCCAGTGATCCTGACCCTTCTGCTCTCCGGATCTGCCCAATCCATCCTGATGCCCTACTTCTGGTTAGATTTCTCACCATTTGGAAACCACTCGCTGCCGGACAGCCTAAAGTGACATGAGATTACTGTGGATGGTACCACTTAGAAACCATGAAGATGGCTTTGAACTTAAATTGATATGAACAGTTTTGCTACGATGGCTTAGGACTACAATTGCTTTGATACCTTTAGGACTGCAATGCGCACAAACAGTTTTGCACTCAAGTGTCAATCAGTGAACAGCTGATAGCTTCAACAAATAAACATGTGTAAACTATAATGAACGAACTTTGTTACTTTTTGACCATATAGTATACAGTTTAGAAGGGAATTATTTATAATCACACTATCCGGTGTCACCCGGAGGAAGATGGGTTCCCTTTTGAGTCTGGTTCCTCTCAAGGTTTCTTACTCATATCATCTCAGGGAGTTTTTTCTTGCCACTATCGCCTCTCACTTGCTCATTAGAGATAAATTCATACATTTAAAATTTATATCCTGAATTTATATATTTCTGTAAAGCTGCTTTGTGACAATGTCCATTGTTAAAAGGGCTACACAATTGAATTGAATAACATGGATAATGGTGCATGCTGAGATGTTGCGCAGAGCCATGGCATCCAGGTATCGCATTGTGTAATCCACTAGAACTAACACAAAGCAATGCCCTCATGCAGTCTGTTCTAATGGCCCAAAGCAGTCCATGCCAATTCTTTTGAAAGGGACCTCGATTAAGGAAAGAGGGCACAATGGCACTTTTGGAGTGGCTGGCAGATTCACCAGCTGACATTTGTGACATGCTGCACATCTCCTGCGAGCATCGCTGTGAATCCCCGGGCCAATAGAAATGGGCCATGAGATGGTTTAGTATTTTATCCTGCCCCAAATGCCCAGCCATGGGATTATGATGAGCCGCATGAGGGAACATTGATCCTGGATGCCGTGATTCCCCGCAGCACCAACAAACCTGCCCAGGCTTTGCCCCACCTCTGATCAGCACAAGATGTTCCCCCTGTGCATAGAGAGACAGAGCATGGGAAGATGTTAGAGAGGCAGGGGAGGAAAAATAAGGTGGAAACTGGGTCCAGATTGTCGGATTCAGGGCCCCAGGACCTCGGTTCCAGGAAGCTGGAACCGGAGGATAACTAGGGAGAGGTGAGAGAAGGAGAGAGCAAGAAAAGGGAGGGACGTGTGGACCAGGGGCCGCGGCCAATGATCCTCCACCACCTGAACAGCTTTGTCCAGGGACACAGCTGGAGAAGTGGTGGGTTGCAGCAGCTTCTGGAGTGCCCATCGGCTCTCAGCCTTCTTCTGCCCGAGGGCTTCCAAACGCAGCTGCTGCTTGTGAAGCAGGTTGAGAAGTGCTTGTTGTTGGGTTTGGTGGAGGCTGGCAAGGGACTTCATGGTCTTGCCAAGTGGGGAGTCCTCCCAGCTCCCGGAACCTCAATCACGGCCCCACTGCCACTCTCATAATTTATAATATTCATAAATTATAATATTTTAGGCTCTGCATAATACTTTCACTGTCAATGCAGCATTATTGCTGTACATACTGATGTTTTATATCTTAATTGCATTTTTAAATGTTAAATTGTACAGCCGATTTGCACCCAATTATTAACTTAGTTCTTTCAGTTTATCAATATAATTAGGAATGAAATGCATAATTTTACACTTTGATAAAAATACAAGATGTGGCTCCTGAGTGGCACAACAGAAAAGCATTCACCCTTTTGTAGAAAGATTGAAGTTTGAATTCTGACAATGCCACAGCCATCCATGGCCAGGAGTCAAGAGAGCGAAACTGGCTGCAGTCTTTGGGTGGGTTGGGTGGCATACTCTCTCTGCACTGTCAATCACAGTGACAGTAGCCAATTGTGAACTTCTTTGAGCTCATGTATGCAAAAGAGTGCCGACAGTGCTTTCCTCCAAGCGAGTTACACTGTCCTGTGATGCAGCAGTTCAAAAAGATGCTGCCTTCACGTGTCTCAGAGGAAGCATGTGTTAGCCTTCATTCTTCACAGTTGTCATATGACAGGGGAAAGCTGGCTGGTGGGTGGGAATTGGCAGGTTGGAATTGGTGAAAAATCCCTGTGAGCATGTGTACAGAATAGGGGTGGGTGATCTGGCAAAAATATCATATCATCAGATATGTCCTTCCAGCACTTACTTGTTTTCTCATACTTATTGCCTTTTTCAAATGCATTTGTTTACATCAGTGCTGTTTCTGGCGGTGGTGCTGTTACATGTGTGCGCTCCCTGTGTTATCTGGATTTCAGCACACTCTTTAGGGTGCTTTCTTTGGTTAAACAAATTCGTTGTGTTTCCTCAATGTGCCAATCTTGCAGTCAGGATGAGAGTCGCCGATGACCCCAGAGAGATGATTGAGGCACTGGAGTGTGCCCTGGCAACACTGGTGATTGGCTGAGGCGAGAAGAGGGAGCCTTTTGTTAGCCTTCGACACAACCACTTCCCCCAGCGCCCGGATCCCAGCAACAGTGGAGATGGCAGAACTCCCAAGAGCCACCCCGCCTACACCTCACCAAGGGATGAACCCATGCCAACTGTCCCAGCGGCATCACCGACTCCCTGGGCCAACAAACCCTAGTTAGCTGCCTGCGCCCTCCACAGAACTATTTCTATTCCTTAGAAATAGATGGCAGGCCTGTCCCAGCCCTCCTCGATTTGGGGAGTACAGTCGTGCTCTCCCGGCCGGCGACTTGCCCCATGCTACCAAGATGTGTGGGAGCCTCTCGGGAGCCTCTCGGTCAGGATGACCGCCTGAAGCATTGCTGGAGCCAGGTGCTACTCACAGAGGGTGAGAACCAGAGGCCTGACCTGGCACTGCCAACATCTTATTTCCTGATCAGAGACAGCCTCCTCTATTACCATGCTGAGTGGTGGGGCCAAGCCTTCGACCTCTTAGTAGTCCCCCCCTCTAAGGTGGATGTGGTAATGCACCTGGCCCACTCGCACCCCTTGGGCAGTCACTTGGGTGCCTGCAACATGCTAGAGAACTCAGAGACCATTTCCACTGTCCTGGAATGGAGGCAGAGGTGAGGAACTTCTGCGGGCGGTGCCGGCAATGCCAACGAAACTCACCCAGGAAGGCCGTGCCCGCCTCGCTCATCGCCCATCATTGGTCTGCCCTTCGAGAGGGTTGGCATGGATCTAGTAGGGCTGCTCCCAAAGTCCGTCTGGGGCCATGAATACATCCTCGTCATCGTGGACTACGCCACCTGGTATCCCGAGGTGGTTCCCCTCTGGAAAGCCACCTCCCGGAATATCGCCAGGGAACTCGTGCTTCTCTTCAGCGGTGTGGTGATCCCGAAGGACCTCTTAACCGACCAAGGTACGCCCTTTATCTCTAAACTAATCTCTGATCTCTGCCAGCTGTTGCAGTTAAACATCTTAAGACATCAGTGTACCACCTTCAAACCAATGACCTGGTAGAGCGCTTTAACCAGATGCTCAAGAGGATGCTATGACATGTGGTGGATAAGGAAGGGAGAAACTGGGACCTGCTCCTACCTTACATCCTGTTTGTCTTCTGCGAGACTCCCCAGCCGTCCACGGGCTTTACCTCATTCAAGCTCCTCTTCAGTCGAAGGCCTCGAGGACCGCTAGATGTAGCCAAAGAAGCCTGGGAAGAACAGCCATCCCCATACCGCACTCTCATCGAGTACATCCAGGAAATGCAGGAACAGATCGACTAGGTAACCCCCATTGTCCAATAGCACATGGAGGAGGCACAGGAAGAGCAGCTCAACCACAGGAGTTCCAGCCCAATGACTGAGTGCTCCTCCTACCCCCGTCAGCCACCTGCAAATTCCTAACCCATTGGTAGGGCCTATACATAGTCCTCAAGAGGGTGGGCCCGGTGAACTACCGCCTGCAACAGCCCAGTAAGCTCCATGACACTTAACTACATCATGTTAATCTTTTAAAAATGGATCAAACTTGTCCCACTGCTATCCGCCTATGCTGCTTGTCCCCATAACCACCAGAGTGTACTTTGGTCCAGAAGGGGGAAGAGCTGACTCCTTCCTGGCACCAAGACCTATCAGAGCTTATAGAGTAGTTTGCTGATGTGTTTTTGGCCTCCCCCTGACCCATCTAGTACAGCATGAGATAAAAACCTCCTCGGGAATGGTGATACGACAACGGCCCTACTGTGTCCCCGAAGCCCACCACAAAGCTATTGAGGAAGAAGTTAGCCAGATGCTAAGAGATGGCATTATTGAAGAGCCCAACAGCCCCTATTCCAGCCCCATTGTGGTGGTCCCAAAGCTCGACGGGAGTCTCAGGCTTTGTAATGACTTCCAGAAGCTCAACCAGGTGTCGGACTTTGATACCTATCCCCTCCCCAAAGTGGATGACCTCGTGGAACACTTAGGCAGAGCCCGCTTCATTTCCACCCTGGACCTCACTACGGGATACAGGTAGCCTTAGCCCCAGACGCCAAACCCAAAACAACATTCAGCATAGCCAGCGGCTACTGGCAGTACAGGGTTCTCCCTTTCGGGCTCCATGATGCTCCCGCGACATTCTAACGCCTTATGGACATCATCCTGCACACCCACCAGCAACTTGCGGCGGCCTATCTGGACAATGTCGTCCCACCACAGCAATGCTGATGGCCTTTATTGGAGGTACAGTCTCTGGACGCAAACATCCCTGGCAGTAGGCTCAGAGCTGAGGGGGTACTGCGGCATTCACACATGTGAAAGGCTGCATGCTCCTCGCACGACTGCCACCGAGGCTCTGAAGGGACGGCACCACTTCAGCACTGATGCTGTGGAAAGCATGAAAGCACATGGCTATAAGGCAGGGCGGCAGAACAAAGCATGGCTGGCACTAATAATGACAGCGGCAGCTCTTCGCCCTCACGGAGAAGTCAGGAGAGTATAAAAACTCGGGGTGAACACAGAAAGGTGAGCGCATTGTATTGTCACAGTTATGCTGACTCATCTCTATCTCTCCCCAGAATTGGAAGACAGCACCGGAGACACCTCTCTCCCTCTACACCGCGCTTGCAGGACGCCTCCAGACTCTGCACCACCACACCTCCTCACTGCCCAACCGTGCCGCTGCACCCAGATGACAGCGCTTCTCCTGCCATTTTCCTTACTACGCTCCACAGCCCAGAAAACTATCCACTCTCACTCTCTCTCCACTAGCACCACCTTTCCCTCCCACTTCTACACTAAAATAATAAAATTCATGTGCGTTTGCACTAAATCCTACCTATTCTGTGTCCTGCATGCTGCAGCTGCGAGTAGCTACAACACCCACTCCTCCGTTTTTTCAGCCCATGCTACCGCATTGCTTAACAAACAAAGTAGGTTTTAAGCACAACTGACAAAATGTACTTAATACTTTGTACTTATCACAATACATTCAATCTCTCTGTAAAATCAGATTGTGGAGACATTTTTAATCGTCCTATCACCCACCCCTAATACTGAATACCGACACCGTATACTGACAACACAGATGGGTTTTTTTGGACTATTGGTCCATATGGCAGCATATTTCAGACTTTATTCGAATTTGAATACTAATTAGAAAACGTTATTTCAAAGGTGTATTTGCGATTGCATTTCTTGTTGTTGTGCATAATTCAACAACAAAACATATATTTACAACTGCATTTTCATGAATATTGATGTACTAGGGCTCCCAAAATGCAAAGTCCATTTGTCAATTCATTTTCATGTCTAAATTGGTGTGGTTCTGTCAAATTGACGTAATAACAATTCTTGCATTTGTGGTTGCATTTGCTCATTCACATGCTACAACTCGGCCAAAAATAAAATGCCTTTGCAATCCCGTTTGCATTTATATTTTCAATGTCAACAAGGCAGACTTTCAGTCAAACACTACTGACCTTTTGATGCGGAGTGCAGGTTTTGGAGGAAATGCCGTTTTTGGTGTTTTGGTGGAAATGACGAAATCGGTTTAACCTTGTGGTGGTAGTGTTGAAAATATGGAGGTCATAGCCTCAATGGTTAGGGCAAATTCTAACGCTTGCCTAAAGTCCCTCCAGTAGTGTTTGACTGACTGCCTTATTGACAGAGAAAGCACAAACAGGATTGGAAAGGCATTTTATTTTGGCAGAGTTGGAGCATGAGGATGAGAAAGTACAATTGCAAGAGGATTGCTATGACTTTTTAAGTATGGCAGAATCACACCAGTTTAGACATTGAAAATGGAATGTCAAATAAACTGTGTTTTAATTTTGGCAGCCACTGTATACTGTTGAAATTATAATAATAATGAAATTATTAATATGCTATTACATATTTCAATGCTACTGAATTTAAATTATGTCTTAAATTATGGGCACACATTGGACATTTGAATAAAATTTTTAAAGAATAATGTCCAGAGTATTTATTTTGGTTGCTTGGTAGATTTTAGAGAGTTGAACCAATCATCACAGCCTGTATGAATTAGGGTTTTTTGGAACATGGATGAAAAGTGCCCGTAACGGTGTGAGATTGTACAGAATACTGACATTTTTGGCCACTGTTTAAAAAAATAAAAATACTAATAAAAAATAAAAATAAAAAGAAAGATTTTTCTTCGAGACTATCGATGATTACATGTGTGCCCTTCAAAGAAGGTGTGTAGATAGTAGATGAATAATAATCAGAACGATCGATCCAGATGTAGTGGAATTGCTCAGCAGCAAACCTCAGCATTATGCCATATGGAATGGTACGATAAACTTAAGCCTTATGGTGAGTCATAAAGCACTGCTGTACTGTTATACCGATTAAGCATTTCTTTGTTTGTAAAGTAATGACGAGGCTGAAGTTGGCATTTCATTCACTAGCTTCTTATTCAGTTTTCCGTTCCACCTTAAAATACCCAGACTTGTGATCTGGTGCCATGAAGGGCAATAAAATTACTTATATAATTCGGTGAACACTGTGCATTAAAGAGGATAAATATGCTCCTTTCGTACGTAATTTAAAAAACATGACAGTTGCATATAAAAATATGTTAGATTATCAAATAGAAATTTTACTTTATGCTTAATTCCTATGCCATTATCTCCTCATTTTCAGAATGTCTCAAAAAAATCTGATGGCCCTCTGACCTTGTGCCTTCTACGTATTTGCTATAGGCCTTTCTCCAGGTTACCAAGGCATGTCAAGAACCTGGCACTCATTTGTGAGACACAATATAGCAGACTTTCAAAATTCATATGTGTAAGATATTTTAACACAGTCTTTTGTATCAGGAACATCTGAATTTACTATGCAACACTATATGTTCCACCTATAATAGAGAAAATTGGTTTTCAGCTTTGAAATAAAGCTTTTATATTTAAAAATATAACAGCCTTGAAAAGCAACATGATCACTTGAGACAAATAACGATCTAATTAAAAAAAATTTAGAGTTGTATGGTGTAAATTATGTTGTCATGTTAACATGTTACTGATGAACAGTGAAATTGGACATTTTGCATGCCGTAGCCTATACTCCACTCAACAAGATAAATTCATAAATATGAATGAAGAATACAAACTTTTATACTTGTAACTTGTTAAAATTGTACTGAGACTAGGTAGATTAAAGAGAAAATACTGCAAAAAAAGATTATTTTATTATTAAAAAAAAAGGCAATTAAAAATATACCCAAGGTTCAAGTACCCTGAGTGGCCAGATCTTGCCAAGATACATAGAGCAATAAAGAGACTATACATGAACATACATCTCAATGCTAGATGATATCTCAATGCTGGCTGTGTAAAATGCCTGCTGCAAGCTGATTGGTTAAAGGTGGCTATGTTTTTGATGTAATTCAGTGATAATTAAAAATCCAGTTACAGCTCAATGCAGCACTCCAAATTTTTACCTCAGTTGGACTTTTGGTTCCTGACAAACAGCTACTTGAACATAACTCTAAACCATATGAAAATGAACAGCGCCGCCCAGTGGCCAATTTGAGTGACATTGTATCAGGTAGTAGTGGGTCTTTTACCTGAACCTACCATACAAGTTTCGTGAGGATAGCTTAATGGTAAACCTGTCAAATGCCAGCTGAAATCTGATTGACTGATGGTGGCCATGTTTGATTTTTAATTTTAATTACTTTAATAAATAATTAGGTCATCATCAAAAATCTACTTACAGATTAGCATGGCCATTCCCCAGATGTTTCATATGACCTCAGCATTTTGTTCTGTATATGATGTTTCAAGTTTGATGCGAATCCATGCAAGCAATCATGAGTTACACCTGTTTGAGTAAATTAGGCTCCACAACATTAGAATTTATTGACATTTGGCAGCCATATTGTTTACAAATCTCAACATGTTTTTGATAATTATTATGTTGGCTTGACAAAGCCAACATTCTGTTCTGCTGTTTAAGCTTATTATTAGTGGTGCTTGCTAAGTAATGCAAGCATCACTATTATTATTGTTATTATTATTATTATAAAAAGCACTGAAGGTGTGTTGGCACCTATTGTAATTGTTAGTGGTGTTCTTATTATTAGGGGCCAATTTTAATTGTAACTAGGGGGCCAAACACTGAAGGTGCGTAGACACCCTATTGTTATTCTATCTTCTTCTTCTTCTTCTTCTTCTTCTGGCTTCTTCTTCAGGGTGTCCCTGGATTCCCTGGGTTGAGACAAGTTCAACACACCCTATAACGTCACTTTCCGCCTAATTAGATTTTCCGCCATCTTGGATTTTGTCAAAAAATGTTTTTTCACTATCCCTGTTTTGTCCAATCATCACCAAATTTAGCACGTCATCTTCAGAGTAAGCCTCACAAAACTTATTAGAAGAATTTTGATTACTCCAACGGCACCAAGATCTGAAATTCAAGTGTACATCCTGTCGACCATCTTGGATTTTGTCAAAAACTGTTTCTTCGCTACTCCTCCTACAAATTATGTCCAATCAACACCAAATTTGGTGTTGGACAAAAGTTATCAAAAGAATGTTGATATTCTGAACACTTTGCCTGTACAGTTGAGGTCAAAAGTTTACATACCCCTTTCAGAATCTGCAAAATGTTTATTATTTTACCAAAATAAGAGGGATCATACAAAATGCATGTTATTGTTTATTTAGTGCTGACCTGAATAAGATATTTCACATAAAAGATGTTTACATATAGTCCACAAGAGAAAATAATAGTTGAATTTATAAAAATGACCCCGT
>CM040468.1:14366385-14394941 GCA_022758105.1 Pangasianodon gigas | reverse complement strand
TATCTATCTATCTATCTATCTATCTATCTATCTATGTATCTATCTATCTATACAACTCTACAAGTATTGGCACCCTATCTATCTATCTATCTATCTATCTGTACAAGTATTGGCACCTTTTCTATCTGTCTGTCTAATAAACTCTAAATGTATTGGTACCCTATCTATCTATCTATCTATCTATCTATCTATCTAATAAACTCTACATGTATTGGCAACCTATCTCTCTCTCTCCATCTCTACAAGTATTGGCACCTTTTCTATGTGTCTATTTAATCAACTCTACAAGTTTTGCCTATCTATCTATCTATCTATCTATCTATCTATCTATCTATTAAACTTTACAATTATTGGAACTCTATCTGTCTATCTATCTATCTATCTATCTATCTCTACAAGTATTGGCACCCTTCGTATCTGTCTGTCTAATAAACTCTACATGTAGTGGCACCCTATGTATGTATGTATATATGTATGTCTCTATCTATCTATCTATCTATCTATCTATTCAATTTTACAAGTATTGGCACTCTATCCATCTATCTATCTATCTATCTATCTATCTATCTATCTATCTGTCTGTCTACCTATCTATCTATCTGTCTATCTATCTATCTATCTATCTATCTATCTATCTATCTATCTGTCTATCTAGCTAGCTAGCTAGCTAGCTAGCTCTACAAGTATTGGCACCTTTTCTCTCTATCGTTCTAATAAACTCTACGTGTAGTGGCACCTTATCTATCTATCTATCTATCTATCTATCCATCCATCCATCCATCCATCCATCCATTGAATTCTACAAGTATTGGCACCCTATCTATCTATCTAGCTAGTTAGTTCTACAAGTATTGGCACCTTTTCTCTCTGTCTTTCTAATAAACTCTACATGTAGTGGCACCTTATCTATCTATCCATCCATCCATCCATCCAATTCTACAAGTATTGGCACCCTATCTATCTATCTATCTATCTATCTATCTGTCTATGTAGCAAGCTAGCTAGCTAGTTATGTATTCAACTCTACAAGTGTTGGCACCCTATCTATCTATCTATCTATCTATCTATCTATCTATATATCTATCCATCTATCTATCTATCTAGCCAACTCTACAAGTATTGGCACCCTATCTATCTATCTATCTATCTATCTATACAACTCTACAAGTATTGGCACCATATCCATCTATCTATCTATCTAATTCTACAAATATTAGCATTATATCTATCTATCTATCTATCTATCTAGCTCTACAAGTATTGGCACCCTTTGTGTCTATTAAACGCTACATGTAGTGGCACCCTATGTATCTATCTATCTATCTATCTATCTAGCCAACTCTACATGTATTGCCACCCTATCTATCTATCTATCTATCTATCTATCTATCTATCTATTCAATTTTACAAGTATTGGCACTCTATCTAACTATCTATCTATCTATCTATCTAGCTCTTCAAGTATTGGCACCTTTTCTATCTGTCTTTTTAATAAACTCTACATGTAGTGGCACCTTATCTATCTAACTATCTATCTATCTATCTATCTATCTATCTATCTATCTATCTATCCATCCATCCATCCATCCAACTCTACAAGTATTGGCACCCTTTCTATCTGTCTGTCTAATCAACTCTACAAGTATTGGCACCCTGGCTATCTACCTATCTATCTGTCTATCTGTCTAATCAACTCTATAAGTATTGGCACCCTATCTATCTATCTTTCTATTAAACTCTACAAGTATTGGCACCCTATGCATCTATCTATGTAATTCTACAAATATTAGCACCCTATCTATCTATCTATCTATCTATCTATCTATCTAGCTCTACAAGTATTGGCACCCTTTCTATCTATCTGTCTAATAAACTCTACAATTATTGGCACCCTACCTATCTATCTATCTATCTATCTATCTATCTATCTATCTATCTATCCATACAACTCCACAAGTATTGGCACCCTATCTATCTATCTATCTATCTATCTATCTATCTATGTATCTCTACAAGTATTGGCACCCCTTCTATCTGTCTGTCTAATAAACTCTACAAGTATTGGCACTCTATCTATCTATCTATCTATCTATCTATCTATCTATCTGTCTATCTATCTATCTATCTATCTAGCAAACTCTACATGTATTGGCACCCTATCTATCTATCTATCTATCTATCTATCTATCTATCTAATACACTCTACATGTATTGGCGCCCTATATCTCTCTATCTATCTCTACAAGTAATGGCACCCTTTGTCTCTGTCTATTTAATCAACTCTACAAGTTTTGGCTATCTATCTATCTATCTATCTATCTATCTATCTATCTATCTATCTATTCAACTTCACAATTATTGGAACTCTATCTATCTATCTATCTATCTATCTATCTATCTGTCTAATAAACTCTACATGTAGTGGCACCCTATCTATCTATCTATCCATCCATCCATCCATCTCTACAAGTATTGGCACCCTATCTATCTATCTATCTATCTATCTATCTATCTATCCAACTCTACAAGTATTGGCACCCTATCTATCTATCTATCTATCTATCTATCTATTTACCTATTCAACTCTACAATTATTGGCACCCTATCTGTCTATCTATCTATCTATCTATCCATCCAACTCTACAAGTATTGGCACCCTATCTATCTATCTATCTATCTATCTATCTATCTATCTATCTATCCAACTCTACAGGTATTGGCACCCTATCCATCTATCTATCTAATTCCACAAATATTAGCACCCTATTTATCTATCTATCTATCTGTCTATCTATCTATCTATCTAGCCAGCTCTACAATTATTGGCACCCTGGCTATCTACCTATCTATCTGTCTGTACAACTCTAGAAGTATTAGCACCCTATCGATCTATCTATCTATCTATCTATCTATCTATCTATCTATTCAACTCTACAAATATTGGCACCCTTTCTATCTGTCTGTCTAATAAACTCTACAAGTATTGGCACCCTATCTATCTATCTATCTATCTATCTATCCAACTCTACAGGTATTAGCACCCTATCCATCTATCTATTTACCTATTCAACTCTACAATTATTGGCACCCTGGCTATCTACCTATCTATCTGTCTATACAACTGTACAAGTATTGGCACCCTATCTATCTATCTATCTCACCAACTCTACAATTGTTGGCACCCTATCTATCTATATCTAGCTGTCTATCTAATCAACTCTACAACTGTTGGCACCCTGTCTATCTAATCAAGTCTAAAAGTATTGTCTATCTATCTATCTATCTATCTATCTATCTATCTATCTATCTTAAAACTGCACATTACCGTTAAATTTCAAACTGATGACTATTTTACACTTTCAGACTGGCTTTGTCAAGCCAACATCAAAGTTTCTCGTGACAAATTTACTTGTCTAGTATTATTATTCTTCTAAGACCCAAAATTTTAAAACACTACTCCTCCCAATGCTTTCAAATGACATGCACCAACCTCGCTGCAGACCTTCAGCCTGTTCTGACTTAGTGTGCTATGACTTCTCTAACTGAATGGAATTACAGTTTTCCTGTTTCGGAAGCTCAAATTGGCCAAAATTCCAATTGACTTCCATTAAAAATTTCTGACTGTTATCACTCCTTGAGCTTTCAAGCTACTAGAAGCTTGAATGAAGAGTGGGATGCACTCTTGATCCAGTGCAGGTGTTGGGAGAAAGGAGGATGATGGCCAAGCTATCATGCATGCTGGAGAACGACTCCCATGCATGAGACTCTGGTGGCGCTGGGCAGCTCCTTCAGTGACAGGATGCTCCACCCCAAGTGTGTGAAGGAGCGGGATCGAAGGCCCTTCCTCCCTGCTGCTGTGAGACTGTACAACCAGCACTGCTCCCAGCAGACCCCACCACTAAACTGGACAATAAATCTCTGGTACTAATTGGACAATAAATCTTTGGTAACCCCCCATCTCATGGGAACAGTGCAATAATGCAGGGTCACTTCAATACTGTTGTGTGTTTGTGTTTTTGTGCATTCTTGGTGTGTCTCTTTTTATATTTTTATACTTTTTTTTTTTTTTTTTTTTACAGATTGTATATAATTACTATTATAAGTATTACGTCTCTATCCATTGCTGCTGTAACAATGTAAATTTCCCCATTGGGGGACAAATAAAGGATTATCTTATCTTACTTCCACCAAACTCAGCACAGTCCTTCAGGATGTTCAGATTGAATCATTCTGTATTTTTTCTAACCTGTATTTCTCTCTCTCCTTCTGTCTTTCTACTAATAACACTCTCTCGTGCCATCTGACTTTCACTCTATTTGTCATCTATCTTTCTACCAGTGACTGTCTTTCTGTCTGTCACCCTTTCTTTCTTTCTTTCTGTCTTTTAACTTCAAACTATCTTCAAGCTTATGAAACAGTTTCAAACTTTCAGAGTGGCATTGTCAATAGCCAATATCAAAGTCTGTCGAGCTGAACTTTACCTACCGAGTTGAGTTTCATATTCTTGTGAGTAGGTTGACACCAAAATTGTAATGGTAGCATCTATGGACTAGTTTGCGAAAGTAGGTTTTAGATCCCTAATTATACTATGTATAATTGAAATATCAATTAGTGATGAAATAAAGTGACTTAGGATATAAAAGTAAATTTTAAACATTTGAAAATCATACTTTATTAATCATATATACATACCGTTGTGTTCAAAATGATAGCAGTGTGTTTAAAAAAGTGAGTGAAGCTCAAAATCCCAAAATCCTAACTTTTATTTCAATACACACAAATGCATTGGGAACACTGCACATTCTATTCTAAATCAAAACATGAAGAAAAATTTATCAAATTTGTTATTACTTTACAGAAAGTGAAGAAAAAGGAATATTAGGCTGTTCAAAAAAAAAAGCAGTGCCTGCATTTTTCTTTACAAAGTCAAACATTTACTGTATAAACTGAAAAATGCTTTAAGATTTAGCTTTCTTGTGAATCACTGAGCTAATATTTAGTTGTATAGCCACGGTTTTTGAGAACTGCTTCACATCTGTGTTGCATGGAGTCGACCAACTTCTGGCACCTGTGAACAGGTATTCCAGCCCAGGACGATTGCACTACATACCACAATTCCTCTGCACTTCTTGGTTTTGCCTTAGAAACAGCATTTTTGATGTCACCCCACAAGTTTTCTATTGGATTAAGGTCCGGAGATTGGGCTGGCCACTCCATAACGTTAATCTTGTTGGTCTGGAACCAAGATGCCGCTCGCTTACTGGTGTGTTTGGGGTAGTTGTCTTGTTGAAACACCCATTTCAAGGGCATTTCCTCTTCGGCATAAGGCAACATGACCTCTTTAAGTATTTTAATGTACTCAAACTGATCCATGATCCCTGGAATGCGATAAATAGGCCCAACACCGTAGTATGAGAAACATCCCCATATCATGATGCTTGCACCACCATGCGTCACTGTCTTCACAGTGTACTGTGGCTTGAATTCAGTGTTTGGGGGTCGTCTGACAAACTGTCTGCGGCCCCCTAGACCCAAAAAGAACAATCTTGCTTTCATCAGTCCACAAAATATTGCACCATTTCTCTTTAGGCCAGTCAATGTGTTCTTTGGCAAATTGTAACATCTTCGGCACATGTCGTTTTTCAACAATGGGACTTTGTGGGGGCTTCTTGTCGATAGCTTGGCTTCACATGGGCGTCTTCTAATTGTTACAGTACTCACAGGTAACTTTAGACTTTCTTTGATCACCCTGGAGCTGATCATTGGCTGAGTCTTTGCCATTTTGGCTATTCTTCGATCCATTCGAATGGTAGTTTTCCATTTTCTTCCACGTCTTTCTGGTTTTGGTTGCCATTTTAAAGCATTTGACATCATTTTCTGCACTTCTTTATATGTTTTCCCCTCTCTAATCAACTTTTTAATCAAAGTACGCTGTTCTTCTGAACAATGTCTGGAACGACCCATTTTACTCAGCTTTTCAGAGAGAAATGCACATTTGCTGCCTTCATCCTTAAATAAGGGCCACTTGTTTGACACCAGTTTTTTCACAGAATGATTTAACTCTCTAATTGAACTCCACACTGCTATTATTTTGAACACGTCCTTTTCAATTAATGATTCAATTACACAGAATCAGCAGCATGCATGTCATGAGTGTTGGGTCTGTTGGTTTTCTATTACTCTACTACACCTACTAGTAAAATATTTGCCATGTAGAAATATAATTTATACCCAAAACAGTGATTGATCTGGTTAGTGATGTTGGACTGCTATTATTTTGAACACAACTGTATATGCATTATGTTTTAATCATTTTCAACCATGCAGTATATATGTAGTGTCATCCTAGACTATTTCTCCCAGAAGTTGTTCCATGTTAATTTTGTTTTTGCAAACAAAGGCAAAGAGAAACATGATGTCTTCCTTTATCTGAATTTTGGGATTGTCATCCATAGACCTGTTGAGTTGTAATGCAGCTTCGGCTTCTTTCAAGATCATTAACAGGAAGCTTGGAAGAAGGACACTAGAGTGGAATATCACTCTGCGTTCTTCAACCCACTGATTTTCTCCATTTTAGCAATGACCTTATTTTCCTATTTAAACAAAATATTATTGTTCTCTTTCTAATTCAAATTATTTTCCCATTGTATGATTGACTGTACCTTTTTTTTGTTACCATTTTGCCAGTGTCCACCTCTCCTCCTTTTTCTCCAGGAACATTCTGTTCAAATTTTTTGACAGTGTCAACATTTAAAGTCCAACACTATTTTTTGCAAGTTACATGGCTTACAGAATGTCTTAAGATTCATTGGTTGTATCAGTAAACAAAACAGTTAACTGTACCAGACTCATAATGTTACTTTAAAAATGCTTTGTGAGATTTTGTCTTTTTGTAATATTGCCTCAGCATCTCTCATTTCAGTTACTTCTGCGGGAATGGCCTGAGCAAATGCCAAGTTCACAGGGCCATTATTAAAAAATTCCTACAGTAAAATATCTTCATATTGGGCTGTTGAGAGTACATCACACCTATTTTGATTGGCAATTGTCAAATTTTGCAGATGTTTTGAAAACGACGAGAATAATGGAATAGGACTTAGGCAGAAAGTGCAATTTGCCTGTATGTGATGGTCTCAAATGCCAAGTTCACAGGGCCATTATTAAAAATTCCTACAATAAAATTTCTTAATATTGAGCCTTTTGATATTACACAACACACCCATTTTCTTAGCCAATTGTCAGATTTTTCCAGACATTTTGAAGACAATGAGAAAATGGCATAGGAATTAAGCAGAATGTACAATTTGCCCGTATTAGATTTTTTTTTATTTTAATTTACTTAATTCAAATGTGTACATTGGTTCCACATATTTGAATTGTGTTATATTAACACTGTTTGTTTTTGCAAATCCAACATGATTTGATCACGTATGTTCAAAACCCTGAATAAAATCAAACTCTGCACTCTCACCTGATATGAGGCTTCAACACAGGTTGCTGGAATTTTGCCAAAGCCACATTACCACTGCGCTATTCTACTGTATGTGCTTTAATTGCATTCACTCAATAATGTAGTTATAGTTCCCATTGTTGCCAACATCCCCATGAGATTTCATAACGTAATTGGTTCACATTAATACTACATGAATCACACTCACTTTACGTAATTCAATCTAGTAATTATTGCTTATAGTGCTTATACTAAATTTAATTAAAAAAAAAAGCAATGAAATCATGTTTTGATAAGAAACTTTGATAAATATTTAAATCTTAAATCTGACTGACCATATATCATATTCTTTTTCAGTGTAGTCTCAAAAAATGCCATGTTCATAGGTATATTATTAAAAATTCCTACAGTAAAATTTCTTCATATTGGGCCTTTTGAAAGTACATGAAACCTATTTTCATAGGCAACTGTCAGATTTTTCAGATATTTTGAAAATGAAAAGATAGATGATAGAAATAGTCTCAAAAATTGCAAGGTCACAGGGCTATTATTAAAAATTTCATGAGTTAAATTTCTTCATACTTAGCCTTTGGTAGTACATTACACATATCTTCATATGCAATCATCAGATTTTTGAGACCACAATCAGGAGATAAGGCTGGTTATTTAATGTGGCTGTTCCCAGGAGAGTCTGAGGTTCTATCTGGCTCTTACTTGAATGACAGCAGATCGTAAACCATGCATGACCAAAAACAAACAAACAAACAAAATGTTAAGAAAATTATGATAATGATTAGGCCTACATTATTTCCCCTTGCAGCACATCACTTGAAATGTGCATGCTTTTTAAAGAACAAATCTGACTACTGATAGATTACTGATGTCTAAATGACATCAATCCCCTTAACAAGTCAAGTTTAAATAAGCTATCAGTTTCCCTAATCAAATTCATTTCCTTCAAGGTTTAATTTCAGACATCACTCATGAAATCAATACATTTTATTTGCCTTAGCATGAAAGCTTGATGTATCTGGAACCAGATGTTTGTTGTATTACTCTAATGGTATCATTTGAACCCTGGTGCATCTCATAAATCCAAAACAGCTGTATAAGAGCATTCCAAATTTACCCTCCCAAACACATGTGTGCATCCCTGAAGGCTTTTTGTGCTGAAATCTCCCACAGCGAGATGAAGTGTGGCCCCTGCTAGGTGTCTTGCCTCTAGCACTTACTACCCTTTCACGTTTGAATGTCAAGTCTCTCCATGCATAAAACTGATTCCCAATGATACTACTGAGTGCTTGGTTAATTCCAGGCAAAAAATACACTCACTCAAACTATGAAATGAAACCCAAATTCTGTAAATAAATAATTTCCACAAAATTATGAGGATGGCACACAGAATTAGGCAGATAATTAAGTACCAGCTTTGGATGCTTTAAGGGTTTGGTGAAAATATGGACTGCCATGTCTGTTTACATTCTATCCAAAGTTCCTCTTTTAAAAATTCTGTTTATAGTTTTGCTAGGTGTTTGTTATTATTTCTGTTTTTAATAATTGAGTTATACTTATTACTGTGAAGTAATTCTATATTTTATACTGTATAATGGATGCTGTTACAGCATTGTTTGCTTGATTGAGTACTTGTAGGAGTATCTCTTTGTTTTTGGTTTTGTGAAAAGCACAATAATAATTAAACCTACTGATTAATACGTTTATTACTGTAGGCTAACCATTCAGTGGTGCATGTGCAGACATGAAATGCGCTTCAGTGACATTTTTAGGTGACATAGTTTCACTCCCATTACCCACTATTACACCACTGCATACACCCTCTAACCCCAAAACAATTTTCATTCTCCTGAACAATTCTCTTGTGCACTTTGCAACAGTATTTTAAGGAGGTACGAATGTTTTTCATTCCAGCATTTTCAAAACACCCATCTCACATTCTCCAGGCTGGGATTAAACCTGTGTCAAGCAGTAATTCAAATGCCAGGATATTTTTTTGTTTTTCGCACCATTCTGTGTAAACTCTAGAGACTGCTGCATGTAAAATTCCCAGGAGATCAGCAGTTTCTGAAATACTCAAACCAGCCCATCTGGCACCAACAACCATGCCAGGGTTAAAATCACAAAGATCACACTTTTTCTTTATTCAGGTGTTTGTTATGAACATTAACAGGAGCTCTTGACCTGTATCTGCATGATTTTAAGCATTGTGCTGGTGCCACATGATTGGCTGATTAGATAACTGCATAAATGCGCACATGTACAGGTGTTCTTAATAAAGTGGATGGTGAATGTATGTCCCCCAGATAAATAGCCATCTGTTCAGCTACAGCAGCACTAAACAAATGTCATCAAACTCATTACCTCTCAGTTTTCACCTCATAATTATTGTAGGCAAGCAATTCATTTTCAGATTCTGAAATGAACAGTAACACTTTATTTGAAGGATACCTACATAGGGCCTTTATAGCAGATAGCGCAAGTCTTTTATAAAGTAATGTTAGAGAATTTATGAAAAGCTTTTGCAAAAATGTGACATTTTCTCTCTGTGACAGAAAAGAAGTAACAAACCTCAATTATTATTGGGGGTTCACTGCTCGAGGCTTCCTTTACGTTGTAGAGGGTATACTTTGTGCTTCATAATAGTGTTATGAATACAACTTTACCACTTTAGTTTGAGGGCATTAAAATCATTAATTCAGGTGAAATACGGTCTTTGCAAATAAGTTAATGTGTTTCATAATAGTTTGAAAGCAAATAATTTCATTCTCCTATAAGAGGTAGATACAGTAAATACTGTACATTTCCTAAAATGTAAGATGATGGGTGGACTTCTTAATATTTCACGAATGTGCTGTTAGACAAAAACTTCCAATGTTAAAAAAAAAAAAAAAATTGCAGACCCAACAGTTGCAAACAGTTGATCTTCAAAACATTTTAATGTCTTTTCTGTTCTCTTGTTCTATGTAAAGACAAAGCTATAAACTATTGTACTTCATAAAAATGTGCATTTTGACTCAGAGTAGGCCTTACATAAATCATCCAGTATTACTTTAAAAAAATATTTATGCAATGCTTACAAATGTGTTATAAAAGCACAGTGTAGGTATCCTTCACATAAAGTACTACCAAGAGATCTTTTATTGTTCAGTTTGCAGCAAACAGATTATTGTATCACAGTCAGCACTGTAATACAGCCTATAGAAACTGTGCTAACACATTCTGAAGAATCTGAAGAAAATATATGCCTCTAGGTATTTATGATTTGAGCAGACTGTAGTGTTCACTTTGATTACATGTATTCACATACACAAGTCTAATATAATGCACAATGACATTTTAAGTCTTACTAAAAATTTGAAACATGTTAGGTACAAAACAAGCATTATTTATTCACCAAGCATTTCATTTGAAGGTAGGTAGCTTTTTAGTTGCATGCTTTTAGATTTGTATGCCAACACTGGTGGTCAGGACCATAAAACCAAAGAAATGTTTTCAGGCACACACAACAAACCCAGGTATTGACCTATTCAGATTAGATCAGATTAGAGATGTATGTCTTCTACATGATATACGTATATAACAACGGTAACTGTGCAGCGTGTGGAAACCCATTATTTTCTTTTCATTAATTTTTAGACGGTAATGGAAGAGTACTAGTAAAGGCTAGTAAACTACTAGTACATTCTCCTCCATCTTCCTTCAGAGAAGAGCAGAGACCAGGGCCAGAACAGTGTTACATAATGTTAGATTCCTGCATAGTCTTTCTTTGTATTTAAGCATTTCTGATCAGGTTTTTTGCTTACACTCTGCGCTAAATTATGCAAGAATGTAGATCTCCAAAAGAGTAGCTGACAGTCACTTGTGTAAGATAAAGATTTAACAGTCATTTCATTAGGGACTATTCGCCAGTGGTGGGCTTTGAATATCATATTCAGTCATAATTTCCTGACCAATACTGTCTGTGCTATCTGCAGGTTCTGAGCTACACGCTTGTTCCGTGTTCTCCTGAAGCCCATCCTCTCTCTCAATTACCACTTCTTCTTTGTGACTGTCATTCTCAAAGATGGCCCCTTCTCCCTGATCGCCATCATATATGATGTCCTCAGGGTTCGGAGCAGGTGGACAGAACTCCTCGTCAGGTAGCAGCTGATGAAACACTAATTCAGCCTACAAACACATACATACAGATTAAAATTAATAAAGCAAGGAACTTAACACAGTGTTAAGTTGAACGCAGCAATAGAGCTATGTAGCTTCCAGAAGTTGTGTTTACATTCAAAATGAGAGAGAGGGAGAGACACAAATGGAAAAGGCAAGTAGTAAGGAACATTAGCAGCAAAAAGTGAAACTAGCACCTTCTTTTTAAAAAGCTGACATTTGGGAACACTTTGGGGCCAGTGGTAAGAAAAAACTTGACAAACCTTTGCAATTTGCAAGACACACACCTTGGTACACAAAGGTACAATATCCCATCCATATGGCAAGCTGTTTTATCTTTTAATAGTACAATTGATACAAGTTGTAATTCAATTTTTACAGGTAAAAATGCAGTTATTACTAGTAATTATACTAGTTTTTATACTACTAATTTTTACTAGTCAGAATTCAAATTCAAGATATCTGTAATTCAGTTTTAACTAGTCAAAATTATATATTTTTTTACTAGTAAGAATTGTATTTTTACTAGTCAAAGGTGATTTACAGATATCTTGAACTGAAATACAGTTATCAACAAATATTTTTATATTAGTAGTAAATTAACAAAAATTTCAATTCTAGATATCTGCAATGTAATTCTTAGCCAGTTAAAAACAAGCCATTTAATTCTTAAATGCAATCATCTTTGAGGTTGTACAGCCTTGTATTATATTACCAGACCAGAAAACCTTTACACATTCTGCATAGGAGCTCCGGGAAAAATCTCAAGAATACACTGGTGTTAGACAGTAAAGAGTTAAAGTTCAGTGTAATGCGTTTTGGGTAGTGTAGTTTGGGGTGGGAGTTGAGGCTGTGAGTGTTTGTGAGCTACAGAGAGAGAGAGACAGAGAGAGACAGTGTCGCTCCCTTTTTTAGTAGGCTAGCTTGCATATTTAGGGCCCCAGCACCAAGGGTGCGAAGGGCCTTATTATTTCTGTTATGTTTATTATTAGGGGTCCAAGAACTGAAAGTGCTGGAACTCTATTGCTTTGTTAGGATTTTTATTTTTCTTCTTCTTCTTCTTCTTCTTCATCTTCTTCTTCTTATTATTAATAAATAATAATAATAATAATAATAATAATTAAAAATTAATAATAAAAATTTATTATTAAAGGTGCTGGAAACCCTATTGTAATTATTCTCGTGTTGTCCTCATCCAGCGACTCCGGTCAGCGGTACTGGAGCAGTTTGTCAACTACCAGAGGAGATGGCGGAATGGTTCCAGTGCCACTGACCGGCAGTCCAGCTGGCTGAAGACCACTTGGGGGCGTATCTGTGGGCAAAAACATAGAGTGGAGGCGGCAGTTAGTCCTCGCCTCACCCATCTACTAATTCTGGGGACAAATTGGCCAGGGTTTCAGACATTAGCCAAAGAAATGTTTGTGGATGGGTCTTGCAGTAGCGAGAGACAGTGTGGAATGTGCACAGCATTGCTGGGGAAGCGGTGCCGGGGCTGTCGACATCAGCTCCATATCAGGGGGGACACGGAGAGTGGGGAGGGCTCCGGCCCTCCCGGCTTGGCGGGGATTCCCCTCAGGGGTTTCCCCATGGAGCAGTCGTGTAATGAGAACCTAAGGCACGCCTTCGACCAAGTCAGAGTAATTGAATGTTGCGCTATCCCAGCTCTATTTTGCGATTCTTAAAGAAAGGTTATACCGAATGACGCAGGACACTCAAACACAGGGATAAACAACCCAACTGTTGGTCCCGAAGAGCCGTCGGGAATTGTTATTCCAGGTAGCTCACCATAATCCGATGGCGGGGCACTTAGGACAGGATAAAACATTAAACAGACTCATGACCCGTTTCTATTGGCCAGGCATCCACAGCGATCGCTGGTGGTGTGCAGCATGTTGCGTATGTCAGCCGCTGGCCACCCCAAAAGCGCCATTGCGCCCCTTTCATTAATCGAGGTCCCCTCTAAAGAATTGGCATGGACCTCGTCGGGCCATTAGACTGGACTGCAGAAGGGCACGGCTTTGTGTTAGTTCTAGTGGACTACACAACACACTACCCGGAAGCAGTGCATCTCCGATCCATCAAAGCACGTAATGCTACAGAGGCACTTTTCCGTGTCATCATGAAAGAGATCCTGACTGACCAAGGCACTATGTTTATGTCATGGACACTTTGTGAACTGTATGAATTATTGGGGATTACATTGATTCGCACCAGCGTTTACCATCTGCAGATGGATGGGCTGGTCAAACGGATTAATCAAACGCTTAAACTTATTATTCGTAAGTTCATTCATGATGATGCGTGGAACTGGGATAAGTGGCTCGAGCCCCTGTTATTTGCTGTACAAGAGGTCCTGCAAGCCTCCATGGGGTTTTCCCCATTCAAACTGTTGTACGGGCACAAGCCTCATGGCGTCTTACACGTCATTAGGGAACTTAGGAGGAGGGACTTTGTAACAGCAAAAATGAAATTCAATACGTTCTTGACCTGAGAGCAAAATGCCTCACCTTAATACAGGAGAATTTGCTAGAGGCGCAAGTACGTCAATCCTGGCTGTATAACACAGGTACTCAGCTACAGGAGTTTGCATCGGGAGATCAAGTGCTCATTTTAGTACCCACATCGAGCTATAAATTAGTTGCAAAGTGGCAAGGGCCCTTTGAGGTCACACGACGAGTTGGGGACGTCAACTCAGAGGCAAGGTGAATGGATAGAGGCGGGTCGCGGCAGATATACCACCTCAATCTCCTTAAACCATGGAGAGAGATGGTCCCTGTGGCTTTGGTGATGGTCATTCCAGAGAGGGAGGAGCTAGGGCCGGAATCTAAAAACAGCGGCTCAATCTACCCCAGTCCCATGCTGAGACCACTTCTTGCCATCACAACTCACGGAGGTTGCCAAGTTGCAGGCGGAGTCTTCCGATGTGTTATCACCTCTACCCAGTTGCACTAACCTCGTAGAACCCCACATAGAGACACCGCCAGGGGCGGTGGTACGCAGCCGCCCCTACCGTTTACCCGAGCGCAAAAAACAGGTACTTCAGGATGAGCTCGGGAAGGCCATGCTCAATATAGAAGTAATTGAGGAGTCCCATAACGACTTGTCCAGTCCGATGCTCTTAGTGCCCAAGGCAAATGGCTCAGTCAGGTTGGGTTTGGACTTTAGAAAAGTCAATGTGGTGTCTAAATTTGACGCATACCCAATGCCTCGCATTGACGAACTGCTCGATCAGTTAGGTGCGGCTCTCTTTTAATCAACACTGGATTTGACAAAAGGATATTGGCAGATCCCCTTGACTCCAATATCTTGTGAAAAAAAACAGACTTTTCCACTCCGTTTGGGTTACACCAATTCGTAACCCTTCCTTTTGTGTTGTTTGGGGCCCCGGCAATGTTCCAGCGACTCATGGACAGAGTCCTCCATCTGCACGCTGCTTATACAGCTGCTTATCTAGACAATATCATAATCTATAATAATGATTGGCAGTGGCACATTCAGCATTTGAGGGCTGTACTGAGATCGCTGACTCGAACGGGACTCATGGCGAACTCAAAGAAGTGTGCGATTGGACGGGTGGAAGTACGGCATCTGGGCTTCCACTTGGGCCATGGGCAGGTGTGTCTCCAATTTGATAAGACAGCAGCAATTGCGGGCTGCCTGACACCCAAGACCAAAAAGGAGGTGAGACAGTTTCTGGGGCTGGCTGGCTTTTATCGTAGGTTTGTGCGTAATTATTTGGATGTCACCAGCCCGCTGACTGATTTCACTAAAAAGGGGGCGCCATACACGGTCCAGTGAACAGAGCTCTGCCAGAAGGCTTTTATTCAGGTAAAAGCTGCACTCTGTGGCGGACCACTCTTGCATTCTCCTGACTTCTCTATCCCTTTTGTTTTGTAGACAGACGCATCGGACAGAGGGATGGGGGCTGTGTTGTCCCAGGTGGTGGTGGTGGGGTGGGGGGGCGCCCAATGTTGTACATCAGCTGCAAGCTCTCATACAAGCTCAAGTACAGCATGATAGAGAGGAATGTCTGGGCAGTCCTCACCCTTCATTACTATTTGTTGGGATGAGCCTGAGTCAGGAGGTGGGGGTACGTGGAAGCAGAGGCGTGGTCGAGCGCCAGTTTGTGAATGGAGGGCAGAGCCGGAGAAGGTGAGTGGTAAGGATTGCACACCTGCGGGAAATTTTGTTAATGACTGTTCTGTGTTTCAGTGAGCGGTGATGAGGATAAAGAGGGGAGAGACAAGCACCTTGAGAGAGAGAGAGAGAGATAGAGAGAAAGAGCTGAACAGTGGAGAACCGCGTGTGTCTCTGAACCAGTACGCTGAAAAACGAAAGTAAAAGTTGAGAATAAAGCCCTTTTGAGTTATCAAAAGCAAGTATCACACTTGCCTTCGTTCAGGTGCACTGTGCATGCATATTAAGTAAGTATGACTTGTTGTTTGATTTTAATTAAGCAGAATGCACATTATGGTAATGTTAGGGCGATATATATGCGGTTACAATTCTGGAGTTAGTATGGTTGTTACGGTGAACTCTGACACTACTTTGTATTTAAATTGCTGAGTTAAATAATATAAATGGATGTAGTGCATTTTTTATGGATTCTGGTATTGCAGTTTATATTTAATTAATATAGATCTGTGCGGTTTGTAATTGGTGCATGCACACTGGGTCAAACACGCTATGGGTCAATGACGCAGTCAGCACATGAATTTTTACTTCAATTAATTTCAATTTTATTTGCATAGTGCTTTTAACAATGGACATTGTCACACAGCAGCTTTACAGAAATATATATACTCAGGATATAAATTTTAAATTTATGAATTTATTCCTAATGAGCAAGCCAGAGGCGACGGTGGCAAGGAAAAACTCCCTGAGACTATATGAGGAAGAAACCTTGAGAGGAACCAGACTCAAAACGGAACCCATCCTAATCTGGGTGACAACGAATAGTGCAAATAGTGCATTATAAATAATTCCCTTCTATAACTGTGTACTATATGGTCAAATAGTGCAATTGTGTAACCACAAAATTTCATTATAGTTTTCATGTGAAGTTATCAACTGTTCACTGATGGAGACTTCAGTGAAGAGACCTCATGTTTTGAGAACAGTCTGTACCTGCCCACTAGGGATGCCGTGCTTATTATAGAGAATGTTAGAGAGACCACAGTAGAGTCTACTTAGTTAATTAATTCATACTTATCTGAAACGGAGGCATAAGGATCCTATGGTTGAAGAAAATATGACACATTATCCATTACTAAAATAAAAATATGAGGCTTTAACATCAACTGTGTTCTCCTACACAATCATTTTTTCCAGACAGAGTGCATTATAACCCAAACGTTCTTGCACAGAACACAGGCACCGATTTTGATTGTAAAGTAATCAGATGTAAAGGTTACACGCACGACTGTTTGACTCCTGATGTGCTCCTTCAATACAACAGTCATATAAGAAAACACAGTTCATCTTACAGAGCTCAGTAGGGGGAGAGTCAGATTCAAATAACTGTTTCTCAGGCTCTAAGTCCAGTGAAGCTAAATTTGTTGTACTGCATTGTCATGCTAATCTGTGAGTGGATTTCTACTGTTGACTAGGTTACTTCAAAAACATGGGGGCCATCAGCCAATCACACTGCAGCACATACTTCACAGTTTTAGCATTAAGCTACCATCACCAAATTTAATAGTATGTTCATCTATGGACACTTTAGTGTTCTATGCAACTCAGTGAGAACTAGCTACCTGTGGTGTGACTTGCACATGGTGCTTGGCTCCCGCAGACTGCCACTTGCAACTGTATTTAGGGGAACAAGCACAAAGTGTTTGTAACCCTTTTGGAATTGTTAGAATGTTTAGGATAATGACCTAATTACTTTAAAAAAAAAGAAACAATCAGGATTCAGCAGGCATTTGACAGGGTTATTGCTGAGGTATTGTCACAAAACTTGAATGGTATGTTCGGGCTTCTGATTCAATCTCACTTGAACTGGGGGCGCTATTCATGTTTGTTCACACAAAAACAAGCATATCTCTTGGAAAATAAGTCCTACAGTGAAAACTTTTTAGTTTAATGTGTTTGCTCCCATGCTAAAAAGTGCCTTTTTCACGCTTTAGCTCAGCCTAATTAAATCTGTGATAATTTGCTTAATATGCGAAACATACTTTTGTGAACTAGTTATAGGATTTTTGGCCCATCTTCACAAATGTGGTGTCAAACTACTCAGCAGAGTGTGAAACTCAATAATTATCAAAAACATGTTGACATTTCTAAACAATATGGCCACCATACACTGATCAGCCATAAAACCACTGACAGGTAACGTGAATAACATTGATTATCTCGTTACAATGGCACCTGTCAAGCGTTGGGATATATTAGGCAGCAAATGAACAGTGAGCTCTCGAAGTTGATGTGTTGGAAGCAGGAAAAATGGTCAAGCATAAGGATCTGAGTGACTTTGACAAGGGCCAAATTGTGATGGCAAAACGACGGGTCAGAGCATCTCCAAAATGGCAGTTTTTTTGGGGTGTTCCTGGTATGCAGTGGTTAGTACCTACCAAAAGTGGTCCAAGGAAGGACAACCAGTTATCTTGTGACAGGGTCATGGGCACCCAAGGCTCACTGATGCGCATGGGGAGCGAAGGATAGCCTGTCTCGTCTGATCCCATGGAAGAGCTACTGTAGCATGAATTGCTGAAAAAGTTAATGCTGGGTATGACAGAAAGGTGTCAGAACACACAATGAATTGCAGCTTGCTGCATATGGGGACACATAGCTGCAGAGCGGTCAGACCCCGTCCATCGCCGAAAGCGCCTACAATGGGCACGTGAGCATCAGAACTGGATCGTGGAGCAATGGAAGAAGGTGGCCTGGTCTGCTGAATCACATTTTCTTTTACATGTGGACGACCGGGTGCATCTGCATCGCTTACCTACATAAGAGGGCACCAGGATGAACTATGGGAAGAAGCCAAGCTGGAGGAGGCAGTGTGATGCTCTGGGCAATGTTCTGAAACCTTGGATCCTGGCATTCATGTGGATGTTACTTTGACATGTTCCACCTACCTAAACATTGTTGCAAACCAAGTACACCCCTTCATGGCAACAGTATTCCCTAATGGCAGTGGCCTCTTTCAGCAGGATAATGCGCCCTGACACACTGCAAAAATTGTTCAGGGTTTGAGGTACATGACAAAGAGTTCAAGGTGTTGACTTGGCCTCCAAATTCCCCAAATCTCAATCCGATCAAGTGTCTGTGGGATGTGCTGGACAAACAAGTGTGATCCATGGAGGCCCCACCTCACAATTTACAGGACTTAAAAGGATCTGCTGCTAACGTCTTAGTGCCAGATACCACAGCACACCTTCAGAGGTCTTGTTGAGCCCATGCCTCGACGGGTCAGAGCTGTTTTGGTGGCACAACCGGGACCTACACAATATTACGCAGGTGGTTTTAATGTTATAGCTGATCGGTGTACATCAATCAATTCTGAGAAGGTGGCGCTGGATTACTCAAATAGCTGTAATTCAATATTTGGTGATATGGATTTGAACCAAACTTTAAAGATATGTTCAGTACAAGGATCTGAGAACATGCGCAAAGGTTGGGGCATGGTCACTGAAAGGGGCGAAAATAGGTAAATTAGCTGTTTCTCAGGAACCAGTGACCTTTTCGAGCTGCAATTTGGTGTGCTGCAGATAAGCTGCAATCTGCTTATCTGTAACTGAATTTTTAATCATCACTTAATTATTTCAAAAACATGGCTGCCTTCAGCCAAACTTCTTTCAGCACTATTTGTGAGGGGTGCTTGGACCCCACAGATTGCCACTTGCTGCTATATTTCTTCTTCTTATTATTATGATTTTCCACTAAAACAAATCAGGGAGACTAAACCATAAATAATAGAGACCTGAAACTTGGTCAACAGGTAGTAATCCCTCCTGCTACTCAGGCAAGCAAAATGGGCCCAATCATACTTACGATAGGGACATTTTTACCTGAATCAATTAACACCAATAACCCACTCTGAAATTGTGAGATTTAAACTGAGATTATGCGTAATCTGCATGAGTCCAGTTAGTCTGTTCAGCTTTTTAACCATACCAGTGTTTGAATGAGTTTTAAGTTATTTCCAGTCTCATGATACGTTATGCTAGTGTGATGATTAGAGGGATAGGCATGTAAAACTGCATCAAATTCTTTTCACAATCCCAATCAGCATGTGTGTTCTGCCCATGTGTGCTTGAGACTTGATCCACTCCAACAGTACAATGGTTGTATAAGAATATAGCTGCAAGCAGCACTTAAAGGGCCAAGCACTTTCTGTCCCTACCCCTTAACGATGGAGGAAGACTAGAAGCCACTGGGACCACCAGCGCTTGCTCCAAAGGAGATGTTCTAAATTTGAAGGCAAAAGGTCAAGCTGTTGCTGAGATATCTCATCACTTCCTGTCTTCAGTGGCCCTCCCAAGTTGCAAATGATGTCAAACTTTGTTCATTGTTTCCAACCATGTTGCTAAATCTATGTGACAAGTTTAATGTCAATATATACATTAGCCATTAAATTCATTTGCAGATTATGGATGAAACATCACAGTAGTCAAAAATCTGAGATTTTTTTTTTTTTCGGAATGATCTCACAATGTTGTGATCTAAATTTCAAGATAATTGTACAAAATTTGTAAGAGTAGCAAAAAAAACCAAAACATTTTTTATTTAATTTCAATATGGCAGACTTACTGTTTGGCAGATCACAAATTCATGTCGAGCTCTCGGCGCCTCCCAAGGAATCAAGAGAAAGAAGAATCATGATTGCAGATTAAGTGGTTCAAAAGTTATGAGCCATTTTACTAATTCGTAACTAGCAGGGATTTAGACCAAACTTCTTGGAGTCCCATAGGACACAGTCAATTACTCATCTACAAAGTTTGGTCAGAATCCATCAAACCATTGCTGAGATATGCCCTCACATCCTGTTTGTTGACATCATCTTTAAATTCGTTTGTATGTTATGGATGAACCATCCATCATATCAAAAATCTGAAAAAGAACTGTTGGTCTCCTGATGCTCTCCTCAAAATTTTATGGTTATTCGACAAAATTTCTAGGAGAAGTGGTGAAAATTTTTTTTTTAAAATTCAAAATGGCCGACTTCCTGTTTTAGAAATGACAAATTTGATAGATCAGTAGTACTCCCCACCTTCAATAGATTCAATACAAACAAGAATCTTGATTTGATGTCAAGTGGTTCAAATTACAGCGCCACCTAAAGGTGAAATTAGACAATTCTTGGGGACCCCTAGGATGAGGTCCTTCAGTGATCTACCAATTTTGGTCAATGTACATCTCAAGTTTGCTGAGATATGCCCTCACATCCCATTTGGCGACTTCAGATTTCTTCGCACGCTATGGACAAAACATCCTGTATAGCAAAAATCAGAGAAACTTTTTTTTCGGACGGGATTCACAACAAACAAGAATGTTGATTTGATGTTGAGCAGGTCAAAAGTTATGAGCAGTTTTATGGATTTGTGAATTATAGCACCAGAGGTGCTAGAGATGAATTTACATTAAACTTCTTGGAGATCGCTAGGATGAGGTCCTTCAGTGACATACCAAGTTTGGTCAAAAAATGTATCAAGGTTTCTGAGATATGCCCTCACTTCCTGTTTGGCGATTGCATTGTCAAATTCATTTGGGACTCACGGACTACCGTCCATCATATAAAAAATCTGAAAAACAACTTCTGTTCATGTTGGTCTCCTGAAGCTATCTTCCAAATTTCATGGTTATTCAACAAAATTTGTGGTAGAAGACACGTTATAATAACATTATAAATTATAATTATATAATTATAATTCAAAATGGCCAACTTCCTATTTGAGAAGTCACAATTTCCTTAGATCACCAACACTCAGAACCTTCAAGAGGCTCAATAGAAACAAGAATGTTGATTTCATGTTGAACAATTCAAAAGTTATGAGCACTTTTACAAATTTGCAAATTATAGCACCACATAGAGGTGAATTTAGACAAAACATCTTGGAGACCCTTAGGATCAGGTCCTTCAGTTATCTACAAAGTTTGGTCAAAATATGTCACACAGTTGCTGAGATATGCTTTCACTTCCTGTTTGGCAGCTTTGCCATCAAATTCATTTGTGCATTATGGATGAACCATCCTATACATCAAAAATATGAGTAACAACTTTTTATGTTATGTTTATTTTTTTTTTATGAATGGCCAAATTTCATAAAAGTGTACAAAGTGTTTTATGGGCTGTCATAGACTTCCCATGTGGAAGTATACTACTACTACTACTATTAATAATAAAATTATTATTATTATTATTATTAACAACTTTGGTTCGAGTTGGTCTCCGGATTCTCTCTTCTAAATTTCATGGGACAAAATTTGTAAGAGAAGCAAAAAAAAAACAGTTTTTGTTAAAATTCAAATTGGCTGACTTCCTGTTTAAGAAATAACAAATTCATTTCAACAGTAAATCTTCTGCACCTTCAAGGGAATCAAGACAAACAAGAATCTTGATTTGATGTTGAGCAGTTTTAAAGATATTAGCAATTTTTTGCCTTTGTAAATTATAATGACACACAGAGGTGAATTTAGGCAAAACATCTTGGAAGGCCTTATGGTTATCACACAGTTGCTGAGACTGCTTGGTGGCCTCACCATCAAATTCATTCACGCATTATGGATTATCCATCCTGTACATAAAAAATCTGAGAAACGGCTTTTTATCAGAATGCTCCCACAATGCTGCATGCCAAATTTGGTGATGATTGGACAAAATTTGTGGGAGATTATTTAGTGGACTACCAAGTTTGGTCTAAATGCCATTACTTCCTGTTTAGCAACTTCACAGTCAAATTCGTTTGCCCATTATGGTCGAGCCATCTCATATATCAAAAAGAAAACAACTTTTTACTGATCTGTTGTTACAATGCTGCATGCCAAATTTGGTGATGATTGGGCTAAATTTGTAGGAGAAGATGCATAAAACTCTTTCTAAAAATAATTCAAAATGGCAAATTTCCTGTTTGAGAAATCACAAATTTGTTATATCCACATCATCAGCACCTTCAAGGGAATCAAAAGGATTAAGAATCTTGAGTTAATCTTGAGTGGTTTAAAAGTTATGAACAATTTTACAAATCTGTTAATTATAGTGCCACCTACAGGTAAATTTAGACAAACTTTCTTGTGAGGTCTTTCAGTTAAAAACAAAGCTTTCACTAGTGTGACTCTCAGGGGAATGTGTCTGAAGCACAGGGATTTTTATTTCAGATTCACTGCTGTTAGCTAATTGTACTGTCAAAGTCACACTGATGTCTGTAGTTCTAGACATGTTTTTGAATCCTGTGTTCTCCACTACCGAATAGTCTCATATGTGCAGCTATGAACTTCCCAATCCCTGTCGTGATTGCTTTAGCCTGGATTGGATCAGCCGTAATGCACCAGAGATCTGTGTGTGTGTGTGTGTGTTGCTTGGTGATTTCATCTCATTCTACTGACTGACACAGAAGGGTGATGTCGGCACAGATGTGTGAATGTGTTTGTGGTAATAGTGCTGGTGTTTTGTGCTCTTATTTGTCAGGTTTCGACACTGTAATATCGTACCTCAGCATCATGCCTTAGTGAGAAGCCAAAGTGCTCCCATATACCAGACCTAAAGATTTGTGGGATTTGTGTTCCAGTTCCTGCTTAATGCCATCTGTAGTCATTTCTGTTTTCCGGAGTTAATGCACGAGTACACTAGCTTGTGAAAACAAGCCTGCTTAGGAGAAGTTTGTTGTGTGGCAAACCCCTGTAGCCTATCCTAATGTAAGGATAAAAATAAAGCTACTTTTTCAGAGGAGGGAGTATGGGCTTGATTAAGTTTAAATATTTATAGTACCTCACATTATATAAGCAGCGTTTCATGAGGAATAGCCTATTTTATACCACAGTGTGGTTGAATTCTTGAATCTGATTGGTCACAAGGTATGTATTATTTTTGTATAACAGCATGGCTCAGACAGTAGTTCAGCTAGAACATGAAAGATAGGTTAATATTAATGTGCTTGTTCAATACATTATTGTTCCTTCAGTAGAAGCTCATACACAGGAACTTGTACATTTAAGACTAATCTAAGACTAATAACAAAGTTATTTAACAAAGTTGTTGTTCTTCTTCTTTTGGCTGCTTCCTTTAGGGCTCAATCATTGGCCTGCATATTTGATTTGGCACAGTTTTTACGCCGGATACCCCTCCTGACGCAACCCTCCCCAATTTTTCCTGGGCTTGGGACCGGCACTGGGAGTGCACTGTCTTGTGCAGGGTTGGTTCCCTCCAGCGACCCTCAAAGTTGTTTAACAAAGTAAAAAATTATAATTGTTGATCTGGTGACGTTTTGGTGCTGCATCACACCCCCCAGCGTGCATTATTTTTGTACACCCACATGGTCCGTTGTATGTTATTCTTTACTTATTATGCAGTCTGTTGACTGTATTGTTTAATACACAGACATATCGAATCAAGAGCCTTGTATTGAATGATAAGCCATAATGTTACACTCCTACTTAGCATACAAAGGGAAAATGGAAGGCTTTTAGAAATCAGTTCATCCCTCTCAAATCTAGAATTGACAGAAACTACCATCCATCTTCTGAACAACATAGTACACTGATTGAAACCCTCTGTTCGGAACTTTTAGATCACATCTCTGTCCAAGAAGGAACAAAACTCTTGGATAAAAGCAATCTTGTGGGGGTTTGATATCTCCTCACCGCTAGCCTCTGACCTTCACGGGCATACTCCATGAGATCCTTTAGGGTAAATCCACCTCAAATCACCAGATTAAGTCAGTTCCTGACTGACCATCTCAGATTTGCTTCATAGTTTCTGGAAATAATGTCACTATTGCCAATAAATAGCGAAAATTTGCAAATTTGAAATTGTAAAATTTCATGGCATATTTGATACATTAATTAATATAGTTTGGTTCAAGGTAACAACAAAGCATTTTGTGCATTTGCTAATTAAAATATGCTATTTCAAGTGGTATAATTCTTTTTATGGTACACCTTGTCATACATGGGCAATATGCATTTAAAATATAGTTAAAAATTTTTTTCCATTTTTAATACCTCATAAATTAGAAAGTTTGAGTTCTTTTAGACATATACTTAGTTGCTAAAAGAGAACTTTCAACAGGCCATAAATTGGCAAATATGAAACTGTGGACTGGAAATTATTAAGTAAATCTGAGAAGGTCAGTTGGGAGGCCCCCCGTGATTTCAAATGGATTCACCCTTCAGTAGTGAAGGTGGTGGGGAGGTGGCACTCTATAGGACCCACCCCACTAGATTAATGCGGGACACTTAGGCACCTCAGAACATGATTTTGCCTGCTGATGGATCTTTGTGGGCATTAGAACACAGGGCTGTGGCAGCCTAAAAGCTCTATGTGCCTGGCCCATTTGGCCATGCTGGTTTCATAATTCTGAAGCCTGCACTCTCCCTTCCTCTCTGGCAGCAGGCAACCCAAGCACACAGGGCAGATTTTGCAGGGTTGATTTGCACATGTCCAGCAAAGCAGACTGTGCTAACCATACTTGATGCCATGTGTAAACGAGGTTGGGGGAGAGCCATCCCATGTCCCGGCCTAGATATCCCGCTGCTAGGAATGAGGTATTGATCAGCTCATTCACAGAGGGATCTGTACATATTTAAAGTGCCACAGAGTTCTGCACCATTGCTTAGTTCTATACCATTCTTTAATAGTCGCAACTTGTTAAACAGATGTGTGCGAGATGAGAAGAACAAGGAAAGAAGCTGGGTGAAAGTGATATATATTATAAATACTGCGTCGTGCATCACTTTGTGATTTTTTTTTTTTTTTTTTTTAAAGTCTCAACATACACGTGCTGACGCAAAAGAAAGTGTCCAGACAATTCTCACTGCCCATAGAGGTTACTAGGAGTGAAATAGAACCATAACTACAATACAATATATAAATGCCACGCACTATGTGGGAGGAAAGAAGAAAACAGGAAACATAACGTAATAATTAAAATTCAAATTAAAGTGGTATCACCTAGCTGTTTTATTGCCTCTTTCTTGACTTTATCAACCTATCGTAGCATGTCCTCCCAGCTGTTTTATCACCCCTTGCAGACTCACCAATTTAATGCAGTAATCGCTGCCCAAGCTGTCATCGGGGCCTGTGCACACATGGACGTTGCTTGGCAGATTGTAGCTGCTGCGGTCAAGGCCAGATGTATCCCGCATGTTGAAGTACATCACCCACAATACCAAAGGCTTCTCATTCTCCTCGGATCCTGCACATATCACAATTAAGAAGACTTGAGAGACCAGAGACACAGAATGGCAACTGTGTAGAACAGTGCTCACCAACCCTATTCCTGAAGATCTACACTCCTACAGGATTCAGTTTTGGCTAATTAGTAATGAGGAGGGCTCAGAATGTGGGGCATGTAATTTGAATTTTTGTCTTGCAAGTTATATTTCTAGCTCTTACTAGAGAGTCTAGTACCAGAGATGTTTAAGAGTGAGTTTAAGTCTGAATCAAGTATTTATTAATGTATTTCCAATCATTAGATGTAGGCAATATGTTGCACATAGATAAAACTCGTATTATTTCTAGGGAAAGCAATGAAGTGAATATTGTACAGTCAACAGTCTTACTCCTGTTTTAGCATGTAACCAAGAAAGAAAGAAAAAAAAAAAAAGATCCCACCATCATTATTTAAAGCAGGAGCTTATGGGGAGGATTTTAGCATATACTGTACAAGATCAAGTCGTCTTCTTAAATAATCCAAATGACCCTCTAAGAACAGCAGTTGTGTCCATTCTTGATTCAGTAGGGGTTAATCAGAATGTAATAGGAGTGGTGGTCACACTCTTGATTTAATACTAACATTCGGATGAAATATAAAAAATATAGTCTCATTTCCACAGTCTGAAGCTATCTCAGATCATTACCTCATCTCATTTAAAATGTGTATTAATCATAATATATGCACCTTGCCACGTCACCTCCCAGATTTATCAACCATGATTGGATCACCGTCTGATCCCGAAGAACTTGACCAGGCAACTGAATGCTTAGAATCAATGTTCTGCAACTCGCTAGATAAGGTAGCTCCACTTAATAGAAAAATAATTAGAGAGAAAAAGCTAGCACCCTGGTATAGCGATCACATAAACTTTAAAACAGACCACTCGAAAACTAGAACGTAAATGGTGTCAAACTAAATCGGTAGTATTTCAAATAGCATGGAAGGAGAGCCTTCTGAGCTATAGGAAAGCTCTTAGTGCTGCTAGATCAATGTATCTCTCCACCCTAATTGAAGATAACAGAAATATTCCTAGATTCTTATTTAATACTGTAGCAAAATTAACTAGGAATAAGACCACAATAGAAACATGCACACAATCATTATATAGCAGTGATGACTTCATAAATTTTTTCAATGGTAAAATTGAAAATATCAGGCAAAAAATTCAGACTATTAATTTAAAACCGGACAGTTTTATAACTAACCCTGTAGATGATAATATAATAATATCAGATCAACAATTTCAATGTTTTACTCCCCTTGAAGAGAACGAACTAATTTCATCATCAAAATCATCAACCTGTATACTAGATCCTTTACCTACTTGTTTCTTCAAACAGATAATTCCTGAAACAATCAAACCTCTTTTAAAGATAATCAATTCTTCCCTTAGCACTGGCTATGTACCTAAATCTTTTAAGCTAGCAGTTATCAAGCCCTTGATTAAAAAACCTGACCTTGACCCCTGTCAGCTGTCTAACTATAGACCAATATCAAACCTCCCCTTTATTTCCAAGATCCTAGAAAAGGTTGTAGCACAGCAGTTATGCTCATACTTACATAGGAATTACATTCATGAAATGTATCAATCAGGATTTAGGCCTCATCATAGCACAGAGACAGCACTGGTTAAAGTGGTAAATGACTTACTGCTGGCCTCTGATCAGGGTTGTGTCTCCTTGATTGTGCTGCTTGACCTTACTGCAGCTTTTGATACCACTGATCATGCTGTTCTCCTCGATAGACTAGAAAATGTAGTAGGCATTAAGGGAACGGCCGTTTCCTGGCTCAGGTCTTATTTGACTGATCGTTATCAGTCTGTAGATGTAAATGGTGACTTCTCTACGCATACTAAGGTAAAGTTTGTTGTTCCACAACTCTCTGTTTTAGGACCACTGCTCTTTTCTTTATATATGCTACCTCTGGGCAAAATTATTCATAAACATGGTATTAGCTTCCACTGTTACGCTGATGACACACAGTTTTATGTTTCAGCAAAGCCAGATGACAGACACCAGCTTAATAAAGTTGAGGAATGTGTAAAAGACATTAGAAACTGGATGTTTATTAACGTTCTCTTACTTAATTCTGACAAGACAGAAATACTTGTACTAGGACCACATGCAGTTAGAAGTAAGCTTTCTGATTACATAATAACTCTGGATGGCCTTTCTGTTTCATCATCTGCAGCAGTAAAAGACCTTGGTGTGATTATCGACTCTAGTCTTTCTTTTGAAGCTCATGTAGATAATATATATAACTAGGATTGCTTTCTTTCATCTCAGAAATATTGCTAAAATAAGAAATATATTGTCACTACACAATGCAGAAAAATTAGTTCATGCTTTTGTTACCTCTAGGTTGGATTATTGTAATGCCTTACTGTCTGGATGTTCCAGTAGATGCATAAACAAGCTCCAGTTAGTCCAGAATGCAGCAGCGAGAGTCCTTACCAGAATCAGAAGATATGACCACATCACCCCTATCTTATCCACACTGCATTGGCTCCCAATCAAATTTCGTATTGATTATAAAATACTACTATTGACCTATAAAGG
>CM040468.1:14314789-14366285 GCA_022758105.1 Pangasianodon gigas | reverse complement strand
GCTGGGGGTAGAGCTTTCTCTTACAAAGCCCCACAGTTATGGAACAGCCTTCCACTTAGTGTTCGGGGCTCAGACACAGTCTCAGTGTTTAAGTCTAGGCTGAAAACATATTTGTTTAGTCAAGCCTTTTGTGAATAGTTTTTTCTTAGGTACAGGGGCAGGTCTGGAGGGTTCACAGGCATAGAGTGTTGTGGTGAACAACTCTCACGCGTTCACTCAGGTTTGTCGACGGTGGAGTGGCTGGCTGCTTTATGTCCCAGGGTGCCCTCATGTCTGTGTTAGCTTCTGGCTCTCCCTTTTAGTTATGCTGTCATAGCTAGTCTTGCCGGAGTCCCTGCTTGCACTCTGCACACAAAGTACATTGTCCTTAACCATTAGAAGACAAAAGCTTACCTAACAATCTCTCCCTCTCTTTCCATCTCTCTCTCGAGCTACACATGCTACTTCTGAGATGCCAGTGATCCTGACCCCTTCTGCTCCCCGGACCTGCCTGACCCATCCTGATGCCCTACTTCTGGTTGGAGTTCTCATCAGTTGAGTTCGCTCGCTGCTGCTGGGGGTGGCCCCATATGGACGGCCTGAAGAACCGTTTGGATTGCTGGGGATGGTGTCACCTGGGGGCTGTGGAGATGGCTTGGGGATCACATATGGGGAGCTGTACTGTAATGGCTTGGGACTGCGATTGCTGTAGTGGCTTTGGAGCTGCAGTTGCCACGAGCACCTTCGTACTCAGGACTCCCTCAGTGAACGGTGAATAGATTTTAACCAACCAGACTTCTTGCGAAAACTGTGATGAATTTACATGAGCACCTTCGTACTCAGGACCCCATCAGTGGACAGTGGATAGATTTTAACCAACTGGACTTCTTGCGAAAACTGTGATGAATTTACTGGTTGTACAATTGCACTATTTGTCCATATAGTACACAATAATAGAAGGGATTTATTTATAATTGCACTATCCATTGCACCCAGATGAGGATGGGTTCCCTTTTGAGCCTGGTTCCTCTCAAGGTTTCTTCCTCATATTGTCTCAGGGAGTTTTTCCTTGCCACTGTCGCCTCTGGCTTGCTCATTAGGGATAAATTCACATATTTGCAATGTATTTTTTGTGAATCCATTTATTTCTGTAAAGCTGCTTTGTGACAATGTCCATTGTTAAAAGCGCTATACAAATAAAATTGAATTGAATTGAAATAACAAAATCTATGTTTTTTTAATCAACATTGAGATAATTGAGCGTCCATGTCAATGAATCCAGTGTTTCCCATACTTTGGCACTGCACCCACGTATAGTGGCATACAGATATATTTCACCCTTTCACCAGTACTCAGACTAGAGTTCGAGTTGATTTGTGAGTCAGGCAATGTGTGACTCAAATGGTAACTTCTGTTGTCAACCAAGGCATCCAAGATCACAGTAATGGCTCCTTTTCAGTATTACTGAAACTGTGTCACCAGACTTGCATTTCAGTGATTGCATTTCCCACATTTACTTCATAGTCACTCGTATGCTTGTATTACTGATGTTTTAATCAAGACCAAGTAATATGACTTTTGTAATGTTTGTTTCAATTCATTTGGATGCAACAAGCTAGCTAACTTATGTTAGCTACTTACCTATAAAGCAGTACGTGTAACTTGGGCTTTCTAGAAATAGCTAGCTTGTTAACTATATTTAAACATGTATGTTTTTAAATTTTGCCATATTGGCCATTGTAGCCTTAATTTTACTCATTAATGGTATGAACATGGTTTATGCAAGTGTTGATTTGTTTGCCTTATTCAGTTTGGTGTATTAATAAAGTAATCATTTACTGACGGTTTGCTCATGTTAACTAATATATTCTATGATGTTAGTTACGGGAACCTTAAAGTGTCGCCCTTGCAGGTGCTGCAGAAACACTATTAATTTATATACAATATTAGCTAAAATGTACCTTTACACACCTCTATGTCTTTTTCCAAAAAGTTTCTCAATTTTCTTCAGCGTAATCCTAATACACTATTGTTATTCATCTAGGAGCCAGTGTAGTTGCCTTTCCGTTTCCATGCAGTTTAATGGAATCCAAGGCCAGGGCCACTATATGGTCAAACATAAGAAGAGTGTGTGTGGATACATATGTGTGTGGTGTATGTATATTGTTGAAAGTGTAAAGCTGTCAGTCAGTATTGTTACCCTTGAAGTACCTGAGCTCTTCCCCCATCAAAGGAAAAAAATTAAGTGTAGGGAAGAAAAAGTTCAGAGAAAAAAACGTGCCCATCTAAAATGTCAGCATGGTCATTACACAAATGTCACAAGGTCATGATACATATTTCTTTTCTTGCCCGGAGTGGGCTGGTGATTTGCTTACTTTGGTAAAGGTGGTAACTCTATGGCTAAAACTTGTTTTCAGTTTTTCCACTGAAAGTGAGCACATCAAAATATGATGAACAATTGAACAATTTTATATGCACACAGATGTGAGAAATGTCATTTTAGCATTCAACACAGTATCTGCTAGGCATAACACATGGCTACTCAGGCATCATGAACACAAACAAGCACAAACAAACGTAATCAGTTTCAAAATATTTTCAAAAGTGAAAGGTTCACAGGCCTATTAAAATAATGCATGCCAGGTGGTGTAATGCTACCCTGAACTGAATCAGGAAAAATACAAATACCAGTAGACAGATTCATTATATGATACATCAATATGTTGGTGTTATATATGAAATACTATGAAGCCATAGAGTAATCCCAGTGTATCATAAATTTTGGGTGGTTCTACCAGCCTTTTTTTTTTTTTTTTCATTTCACTTATCAGCGCTTAAGAGCTTAATATAAAAGCTCACTGTGCATGTACACATCCACACACAACACAGATGAATGAGGGTCTGTTGCCCTCTTTGATCTATTCTTCCTAACTACTCCTCTTATATAGTGATTCTTCATCAAGATCTGTGTCAATATTTGTTCTGAGAAACAGTGTATGAATATATAAGCACCTCCAACACATACATGGTTCAAAAGTGGGGATTAGTCAGATTAGTTATAAATGAGCAGAAATGCACACACTGTAAAATCTAATAGCTGTCATGACTTGCATAGATAAGTTACCAGTACTAATATGTACTACTTAATAGTTTTTATAAAGTAACATGTAATTGCATGGTAAAAAAGTACATTTTGCTTTTTATTCTGAGTGAAGTTTACATTAAAGTAAACTACTGCAGATGCAGTGGACCTGTAAGCAGTGCATTTTTTCCACAGATAAAAGAGGACAGTTGTTGAAACATGGAGGTTTTACACGGCAATGGCCGATACCATGTCTTCATAGTGGTTGCTTGTGCACATTCAAATCTTTTAATGCACTCAAAGTGTATTTATCTGTTTGGCATCCTCGATCAGACAGGCAAAGAAGTAAATCCACAGCTGCATTCCATTGCCAGTTATGTGAATACATGGAGCCCTGCACTGAAGCAGAGTTTTTCACACATTTGCGCAGTCATTTAAAACTTAAGCAAAGAGTAGTGTGTCCATACGAAGGCTGTGATTTTCAGAGCAATGCATATTCAACATTTAATGCACACAAAAGTAGGATTCACGGTAGGAGTACTACACCACATTTTAAACCAGGAATGGGTACACAACATTGAACAACCAGATGAGGTGACCGAAGAAGAGAATGTTTCTTCACAGGATGACTTTGAGTGTGAGTATGAAGAGTCTTTGGGTGACACACAGGACTTGGAAACTCAGCTGGAATGTAACCTTGCTGCTCTGTTTTTAAAAATGCAAACAGTCCTGCACATATCTGAAATTGTTGCCCAAGAAGTTATACAGCAGATCAACCAGATCCATTTACTTTCAAGGCCGCTAATACAAAGTGCAGTCCAGAAGATTATCAGTCAGCATTGTGGTGATGTGGATGATACCATAGTGAATGATACTGTAAATGTAGTTACACAAAGAAATGTCTTGCTTAAGTTCACCAATACAGGAGGATCCCTGTCAACAGCTAGCAGGAGAGCATCTTATTTTCAGCAAGAATTTCCAGTTGTTATGCCAGCTGAATTCTGCCTTGACGGAGATAGTTCATTTGTGTATGTTCCCGTACTGAAAATGTTGCAAGCTTTGTTAAACAATAAGGATATTTTGGATAAGGTGCTGCACGAAAAGACTCTTTCATCAGAAGGATACCTCTCATTCAGAGATGGCTCTCACTTCAAAGAAAATGTTCTTCTGAATGTAGAAGAGTTTAGGATTACTCTTGGGCTATATATAGATGATTTTGAAGTGGCTAATCCATTGGGAACATCCAAGAAAAAGCATAAGCTATGCGCAGTATATTGGGTGCTTGCTAACCTTGATTCCAAATATCGGTCAGCTCTGCACTCCATACAACTTGCACTTTTGTGTAAGGTTAATACTGCGAAGGAACATGGCTATGCAGAAATCCTTCGTCCCCTCATTCAGGATCTTGCAACCCTAGAGGAACATGGTGTTTATGTTGAACAACTAGCAGAAAGTGTTAAAGGCACTGTGTTGTATGTAGCAGCAGACAACTTCAGGGCTCACTCTGTGGCAGGATTCCAGGAGAGTTTTGCAGCCGATCACTTCTGTCGGTTTTGTATGTGTAAGCAAGATGAGACACAGGATAAGGAAGTCAGATCAGGTCTACTCCATTTAAGGACAAGAGAGAATCATGACAGACATGTACAAGATGTTGTACATGACCCTGCTATGGCCAGACATCATGGTGTTAAAAGAGGGTGTCCATTCAGTGAAAATCTGAGACGCTTTCATGTGGTCGATGGTTTTCCACCTGACATCCTGCATGACTTTTTGGAGGGTACTGTGACAGCAGAACTGTCACTGTCTCTTCAGGATTTGGTTACCAAGCCGTATATTTCTTTGGACTCTCTGAATAAGGCTATTAAGCAGTTTCCTTACACATTTTCTGATAAAGCTGACCAACCACAGATAATTCCAAAGACTCACATCTCCAAGAGAACTATCGGGGGCAAGGGCCATGAAAACTGGTCTCTCCTGAGGCTCCTTCCATTGATGATAGGACACAATATCCCAGAGGGAGACCAAGCATGGGAGATACTTATGCTTCTAAAAGATATACTAGAGCTTTTGGACGAAGTTTGTAGGTTGGAAAGGTTTGCTGAAGTAACTCTCTATGTTCTGAGATTTTGCATTCCAGGAAGTGTATTAACTCATCAGTAAAGTGTGATGACATCACATCACATCATTACTGATGAGTTAATACACTTCCTGGAATGCAAAATCTCAGAACATAGAGAGTTACTTCAGCAAACCTTTCCAACCTACAAACTTCGTCCAAAACATCATTTTATTGAACACTACCCTCAAATGATAAAAATCTTCGGCCCACTGGTAGATGTGTGGACAATGCATTTTGAAGGGAAGCACAGTTTTTTTTAAAAAGGTTGTGCAATACACTCGCAATTTTAAGAATGTACAACAAACCTTAGCTGTAAGACACCAGAAAATGATGGCCTTCCATTTGGATTCATCATCATTCTTCAAGCCTCCTTTGGAAATTGATAAAATCTTTCCCTGAAAATGTTCAGAACTCCCTACGTCAGCATAATGCCAAACAAAGTACGGTGTTGGTTGCATCTTCTGCTTGTGTTGATGGTGTAAAATACAGTGCAGATATGATCATTTCAGTTGGAACTTGTTCAGGTCTCCCAGAGTTCCAACAAATAGCACATATTGTAGTTATTAATACAGAAATCCTGTTGGTCTGTAGGCTTTTGACTTCATGGTATGTTGAACACTTACGTGCTTATGAGTTGTGCTTCAGTGGGGCAGGGTCTCTCACAGTCACTCATTTTTCTGATCTAAATGATCCTTTCCCCTTATCCTCCTATCGAATAAAGGGCAATGTGTATGTGATACTGAAGCGTTATATATTATGCTGAATGATTGCATGTGAAATTGGCACTAAAGTTATGTCTGCTCTCTCTAGGACCATGGGAAGCTATAAACTAAGAATTTTTGTAAATGAACAGGATATACATAAAGTCTCACTAGATGGGAAACCAGAAACAGTTGAAGAACTTAAGATAATAGTTAAAGAAAAATGCAAGCTCAAGGATGACTTTTCTCTCATGTATGAAGATCCTGACTTTGATAATTCCCTCTGCAACCTTGATGATGTACAAGATTTGCCACCTACAAAAGCTACTGTCAAGGTCATACCATAGGTGACACTGACACTGATACCTACCTCCACCCCCAGTCTATCTGAAGTCTCCTCAGATGATACAGAGATTCTGTTGAGACCAAGCTCATCAACAAGACAAGAGTGATGGCCAGAATTTTTTGACATTCCAAATTTCCCAGTTGATGTGGAATTCAGACTGAGACAGGCAAATCTTCTGCTTTTACGAGACCGTACTTACCTGAATGTACCAAGAGACATGAAGCATGGTATTTTGGAGAAACTTGCTGAGGAGATCTACAAATTTGATGCCTATCCAAATGAAGAATGATGCCGTTCTGTGGCATTAGCACTCATAACAAAACATCCCTGTCTGAGGGAACCAGGCTCACCAGATGGGTGCTCTGGCTAGAAGAACAGCTTGATGTACAAAATGGGAAACTATCGCACTAAACTGAGAAAAGCTGGATGTGCAGAGGTTGCAATAAACACAGGGATAAAGTGCGCCCTGCAAATGGCATCAAAAGGCCTTAAAAGACCAAAAAGGTATGAGGTGAATTACTTACCTAACCTACCTGAGGGGCAGAATGAAGATGGACTAGAGGCTGAAAGAAAGCTCCTGGTTGAAGAAATGAAAAAACGGAACCCCAGTGGAACTGTTATTGCTTCAAAGATGGATCAGACCTTCCCACTGTGGAGATGGGAGATTGTGGAACCCGAACCTCCAGTGAAAACCCTGAAGGAGCGGTGGCCTGCCCTTTTTTCAGAGAGACAAGTAAGAACTGACACTTATATGCTTTTTTTGTTTACACCCATAATAAATGCCAGTCTAGTCACATGTTTTTTGTGTGTTTTTGCTGTGCATTGCAGGTATATGCAGAGTTCAACAGGATTGCCACCACAAATCTAGAAAATGACTTTTTTGATGCGTTGGACCGCTTCACACCACGCTTTGTCAATATCTTCAAGTCCAAGAAAGGAAGAGTTGGAGAATAATTAGCTGAAATTGTGCAGCAGATTGATTCAGGTGTAAGTCTTCTAAAGGGTTCTTAATGTCATTTTTTGTTGAACGAGCATAAATACTGTATTTTAAGAACTGGCAACTTGCAGTACTGTTAAAACACTAGGTCCTTTGCTCCTGATAAACTGTGTACTAGATTTGGAGATGACTTCTCTCCACTGAAAAAAAAAAAACATTTAGATGAAACTCTTTTCATGTACACTTTTTTGTTCATATTGTAATGTTGAATGTTGTATTATCCTGAACTTAATTTGTTCTTTCCACTAGAAGCCAGATGTGACAGCACTACGTACCCTTGTTCTCAGAGGCCTCCCAATACTACTTGGTGACGATCCGAGTAACTTCTACAACACTGCCTTTGTAAGTTCTCACACAGTTACAGAAAAATAAGAATATGGAATATGTCCCTGTGAGTTCAGTACTAGAAGGGAGCACAGTGGTGCATTGGGTAGTTCTGGTCCCTCACAGCAAGAATGTCCTGGGTTCAATCCAGCTGGCTGACAGGGGTGGAAGACTGGCAGCAGGAATCTTTTTGTGTACAGTAAAAATGATCCATGGCCCATGTGTTGATGCAGGAAAATGCAGGTTTGTGCAAAATGATTCCTTTTTGGATTGATTTCACTGTTTGTTTTTGTCGTGGCCAGCCTATTGGATCTGTCAGGTCCAACAGGCTGGCCACACCAGAAAAAACAGGTGATAATCACAGCAGTCAGGTGACGCTTCTGAGGAATGCTGCAGATGACAGCCGAAACGTAAAAAGTAACACATTTGTCAAACAAAAAGAAACAGTGAAATTAATGAAAAATTAATGAACAAGACTTGAAGACTGTGTAGGCAGGACAGATAGATAATATTTCATTGTTGTAATGGAGTTTTTGTGTCATACAGGATTCAAACGATAATAAGGGCTGGGCACAGGTGACTGTTGGTGATCTCCACTTAAACCCACTATCAACTGCCATCATTCTGGAAGGAGGTATTGTGATGGAAAATCTCACAAACCTACCACAACCACTTTGCCTTTTGTTTGGCCTGTCTTATGCTCTCCACCTTGAATACCCAAGGGCCATGAGAAACACGTTAAACTTCATCCAGAGAGTGATGCTTAGGCTGGGAGAGAACAAACTCCCCCCAAGACTCCAAACTCTAAAAAATCTCCTGTTGAGTTAGTGCAATTATTGAAGAGTTATTTGAAGAGTAGTAGTATTGCCGGTTGCTACTGTTGCCATTGTTAAGTCATTATGGCACTTCTTTGAAATGGTTATTTTTTTGTTTTTGCTATTATTGTGTTAATAGCAAAAAACACTCGCTGCAGTTACATAGAGGTTTTTAAATGCCTTATGCTCAGACTATTCCACTATAACTGTTCTTATAACTATTATAATTGTTCTTCAATCCTGCTGCACACACAGCACTTCGCAACTGCAGGTGAAAGGTAACAAATGGTTCAGTTAAAAGCATCACGAAAAGTGCATTTGATTGACTGAGTGATGGTTATGGCTATTAATGGTTTGGCACTATGTTGCTTATGTGTATGAGAGTAGTGTCAGTTGCTATTGTCTGCTAAGTAATTACGGCACTTCTTTGAAACTAAAGTTTTTGTTTTTGCTTTTGTTATTGGCCACATTCCTGACTGTTGTAACAGATGCAAATGATTTAAAGCTGTGGTGTGAAAATTGAAGGTTTGAGAAATAAACCTGTTCTAACTGTAATGTGATTGTGTGTTACATATGTATTTTTACTTTATACCTATACTCCACTGTATAGGTATAAATTATAGTGAGTCGGCAGGCATTTTTTCATGTTTTAGATATAGATATTCCTTACAAAGTAGACCTTCACTACATGTCTAATTATTTATTACCAAATTTAATGTTTTACTGAATGTTATTATTTGCAGCTAAAACAAGGCCTTTATTTACTGTTGCATTAAAAGGGATATATTTTAGTGCAGTTTTGCATGTTTGCATGCTTTTTTCAAGTAAGGTTAACTAATCGGATTTTACAGTGCAGTTGTCTAGCAAATATTGTGTTAATATACTATTATACTGGGTCTGCCTATGACGGAACACTGCGATTTTGTCACCCTGATATGATTAAAGTTTTATACTCAATAGCAGTTTAATTTTCAGAAAATTAACCTACCACAGTATGCTACAGTAATGGAAAAATTTAATAATACCTATTGTTCTTTACAAAACATGGTCTCACCGCCACAGCCCAAGTTCGATTCCCGGCCAGGGAACCAACCCCAGTACAAGACAGTGCACTGTCAGTGCCAGTCCAAAGCCCGGATAAAATCAGGGAGGGTTGCGTCAGGAAGGGCATCCGGCATAAAAACTGTGCCAAATCAAATATGCGGACCAATGATCCGCTGTGGCGACCCCTAACGGGAGCAGCCAAAAGAACAACAACAACAACAACTGAAGTCATATGTGAGGGTGCTCCAATTTAAAATGCCTGACAGTGCATAATGGAAAACAGCAGGAGGAGTTGCTGGCCATTGCTAACCAACATTCATCTCCATAATGGTTGTTGCCATTATTATAAAGACTCAATGACTGTCACCACAACAAGAGATCCTCCTTTTTGACAGAGAAGAAACAGATGATCTCCTTTGAGGCAGGCCTATATAAAGACAGGATGGCAAGATGTATGGCACAAAGGCATTTGTGTGTTGGGTAAAAAGGACACCTGCTAGAAAAACCATATGTTCCCCTTCCCCAAAGTGTTGTCACAAAGTTGCAAGCACACAATTGTATAGGATGTCTTTGTATGCTGCAGAATTAAGATTTCCCTTCACTGGAACTAAGGGGCCCAAACATGTTTCAGCATGACAATGCCCCTGTGCACAAAGTGAGGTATATAAAGAAATGGTCTGTCAAGGTTGGTGTGGAAGAAGTTTGGTGCCCTGCATAGAGCCCTGACCTCAACTCCACTGAACACTTTTGGGATGAACTGAATGCTGACTGCGCACCCAACATGCGCAGTCAGCATTCAGTGCAAGTCAGTCAGTGCTTGACTTCACTAATGCTCTTGTGGCACAATGGGCACAACTTGCCACAACCATCTTCTAAAATTCAGTGGAAAGCTTTGCCAGAAGAGGTTACTATTATATAAAGGGGGACTAAATCTAGAATGGGATGCTCAGCAAGCACTATGGGTGTGATGGTCAGGTGTTCACAAACCTTTGGCAATATAGTGTATTCAAATTAAAATGTATTCATAAAGCATTTTAAAAACCAGAGAGTGTACCAAAGTGCTGTACAATTACAAAAAATAATATCATATAAACAAAGAAATAAAAGAAAATTAAAAATACATAAAACACCACAAATAGCCTACATCTGTTCCACACCAAATGATCATTATAAAGTAGCAAAGGCTTCATTAAAAGTATCAAGATACGTCTTAAGATGGGTTTTAAACATGTTCACAGAGGTTGAGGATCTAATAAACATTGGTACTCCATTCCATGTATGGGTAAACTCACACTTGATAAAAGAAGCAAACATATGCAGAATGTTTATGAATGATGAAGTCTGTAATTTAACTCATCTTTGTGCAATTTAACTCAAACCACAATATCCTGGGATTCAGGATGCAATCAATCTTTACAGGAGCCACTGGATCACTAGCTGCAAAAAATCCCCAAAGCATTAATGATTCACAACCATATTTTACAGTGGGTGTTTTAACTTGTATGTCATTCCCAATATTTTGCTAAACTTGCAATAGTGTACATGGTGAAAACAATTATTGTAATCTCATCTGACCACAACACACAGCTTCAGTTGTAGTTCCAATAGTGCTTTGTGAAGTTCAGGTACCACATTTTGTGGGTTGCCCTCAGAAATGGCTTCCTTTATGAAACTATGGACAGTTCCATTAATAATTAATTTTATTATTTTAATACTTAATTGTTTGTTCAATTCTTGAACCAAAATGTACAATTCCAAAACTTCTTTGTGTGCTTCTGTGCTTCCCTCACCATCCTCCTCAGTGTGTGTGGGTGTGCTTGCACGTCCAACTTCTGTAAACCTTCTGTTTGAGGATAGTTAAGTAGTTTCTAAAATGTTTTTTGCAAGGGCCCCAATAATTCCGGAGTTAACTGTAGTGAAGGATGCTAGCAAGATATGGTGAAGATGACAATCTCACCTTGTACAGATTCCCCTGTGCAGCTACTGGGTACATGAAACAGCCTGGAAACAACAGGCGCCAGATCTTCACGAGCTGAGCCTGATGATGAGCAGGTCAGGTGGACCAAATCTGTTAAAACAGCCTACAATTAGGCTAATTATGTAACCTTCTTTTTATTTCTATTATTTATTTATACTTATTTTTAAAATTAAAAAACACAGATACAAATATCCCAATAATTTAAATATTAAATAATTTAGCGTCAGTCCTGCATGACAATAACTTGTCTCAAGTAATAATAACACTAATAATAATAACACTAACAATAATAATCATCTTCTTCACCATCATAATACATGTCTCAAAGATTTTAATGTAGTTAGTAGTGGATACATGGATACATCATGGACAATGCCAAGGATGCAGGCACTATTCTAAAGGTACTTTCTTATTTCTTGTTTGCTGTTTTGTAGTAGAATACTGCATGTGTGTCTCAAAGAACATATCTTTGCATATATGGATTAAAGAGAACAATTACTGTGGGGGAACTACAAACTGTGTGTGCATATGGTCTATAGTCAGGCCCATAAATATTTGGACACTGACAAATTTATTGTTATTTTAGCTGTCTGCTACAGTATATTGGTGTTGAAATAATTAAATAATGTATAGGAATTACAGTGCTTTTTATATGTATCTGTGTCAAAGTCAACAATCAAGAGAAGACTCTTGATTGAAGACTTCACCATAGTAAATACCGTAAATACAGTGGGTTTACCATTGGTAATATATGGTAAGCATAAATGTGACTATACACAAATCCTCGCTGATACTGATGATGGCTGCTGCTGAGGATGGCCTTGCATGGACAGCCTAAAATTTGCTGTAAGATTGCTGTGGAATGTACCACACGAATGCTCTAAAGATGATGGTGGATGTTCCCACTTGGATGGCCTAATAATTGCACTCCCTTAAAACTATGCTCAAGTCTCATTCACTATACAGTGGATAACCTCACCTGGATGTTATAAACTTAAAGCTAAAAATCTACTGAAATAAAAAATGACCCACACACTCCTGTTTGACTCTATAGTATACAATTGTAGAAGAGTAATGATTTATATTCTCATTATCCAGTGTCACACAGAAAAGGATGGGTTCCCTTTTGAGTCTGGTTCCTCTTAATGTTTCTTCCTCATGTTGTCTCAGAGAGTTTTTCCTTGCCACCATCGCCTCTGGCTTGCTCATTCAGAAATCCGTAAAGCTGCTTTGTGACAATGTTCATTGTTAAAAGCAATATATCAATAAAATTGAATTGAATTGAAATGCCTTTCAAGATTTTTGCCTCAAACTGATCTGAACCATTAAAAAAATTAATGGTTTAAAATCAAGGTGTTATTCTTGGTCAGATAACACCTGTGAAACTTTACATATACTGATCCCCATTAACAGTCAAAACAGTGCAGTACAGTGATGAAACTAGAAATATTCTAATATACTTTCTGTCAGAAAGCATCATCATTTCCATCATGCTCATGATTTCACTGATTGTGTATGTTGCACCAAAGAGAAAACAGTGAATTTCTGATCTCTCTCTTTGAACCTGTAAAATTGGGAGCTTTATAATCCTTCTGCCCACTCAAGTCACTTCCTGGAAAGCAGTGTTCTGCTAATTACACGCCCTCATTTTCCCCATCAAGACAAAGTCTGGTGGTCATTCTTCACCTGCTCATCCTCTGGTGCAATGATTGATAGCAAAATAATATCAGCGTAAAAGACATAACAAAGGAGTTAATGACATAGTCATCAGGACGGCAAGCAAGAGAGATGGACTGAGCAAGAACAGCAGAAGCACTAATTTATTGGAAATAAGCCTGTGCAATACAGATTTTCCTTGCTCGCAATTTACCATTTTAAAATATTGTGATAAACGATGTAATCATCCAGAACCACTAGCCTAAAAAGACAGGAAAACGAGCAGTTCCACTATTTCAGGTTTAACGAGAGTATGGGACTCATAAATAATATAACCAGCTGTAAGGAACTGTGGCAATTGAGAAAACTCAGCTGGATGGTGGATTTTTAAGTGATTCTGCAATAATGTGTAGTAAACAGTAAAAAATAAATTAAAAAACAACGGTATCTTTTCAATATAATCATTTTACAACTCTGTTGTCTAATGTCCACATGCCCAACATTTTCTCTGTTGATGCTCAGAGTGCTCACGGGTGAAGGAATGCAGGAGAGCCCAGTTAAAAAAACAAAACATAGAAACACACAAAAAGCATATTTAATCACTTTCTAATTATCATCACCATTAGCATTATTTGTAAAGTGTTAGATTTGACACTTTGTTTTAGGTCTATTAAATCATTTTAGGTCAAAATTTTTATCTTTTTTTCTGTTTCTGAACATTTTCGGCTGAAATATTTTAGTGGCATCCCTAATAAATATAGTTAACTTATGTTTTATATATATATATATATATATATATATATATATATATATATATATATATATATACACTTGTCAAAATTTAGTTAAGTCGAACATACACTGATAGAATTTATTTCACATTATTTCACAGAATATTTATTCTCCTTTTACCTTCGCAGAAACCGAGGGCCCTGCGCTAGTCCAGAGCACGTAAGAAAAGGGGAAAGGAGCGGGGCTTCCAGCCTGTTTCAGTTAATTTTGGAAAGTTCAAAAAACTTAGTAATGTCATCTGATTAAATGGCTCTGGATATCATGTCAGTGTAATGTCGTGTAAGGACAATAAAACCATTATATCGCAAAAGCCTAATTTAAAATTATTCTTCTTTTATTCTATTATTAACTGTGATTTTAGCTAATTCAGATATTCAAGAGCCTACATTGTGTTGACAACATTTATTTACAAATGAGGTTCAAAAATCAAATCACACATTTTTGAACATAACACAAAACACTGATTCTAGTAACCAAGGATTATGAAGTAAGCATGAATGACCCATATCATTGTAGCTTTGTCCTGAGTTATACATTATGTGTAACTTACAGGTTCCAGGCATGCACGTCATGGAGGATGAACTGAGCTCCACCATCCTTACAGCTGGAGAAGAAGGCTCAAGAGGTGGCACTGTCACCAATGAAATCTGCACAATGGACATACAAGAATAACAGGGCAAGGATAAGAAAAAATTATAACTCAATGCTTTACAAACTCAAATGATTTGCTTCAGGGGGGAAAAAAAAGAGACTTAACAGGACTGCACTTAGCCTTTGCACTTAGCAGTCTATCAAACACTGAAAACACCCATAGAGACAAAGGCCCCGTTGCCACCTGGCAATAACATGCGTCCTGGGTGATTGGATCAGTGGTCAGTGCTAAGTACAGGTGTGAAAGGGGCTAATGTATCCCGAAGACGCATTGCGATTTGATCACTCAAACCACAGTTGGAATTGGTCTGGGATGCATATGGCCACATTGCATTTGTAGTGTGAAAGCGAATGCAACTCGATGCATCCTGGACAACATAAATTATGAAATCATTGCAAGAGAGTGTAATCAAAAAGCATAAAATACATATTCATTGCGAGACTGTTTGGAAATCACCCTGAAAGTTAGAGCTCTCCACCGCTAAGATAATGGATAAAGACAATGCTATGACAGCAGAAACAAAAGCAGCTGCTGACTGTAGCTTCCTTCGGCGTCTCATGTCCCATTTATTTATAAGTTTTGTTAGCAGACCATGCAAGCGAACGTTTGAAACAGTCCATAAAAGTATATAATAGGACTTGTGGGACGTTTCTGCCTGAAATTAAATGCAGCGGAAGGCTGACGTAATCAATTTGTGCGACACCCTTTCTCCTGTGGAAGGATGTATGAAATCCAGATGCAAGTGGTCCCAGGAGACGCATTTTAATGCCAGTGAACGGCTCTGAGACTCGGCTGTCCAATTGTGATCCAATCACCCAGGTTTGAACAGGGCTAAAGTGAATACGACCAATAGATAGTATGAATCTTATCTACATACATATACACCACAAGGACCGTGAAAAAAAGTCTGCTTGCATACCAAGTCTATGTAAATAATGATGTGTGCAAACCCAACGGCATTCTCATTATGCTGTTTCATAAATCTAGATAAATCCATAAATAGTCCTAGAAATTTTATTCCACTTTATGCTAAAAAAAAAATAGCAATTTTTAGATCAAGTGGACTGACTGCAAAGCACAGAAATGATACATACTGTTGAAACTTCACTTGAGTCTAAAAAAAATTATACATGGAGTTTTGTGCCACAAGTTTCAAATAAAATAATAAAATCCACACACAAAATATTTATTATCAATTTTACAAAACATTTTTAATCAAAGTCTTTTTATTGTTATTTTTCATAATACAAATACACATTGTAATAATAATAATAACAAAAACAGATAAAGATAAAACCAAACCAATACCCTTGCTCCAACAGAGCTCCCCATCTCCAATGCACCACCACTGCACATCACCTTATACACATTCTTAATCTGTAAACTCTCCTTTCAAAATTAGACAAAAACAGGTGAATGAATTTCCATGTGAGGAGAAAAAAATTAAAATAAGGAGAGAAATAGAATAAAATATTCCATTCTATAACACACAATTTTGGCCTCACAAGGCCAGGTATAGCATTAAATGAGAACAAGGAGAAAATTAAATATTAATTGCCAGTAGTTAAGAAGTTTTGGACATGACCAAAACGTGTGTATGATTAGCTATCCCAACTCCACACCTATCACACAAGGAGTCTACATTTGGGGAAAATTTTACTAATTTTGCTTTTGTCCAGTGTAGGTGGTGGACTACTTTATATTGAATAATTGTATGTCGTAAACAAATTGAGGTTGAGTGAATCTTATTTATAATACCTTTCCATATGTCCTCTGAAAATTGTGAGTTAAGTTTGCTTTCCCATTGTTGTTTCAGTTCCGTTAAAAATTTTAAATTCTGTGAACTAATCAAAGAGTATATCATGACAATATTATTTTTGGAAAGTAGGCTGATTAATTTTTCAGAACGATTACTTCTGATTCACACTCATTTTGCTTTTATTCTGTCCTATTTGTGGATTTTTCTGATGCAGTTTTTTTTTAATATGACAATTCTAATTCTATGACAAAAATATGACAATTCTGCATGAAACTAAATATAATATACTTTCACATGCTCAATATGAAGAGATGTACTGTGCAAATTTTTTAAATAAAGGCACTGTGAACTTTTGCCATGAAATGGCATTTGACAATTGCACATGAAAATAATTGTAATGTATTATAATAATGAGATAATGGTGCAGAAATTAGGCAAAAAGTGCAATTTGCCTGCATCCAATAGTCTCAAATGCCATGTTCACAGGCCAATTATAAAAAAAAAATCCTACAGTTAAATTTCTTCATAGTGAGTATTTGTACATTACACTTAGTATTTTCAGAAGAAATTTTCAGACTTTCGTTACGTTTTAAGAATGAGGAGATAATGGTGTAGGAAATTTTTGTTTGTGAGTGTATGTGTGAGACGTGTGTATGTGTGACACGCACGCGCACGCACACACTCACACATGCCGTGGAGTGTGAACTTGAACCTTGATCTTGAATGGGGCAAAAGCTGTAAGCTATGAAGGTCACTTTTCTGTTTGTTTGTCCTTTTTTGTTGAGTTTTTGAAAGTGTGCTGAAAAGCACGGTGCAAATAAACACTAGCACGGAGCTCTGTTAAAATTCCACTTGCCTCCCGAGTCTTCCTTTGTACCCATACACACCGGGTTCTACAGTGATGCTGAAAACTCAGGATCAAGAAGGACTCAGGCGCCACCATGGAAGCCTCCCTACTCTGCAACATCATAAAGTCCCTTACCAGCCTCCACCAAACCCAAAACCAAGCGCTTCTCACCCTGTGCAACAAGCAGCAGATTTGAAACCCTCACACAGTAGCAGGATGAGAGCTGGCAGGCACTCCAGAGGCTGCTGCAGCCCACAGCTGTGTCCACTGCCACCATCCCACACCTGATGCTCACAAGATGGCCTCCACTCATGATCCAGAGGCCCTCATGGAGCTTTTCGAGCATGCAGCAGCTGTGTGGGAATGGCCGGAGAAAGAATGAGCTGTCCGAGGGGTAGCCCAGCTTGCCACCCAGCAGCTGCCACCAAGGAGTATTCAAGTGTCTAGAGGGTGGTCCTGCAGTCCTCACAGAGATTGGCTGCCCCTTCACCTACTCACAGCAGCTGAAGGACTCCCGTCATCGGTGGTTACTAGCGGAGGAATGGAACGAGGAACAGATCATCGCTTGTTGGTACTGGAGCAGTTCATCGCAATGTGGGGCACTGGGAAATGCACAATTGGTGAAGGTGAGGTGTGTGCACTGGGATGTTCATGAGTATCCGCTTGAGCCAGTTATTATTAAATACTGGGGTCAAAAGCATAGAGTAGAGGTAGTGGTTAGTCCTCGCCTCACCTATACACTAATTCTTGGGACAAATTGGCCAAGATTTCAAGCACTGGTATGAGAACTGTTTGTGGATGGGTCCTGCAGGAGCGAGGCATGCTGTAGAATGTTGGCTGGGGAGGCGGTGCCGGGGCCGTTGATGTCAGCTCCATGACAGGTGGACACGGGGGGTGGGGAGATTCCAGCCCTCCACCTTTTGCGGGGATTCCCCTCGAGGATTTTCCCTTGGAGCAGTCACACAACACGACCCTGAGGTACGCGATCAACCAAGTGAGTGTAACTGATGTTCAGCAAATTCAGTCTAATATTGTGCTATCCCATTTTAGCGGGGCGAAAGCTGAGAGCTAGTGATGGCCCCTTTTCTGTTGGTTTGTCCTGTTTGTTCGAGTTTTTGAAAGAGCGCTGAGAAGGGTGGTGCAAATAAACACATGCGAGAAGCTCTGCTGAAATTACGCCTGCCTCCCGCATCTTCCTCCGCACCCATACACATTGGGTTCTACAGTGATATTAGATATTCCTCTGATGGGCTTTCTTTGGTTAGCAATGAAAAATGGGGGGAGACTGAGGGGTAAGGGGGAGGCAAAAAGAAAGCTGGAAAAACTGCAAAGATAGACAGACTAGCCAGATAAACCCAGACAAGTACCTGCTGATCAGATTCGGAGGGTAAAATCGACCGGTCTGTGATGACCACTGCTCTGGATATATGCCTGTGACAGACCACAAACATAGACAAAATAAATAAAAACGTTACTTCAAATAAAGAAATTAAATAACAAAAATTGTTACATAGGGTTTAAGTAAATGCATAAACTGTATAAATGTATAACACTGTGTGTGAGAAATTAAGAAAATCTTAAGAAAGCAAGACAGAGAGGGAGAGAAAAAGAAAAATACACAAAGAGTGCAATATCTAACTTGCACCATTATGATTATACAAGATCTACATGATTTACAAGATTATGTAAGATTATATAAGAGTTGCAATTCATGTGACTGGTATACCTGGCAATGGCTCTTAAAGTGGCACTTAATTTGTTCAGCGTTTAAACCTACAATAAATTCTACTAGAGAACATAGCCAGACACTTGGGCCAGTTTCTGCCTAATTTACCTAAAAGTCCTTTACTGGGCTTCTAAATGTGAAGGAACACTTCAGACAGAAGTCCTTCATTAGCTGTGCAAGCAAAGTGCTTCTGAGCACTTGCTGTTGTCAAAACATGATGTTTATTCTATAGGGCTCCAAGAGTGTAGAAAAAAAGAAACTGGAAAGGAGACACTTCAACAGTGATGAACATAACATTAATGATATCTCTGTTTGCTCTGGAGCAATGAAGTGAAGAAATGTAAGGAAAAAGAGTTCTTTTGAGCCCCATGGAATGAATGAACAGCTATTAAATCATCAACCATGTACATTAACTACTGGTTTCACGTTCTACAGCCTCAGATGTACTTTGCATGCACAGCTGCTGAAGGACTTCAGAGGTGAAGGACTGTCTGAAACATCTCAATTTTTCCTAAATCCACTAATACTATTAACATCTGTCTCTATCTAGTGATCCAATCACAAGTGGACAGCCAAAATGCATAGCTGTTTACACCTGGCATTTTGATTGCCTCTCCAGTGACCATTTGTGATTGGATTTCATACATCATTTCTGCCGAAGGAAGGGTGTCGCACACATTTATGTCATTTGTTTTCAGGTGATCAGATCAGATGTGTTCAAATGACACAAAAACATTATAAATTTTACATTTATTTACTGAGCAAAATTACCTAAGATTAAAATATCTTTGTTGGAAAAAGTATGTGAACCTTTGCTTTAAGTAATCGGTATGCAGTGATAACTTAAACCAAAGTTTCTGTTCATTAAAAAGCTGAATGTAAAAAAAGATTAACTTTTTATTTGTCTCAACTCACTTGTATGTTGTTTGCATTCTCTGGTCATCTCGGATGTAGCTGTCTTCCACTACAAAATGGCTGCAACTAATTCGCTGCCCATGAGTGTCAATCACAGCTTTACACCTACAAACAGCGAAGAACTTGTGAGAAATGGACAAATGTTCTTGGTTAAGGTGCGCAAGTCTAAATCTCTGCAGTTTAAGGTCTTTTCATCTCCAAAAATAGACCAAATTTATAAATGTCTGGTCTTGAACTTCCTACTAGTGACACCAAGATATGAACGTTTCAGCACAAAAATGTACAGTAAATAAATACGCATTATAATAATAATGCTATTTTATACAAGATCAAGGCCAAAATTCAGTCTAGTGGTCTTGAATTTTGCTGATGCAACTGTATTGGCACAAATCCAGGGCAAGTGTGTTGACCTTCCCGCTCTTCTGACAGATAAAAAGAGGAAGAACAGTGAACGTAGGGGAATCTGTCAGCTTGTTATGTCAAGAGTTATAAATGTGCTTTATAGGGCTCATTATCCAAACTAATGGGCTAGGGGTGACATCCTTGAAATGGACTTTCACAAAACAATAAAGGGCAAGGTGAGCGACTCAATGCCTGACAAAAAGTGTGGCCATCATTACAATCCTCCCTTCACACAGGACTGAATGCAGCACAGAGCTGTTTAGGTAAATGAAGATTTATTTACAGAGCAGAATTGACAAAGAAGGCTGAAGGCTTCATCAATTGCCAGGAGATACGAGACACAGCCCACAACTCACTTAAAATAGAGCCCTTACCAAGGCGAACACACTCTGTGGATTCTTTTTTCCCCACTGCGGAACTGAATGGTTATCATGGCCACAGTGCATGGTGCAGGGTAAATGAGGAAACCAGGTTAGGTTTGTAAACATTTCATGGCAAACTGTGCCAAGGTGGAAATGTCATTGGACCTGTTACTCTTCATACTCCGAACTGTTCAGAAAACAGGCTAATTATTGCTGTAACTGATCCCAATTAACTAACATCCGACAAATTCAGACAGCTTGTGATTAGAGAGCTGTTGGTTAAAGCTTGCTGTAAGTGCTCAATAATGTGTGATCACCTTCCCTTTGTAGATGAAAAGTTGGAAATTTTTGTTGAAACGCATTTAAATATATTTAAACATTTTCCACAATTACTATATAATGTACACAGACCTCAATCACATGATAAAACATGCAAGTTTACAAGTGTCTCTTGTCAACATTTATTAAAATGCTGATAGTTTCATTTGGCTTCAAGGCCAATTCCCACTTTGTAGATCACTATCATGTTCACAAGAACTGAAATTGAATCTGAGTTAACCATGCTGTCAGTGATGCAAGGTTCTAAATCTTTTTTAATATATGGCTTTACATACCAAATTGTTTTTTTTACACACTTCCAAACAAAATATACATGATGTTTGCAGAATCATGGTGGGCCTTTATTTTATATTCAAAACCAGTGTAATAATTGTGTGTGTGACAATGGAAACATATAGCACAGAACAGGTTTGCTCAATACATAATCCTTAATTTTGAATCAAAGTTTAAGGTGACTGGTTTATCGTCAAGCAAAACTACTGGGTAAAAGCAGAGGTAAAAGATAACAAAAAAAAAAAAAAACAGAACATCAAAATACAACAAAATGCAGATGTGTGATAAGGCTGATTAGCAGGGCCAAACATAACCATCCAACTCAGATCCATGATCACGTGGACCATCAGCCTCACTAACAAGTTTGGCAGCCAGCTGACTTTCTTTGATGCCAACATGGCAGTTGGGCTCCGAGGTCCCATAATCCTCTGCTGCATTATTAATCTAGGTCTACCCTTTTCAGCTTTATGCCTGTAATAAGTCAAGACGTAAGGTGGTAATTTATGATACTGGGGAAATTAAAATCATTGTTCAGCCTGCCAGACACCTTGCCAACTCTTCTTTTTTCTACTACCTCTTCACCTTCATGGAACCTATTTCCTCTCAGTGATGTATGGCACAAGCAGGGCTGAGCTGACACCCGGGCGCCACAGCTGCAGGGCAGCAATTCTCTACAGTGTGCCCTCCGAGTGCATCTTATGAACTGATTTAACAGGCCTGATGGACATTTTGGAACACTCAGAACACTTATGGATGGCACTGACCAGTGGACCAGTGGACCTTGATCCAGAACTTTGGGGTAACTTGGCCTGAAAACCTGAAAAAGCATGTATTATAGCAGGTTTCTTGTACATTCTGGCATTGATTTTTTTTTTGGGGGGGGGGGGGGGTATTAGTGGTGCAGAAACTGAATAAATCCATTTATTCATTTTTATGATATTGCTTGATTTTTTTTTCTTCCAAGTTTCAAGTTTGTCACTTGCATGAGTACAGTGTACACTATGCAATAAAATTCATACTTGCACACTGTCCCACATCAGTATCAAAGCAACAGACGCAAACATACATTATCTACACAACTGCACAGTGTAGACAATTGCACAAACTGCTCACTGAGCGGTGAGTGCCCCAGTATTACGTCAATTGCAGGTTCCAGATTATATCTGGTTGTGGATGGTAGCAGTTGATTAAATGGTTTAAAGTGGCAAGTGTGTACAGAATTGCACAGTGACAAATATGGTACCTGATACTACAAATGTTACTATTTGTTTATACAGTGTATAGTATTTACAGTATGAATATAATAGCATAATATTGTATAGTATTATATATACTGTATATAACATGACATATGTAAGTCAGAGGTCATTGATCATTGTGTGACAGTGTCTGCAGCATTGCCAGGGTGTGACAGTTTGTAGTGCATGAAGCATGCAATTTAAAAGTCTTCGTGTTGTTGAGAAGAAACTGTCCCTGAACCTGGATGTGTGTGGGACCTAAGCCACTTACCAGAAGGGAGGAGAGAGAAAAAAATGTGAGCAGGGTGACTGGAGCAGCCTGCCTTTGTCAGGCAGCATGTGGTGTAATTTCCTGTATTGTCAAGAGCTGAGTGCTTATGATTCTTTCAGCTGTTTTCACCACGGCAGTGCTTACAGTCTTGTGTTAAAAGGACTGTGATAAAAACTCTCCTTGGCTGACATGCAGGCTTCCTTTAGTTGCCTGAGGAAATAGTGGCATTAGTGGGCCCTCTCAACAGTGTTTAGTGTGTTGGTACCACTTGAATTTGTCGGTGAGGGTGCCTCCAAGGAATCTTAAGCTTCTGATCCCCTCTACAGCTTCCCCTCTGATGATTATAGGCTTGTGGGCCATTTCCTTGGTCTTGCTCACATTTAGGCTAAGGTTGTTCTGCTGGCACCACTCTGCCAGCATCTTCAGGATGGTGTTGGATCTGTGCTTGGCCCTGCAGTCATGGGTGTACAGAGGGTACAGAAATGGGCTAAGCACACTACATTTCTTGGGGGGTGTTCACAATATTGATGATCAGGGTGAAGGATGTGTGTTTGCCCCAACTCACATTGCCTTTTACCAATGCGTCAGGTGAGCGCTCCTTTTCTAAATTAAAAAAAATTGCTTGTGGTTTGCTATTGAACAGCAGAGACAGAGCCATCCCTGGAATGTGTAATGTGTAATGGTTAGAGATATGGATTATCAAAGATTTTTTTTTCTTTCATAAGGCCAGGAAGAAGAGCATCTAATGGTAAGATGCCAAAAACAACCCGCTGCCTGATTTCATTCAGCCCACACAAACTATGAAAAAATAATCATATCGAAACGGACGGTAGTACACTACTACTAAACATTTTCACTCTATCGAGCATTCAAAGCAGATCCACACGTGCAGCAACCTCCCGTGTTCTGCATGTGGCACATGTGCTGTTCATCTCACAGTGCTGAAACTCTCACAGTGCTGTTAAAATCAACACCTATTTGCTGCACCCATCAGACCCTCATCTAAAAACAATTTACAAACGTGTCGGGTGTTGAAATTAATTTCAAGAGTGATGAGGAAAAATATACAAAAAAAATCACTGTGATCTGTACAGTTCAGTTGAGTTAAGTGACATGCTCGATTTTGAGTGGATGCCACACAACAGTAGGAGCAGTGATGGCACGAATTTGTTGTTTTATTCATTCAGTGCACAAGTTATTGTCAACCAATTTTACCATCAAATAAACCCAAATAAAACCTTAGCAATAGCAGAACATTAGCTCTAGCGCAGGAGTGTGCATGGGCGGGCTGTTGTTAGCGAGCTCAAAGGGGGCATAGAAAGCATTTAGCTCATCCCGAAGTGAGGGGTCAGTGAGTGTGACAGGGAGCAAGCATACTCTGTAATCTGTTACAGTCTGTATGCTGTAACACACTCACCATGCACCGCCTGTGCCAGTGAACTGATGTTCTAGTTTAGCTCTATATTGCCATTTTGCAGCTCTGAATGCTTTGCAGAGATTGTACTTACATTTATTGTTTGCCTGCATTTCTCTGGTTCTGGATGCTTTACTGCGGGCTTGTATTTTATTGCGGACTTCTGCGTTAATTCACAGTTTCTCGTTCATGGGTACATAGTGAGCCATGCATTTCCTGATAAGGCCTGTGACAACTGTCGCATATTCACCCAGAAATCTCTTTAAGCCCCAGTCCACAGAATCAAAAGTGTTGTAGTTTCTGCTCTGCTTCTCGCATGCAGCACTGCATCAATTCTAGCCATGGGCTCCTCACACTTCAGCATCTTTTTGTAAACAGGAAGTAGAAATACGGAGAGGTGATCCAATTGGCCGAAGTGCAGCCAGGGTAGAGAACAATAGGCAGGGGGTCTTTGCAGAGGGTTTAACAGTGGTCAAGTGTGTTAGTTCCTCTTGTGGGGCAGGAAACCTGTTGGCGGTATTTGGGGTAAACTTTGCTGCTTGGTTTAAGTCCCAGAGATAATAAAAAGTCCAGTGGGGTGGGCCTTTTCATATTTGGTGATAATATTGTTCAGTTCACACAGTGTAATGGTGCTGTTTCGTTGTGGCAGACTATGTAAACAGCAGCCATGATGAGGTTAAAAGGCTTGCATTTAATGATCAGATATGCCAGGTCAAGTGAACAGTTCTGAAAAAGTATTTCCACATTTGCGCATCGAGCATCATTTATTGTTATTTTTCATATGCCACATTAACTTCTGAAGACCAAACAAGTGCAACACTGCTAAAGTAAATCTGGCAGTAGGAGAACATACTACTTCTTACAGGGTCAGTTCATATAATTCAAGATGGATCTATATTAAATCAAACAAGAGGCAGGTAGTTACTTAGGAGCGTGAAAGTACTTTATGCTTTCTACTAAAGGGTCAAATCAGCCATCTCAGCAGAGATTCAATGCTGGCTGACAAATTCAAAGTCACATATCGCACAGATCCATTGTCATCTTTTGCATGGTGTTATGTTGGACACTAGCCTGGGAACACTGCCACTTAGAGTGATTCTTCTCTAAGAACCAATAACCCAGTAACCCAAACCCACAGGGTCACCTGAAACCAGGATGAAAGAAATTCAGTATATCACCAAAGAAGTGACTAGGGAACAAGTGGGAATGAAAGAGCAAGTGTAACGCCAGGCAAAAAACACCCTGATCTAACTAGTTTATGACAATAATCTGCCTTTGAAACTCATTAAAGGCATTTCTGTTGAGGCCTGATGCACATTATAAGCACAGATTAATCAAAGGAGACTGAGTACAAACTCTCATTTTTTAAGAGGCAGCAACAGAGGGTGTTTTTGTCGCCAGATGAAAATCAATTAGTGGAGGTAAGGCCACAAGAAAAAATCTGCATCACTCATTGCCGGCCCAAGTGGCAGGGCTTGTGATTTGTCTTCTGAACTCAGATGCTTCGGGGGCTGCACACTGCTTTCTCCCTGAAAATTAATTATTTCTATATCTACAATTTTAACCCTTCCCTCCCACCACCAATTCACTCTCCTCTACCTTTTCTTTGCTTTTTTGCAGAGTATCCTGTTTATAAGTCAAATTTGAGGTTCAATGTAGTATCGAAAGTCAAATACGCTGCCTCCTTGTTTTTAATTTTTAATATTTTCATTTTTGTTTCCATATTCCTTTTATTTTGGTATTTGTGTGAGAACTTGTGTCAGATCAGTGATAAAGTACTTACTTGCCCGACTCCTTGTCCACAACCAGGCACAGCACAGAATGGCGCAGACAATAAATGCCCCCAAAAACAGCACACATTCTGTAAAATAAGGCGCACACACTTTTCAGACACAGACACACACTGTTTTCAAAGTTAATGGACCTAGCAAAAATCTATAATTACCATGGATAGCATGACATTAAACATAACTTGGAACAGATTTCTTACTCAATAGTAAAGGGGTAATAGCAAGTTAATAAGTAGCAGAATAAAACAAGTATTGGATGCCAACAGTGTCAATGGGGATTGCTCTACTGCCAAAAAGTATATTCCTTCTTGTTAGTAATTGGTATCCCTCTCAAATACCCTTAAAATATACTTTAAACAGGAAGGAAGCTATTGAAGAAAACCCATTTCAGACATTTGACCTAGCTGTGACCCTGACCCTGTTTGGATCAATTCCAGAATGTCATCAGTGGGCCTTGAGTTCCTGAACATGAACTTGCAAGTAACATTTCTGTATGACAAACAGAAAGGAAGCTATTGAAAAAAAAAAACTATTTGATATTTGACAAGGACTTTTGGCCTTGACCCTGTTTGGATCAATTCCAAATCTAATGAGTTAATCTGCTGGCTACAATGATAATTCCATATAAACTGTACAAACTTTCAACCATGCATTCTTCATGGACGGACAGATGGACAGATAATCCGAAAACATAAAATGTCACAGTGGTCACATTTCTACTTCAGTTGGCTCGGTATGTGTAAAAGGAATTTTATATGAATGGTCTAAAACAGGTTTCAGAGGTTCCATTCACAACCCATAAGAGAGCATATCTAAAGAGAGACCCTTTTCTCTACATACAATCCATGAATCCAGTGGATAAAAACTCTACGAAGATGCCCCTATTCCAACAAATTAATCTAAAGGTAGACTGCATACATCCCAGCAATCATCTGGTCCTATCTCATGTCCTCCACAGATAACCATAGAATTAGAGGGTGGGAGGCTCACTGATGTCAGTAAACCTAATTGACAGATGTTTAAGCTGATATTACTCTAATTAATGGCCCACTGCCAGCCGAGATGATGGTCCTAGGGATGACCAAGTGGAATCTGCCAGATGCCTCCAGCTGTGATGATGCTGCCAGCACCCCAACCCCTCCCCCCATCCCTCCATCTCCTGATGTCCCAGCATTTGCCCCACAAAATCACTTGCAATCATAAGGCTAAATTATCAGTTGTGAAAATTCAGTACCTTCACACAGTCTCCCATTCTTTATAGCCTCTAAATGGTATTTCAGTCCCTATCAAGGTGGGATCAGAGGATGTGATTTTTTAATATGCGAGCAAAACAATGAGGGCCATTAATAGCTAGACACACTGACAGCACACTCACAGATGATTTATGAGTTTGTGTATAATTTGATTATGCTATTAATTCCACTGATTACAGCTGCAGCAAGTGTGGAGAAGGTCACATCCAAAATAAATCTTTGACAGCTCCCCACTTCTCTTCATCTACACCCTCCCCCTTCCCACATAACTCCACTAAACAATGGCCTCCAACTAGTTATTTCTGTAATTAAAAGGTAATGTAACAGGCTACACAAATAAGCTGCAGGCTCTTCAGCAACATTATACTCATGCCCAAAATAAATTGAAAAGGGCTTTGTAAGAATGGTGGTTGCCTTTTTAATCCCTGGGAATTTGATGGGATGATATTAGAAACAGATAATAGCTTGCTATACCCATAGGCTATTAAACAATACAAATATTAGTTTGTAAACTAAAAAGTTAAATTGGAACAGTAGGGTTATTACACCAGATTGCATGCAGTGAGTAATTTTTTGAGGTCAAAATATACAGGGACACTGTATATGTTTATTTTAACACATTTTTTTCTTGCCATTACTTTATTGCAATTCATTGCAATCTTGACATTAAATTATTACAAAATTAGCTGGTGATAGTGCAAATACTGCATTTGACCAGATTTGACCATACACAACTTTGATAAATAAGGACCACTGCCTGTTCTTCATGCCAGACCAACGTGCTTTATCTTGTGAGGGTCAACAATAAATTATCTTGCCACTAAAAAAGACACTAAAACAACAGAATTACTGCTCACCTGCCAGGTTTCCTGCTAACATCAAAATGCCTGTATGGTGGGGTACTGTGCATGAAACTGGGGGGCTAGGGGTTGCATGATAATTCATTAAAAACAAAGAAATAGACTACTTTCACCAAACACCATCAACAAAGATTATAATCTTTGCTGATGCTGGAAAGACAATCATTGCCTTTAATTAATATATTTCCCCTTCCCATTAATCTGGGAAAAAGGCAGGAGTGCCAGAGGTTATTTAGAAACAAAAAAGGCACTGCTGTCAAAATTTGAAGGATAATGCACGCAAGGATGACAAAACATTTCATCACTTTATTAGCGGTGGCTGTTCACTGATCTGTGAATAACCTGAGAGAGAGGGAGCTTTATTGAGTTCATGCCATCGTCTGTCCATCCATCATGCGCAAGTAGGTATCAGTGTGATGGATAACTCCGCCTTCTCTTCTGTGCCCTGCCAGTATCACCAGATTGGGCCGTTTTTCTGCCCAAACTGGACTGCTTTTATTTGGATTGTGCTGGGGAAAATGTCTGGGTAGGTAAACTAAATGTAAGCTTTTTTTGTTGTTGTTTTTGGTGGGGTTTTTTTTGTGCAATGATTTGTGTAGGCTTTCTTTTCATCTCTAATGCCTTTGGGTGAATTTTGAATTATTGGGCTAGAAACTGTCAAGCCAATCTGGTCTCTGTCTGATTTTTTTGCATAATAATCCCAGGCCCTCATTTAACACCAGTGTATATGCACAGGTACACTATATGGACAGAAGTATGTGGACACTTGACCATCACACCCATATGTGAGCCTTTCCCGAATTGTTGCAACAAAGGTGGAAGCACACAATTGTCTGTACTATTAAGATTTCCCTTCATTAGAACTAAAGGGCCCAAACCTGTTTCATCACGACAATGCCCTTGTGCACAAAGCGAGGCCCATAAAGACATGGTTTGCCAAGGTTGATGTGGAAGAAGTGCCCCAAGCCATAACCTCAACCCCACTGAATACCTTTGGGATGAATTGAAATGCTGACTACATGCCAGGCCTTCTCACTTGACATCAGTCAATTTGGGCAAATTTCCATAGTCATGTTAAAAAAGTGGAAAGCCTTCCCAGAAGAATGGAGGCTGTTGTAACAGCAAACGTGGAGGTTAACTCTATGTTAATGCCCATGGTTTTGGAATGGGAACATATGGGTATGATGGTCAGATTTCCACAGATTTTGCCCATACAGTGCATGTGTAAATTGTGTGCAACTGCTTTTCAATGCAAAATGTAACAATAAAGTGAAATGCTTTGGCTCAAGATGTCCTGGCTGTTTAATCTTCTTATTAAATCTGTTTAATCGGGACTTTTAATGATTTGAATTGGCTATACAATCCATTACTGATTTTCAAATAAATGCAATTACTGTTAAATATGAACATACTTGTGTTTATGCTCAAATGCACAGAGTCTGTGTGTTAAAGAGTGTGGCTTATCTGGCTTCATTGAAGGATATCACGTTATGCCATTTAGAGAGAACAGATTTTTAGGCAGAGGACCAATTTCTTATCTCTACACTCCGAGTAGTATATCAGAAGATACCCACTCCCGCACCCACAAAAAAATAAAATAAAAATAAAAATAAAAAAAAAATAAACAAAAAAAAATTTTAAAAGTGGGAGAGGGAACTGAGGTGCGCAAATGCAATAATGGTGCAAGTTCAAGTGCTTTTAACATAGTGTTTCACTCATACAGAGAAACTGAGAATAAAGTGGGTATTTTTTAATCATCAAGTACGAGTGTCCCTGCAGTGTTGGATATTAATTTCTCTTGGCCAACCAATACAATTACAATTGGAACAATGTGCAACAGACACCTGTGAAACAGGTCTTCCAGATGTCAACAACCTGACTCCCCTCTTGTCACAGATAAAGCGCTGTCAGAAATTTAATTCAGTTACATTAATTCCAAACCCAAATGCACATTTATTCATGTTCATTCAAATTAAATGAATAAACATTTAAAATGATAAACACACAAAATTAATAAACAGCTCAGCTTTATATCGCCCAAACGTATTGACCAAAATTAAAATCTTGGCTTCAGGAAAAAATGTCTGTTTGAATGTTCATACTGTCAAGATTGTATCCTCTCTGCTGAACCACCTTGAAGTTCCACTGCATCTAAAGTACCAGTTTCACAGCACCACTCTCCAAAGACCCAGAGTGATAAAAGCAGCCACCTTATGTACTGCAAAGACATGGACATTTACTTCTCCTCAGTGCTCTGTGTGTATTCTAAAATTACTACTGTTTAAGTACTGAATACTGTTTGATTCATGAATCTGAGTTAATCTTATTCTGCAGTAGATGGTCCTGCTGCATTCAGCTCAACAGAGCACAAAAGAAGTGCATTTTAAAAATGTTCTTACATCTTTGACTTAGAAAAAGGCAGATTCATGTACACACATCACAGGTTTATCAAAACAAAACATGTCATTTGTCCAAGCTATATAGATCTCATTTTATTTTATTTTTTTTTATAATTTAAGGCACTTAAGGTACTTAAAGATTTGTCCCTCTGGAGAATTTAACTGCAGCCATAATTATAGACACTCCCAATCAGAGAGGATTTTTGAAGCATTTTAAAATCATTTAACGCATGGTGAGAAAGAAAAGAAAAGAAAAGAAAAGAAAGAATATGAAAGAAAGAACTTGCTGAATCCTAACCCTCAAAACACAAATCTCTGAGACATGTTCAACTTACAAATCAGATTTATCTTAAAGCCACAGAAGTTGCCTCACCTGCAAAAGCACTGTGGAATTTCACCTAGGCCATAAAGTGGGAACAGGAAGGGTGTATTGCCATAGCGACCTAGGCAACGCAAGAAGTGCTGCGTAGCCTTCAGGCCATTGTTGGTTGAAGCATCTTGGCTCACCATGGCAATAGAGTGCAAAATGAAATGCTGCAGATTCTCTGTCAGGTTCTTACATTTGAGAAACTCCAAAAATGGCATCTCTGTGAAATCTGAAGAAACAGATTAGAATTTTCATGCCACACTCATATTTTAGCACCTAGCACTTTAGACTTTAAGTTTAAGCATTATCAGATATGACTTCCACTTATTGTCTAAATGCACTATAGATATACAGTATAGAAAGACAATACATATTTATTTATATTTATAACCACAACACTGTTAAATTATCGAATCTGGGTGTTAATTCGTTTTATAAAACAGCATGGCTCTGACAGCAGTGCCTACTGGAATCCAAGTGATGAGACTCATTCAAATGAGGTTTACAGTTGAGGCCAAAAGTTTACATACACCTTGTCCAAAGATATTCATACTCAATTTTTCATTCATGTTACCATTTCTTTCCTGTGTTACTCAATTAGGGTATCTACTTTATTTCCATTAAAGATAATTTCAAAATAACAGTTAAGAGACAGATTTATTTCAGCTTTTATTTACTATATCAGCTTTTCAGTGGGTCAAATGTTTACATACACTTTGTTAGTATATCGTGCTACTGCCTTTTAATTGCTTGAACGTGAATTAAAAGTTTGCAGTAGCCTTCTACAAGCTTCTCACAATTACTTTGCTGGAATTTTTGCCCATTGCTCCTGAGACAACTGTATTAATACAGTCAGGTTTGTGGGCCTTCTTGCTCAGAAATGCCTTTTCAGTTCAGCCCACAAATTTTCTATACTTTTACTTTGTTACTTCGGAGGTATGCTTAGGATCACTGCGGTGCTGGAAGACCCAGTTGCGACCATGTTTTAACTTTCTGGCTGATGTCTTGAGGTTTTGCCTGAGTATTTCTAGATGATCTTGCTTCCTCATGATGCTATCTATAGTCCCCTCCGAAAGTATTGGAACATCACAAAAGAAGAATGCAACAGTTTGGTGATGTCGGTGGGTTGCGGCTTAATGCAGTTACTGCAAGCAAGGGATATGCAGCCAAATATTAACTGTTATTTACTTTTGTATTGGAGACTATCTGTTCCAATACTTTTGCTCACGAATTGAGTGATCTGCCATGAAAGTTGCAATGTTCTAAATTTTTTAACTAATCTAGATGTAAATATCAGCAGATTAAAGCTGAAATTCTGATCTACAGTCTCATATTCATCTTTTGATCTCAAACCCAAATGTCTTCATTGTACAGCAAAAACAAAAAATTGGCCTTGCCGTTTCAATACGCTCAGAGGGGACTGTATTTTATGAAGTGCACCAACCACTTTTCCAGCAAAACACTCCCATAATGATGCTGACACCCCCCATGCTACACAGTTGGGGTGGCTGAGATTAAAACATCACTCTTTTCTCCTTCATACATAGTGCTGATCATTATGCCAAAACAGTTTAATTTTTGTTTCATCTGACCAGAGAACACTTCTTCAAAATGCTGGTCATCACCTGCAAACTTCTGGCTTTTTTTATACTGGTAGAGGCTCCTTCCTTGCATGACAGCCTTTCAGGCCATGGCAATGTAGAACTCACTTAATGGTGGATGAACATACTTTGGTATCTGATGCCTCCAGTTCCTTTGTTGTTGTCTTGGGGTTCAGTTGAACCTTTCTGACCAAAGTTTGTTCATCTATGAGAGTTAATTTGAGGAGTTAGGAGGAATAGTGAGTTAATAATTTCTGAAAGATGCCGTGGCTGTGTCGTCCCAAGATTTTTATATTTGCATACAATTAATTCCTAATTATGTCAACTGGCCAGTCAGAAGCTTCCAAATGTCATTACCTCAATTTCTGGAATCGTCCAGACTGTATAAAGAGACAGTCAATGTAAACTTTTGGCCCACTGGAATTTTGACAAAGTGAATTAAAGCTGAAATAAATCTATCTCTAACTGATTGTTTTAAAATGACCTCTGATGTGAACAAAGTAGATACCCTAATTAACAAAAGAATGTATGGTACCATGAAATGTGTGTAGTTGTGAAAAATGGTGATTGAATACGTTTAGCCCAGGTATATGTAAACTTTTTTCCTCAACTGTATATTAATGTATTCGTTTAATACGTTATCATTTCTACATTAAAAAACTCATTCACAGGTACCTGAATGTTGGTGCTTCTACATAATCTAAGGTTAATAATAAACAGTTAAAGTAAATCCTATACTCATTGACATGTTGAAGCTTTCTGTAAGAATACATTTGTTTAACATTTATGCATGGAGTCTCAAGTGTCAACTTGTTGTAACCATCAGTTTACCACCATTGGGAGAATCTTCAGGACAGTGGAGTTTATGTGTTGTACTTTCTCAGTAACATGACAAGCTGCATTTTTGTCTTATTAACTTCAAAAGAGAGGAAAAACAGAGGCTGGTGAAAGTATGACTGTTTATAGTTGCTATAACATAACTTATAGCGCAAGTAATTTGTCCCATCATGTTTTATTCTTTATAGGTGTTTCATACATATACATACTATATTCACACACACACACACACATACACAATAAGGCCAAAACTCTGTGAACACCATCACACCCATATGTGCTTTTTGAACATCTCATTCCAGATTTAGCCCCCCTTTGCATTAGTGAGGTCAGGTGCTGATGTTGGGCATGGAGGACTGGCACATAGTCACATTCCAGTTCAACCGAAGAGTGTTCAGTAGGGCTGAGGTCAAGGCCTCTTCCACGCCAGAACTCAAGTTGTTCCACTCCAACCTTGGCAACCGCTTTGTGCACAGGGGCATTGTGTTGCTCCAGCACATTTGGACTAGGCCCCTTATTTCCACTTAAGGGAAAGTGTAATGCTAAAGCATGCAAAGACATCATATGCAATTGTGTGTGTCCAACTTTGTGGCTATAGTTTGGGGAAAGGGATGGTAACGTGTGCACAAAGTTTTGGCCATATAGTGTACAAAGCAAATTTTGCATACCCTTAATATAAAATGCAAAAAAAGAGAAAGAATTTCCATTCACAGATGTTACAGACCTTCATTACCATAAGTAACAAAGAGGGTAAAATAGTGTACATTATGATATTAAAATGGAAAAAAAAAAAAAGAAATTAAAAAAAGGAAATTATATTATATAATTATATCTCCCTTTCTTAAAGTTTTGTAAAAACTTTCTAATAATATGTATTCCCACCACCTGCCTGCACAACTGCCCCCAGGCTCTTTGCAAATACTCCCAAAAAAAAAAAAAAAATCAGATAATTTAGCCTAATTTTTTTGTGTTGTTTCCGTTGCAGGATAGACTCACTCAATTAATCTGAAATTTATCTTTTTTGCGTCTTTGCACTCAACTGTACAGACAGACAAACAGATAAAAAAAAGAAAGAAAAGGCAGTCATACCTTGGAACTCCTCTTGGTGTTGCTCAAAGTCCAGGCAAAAAGTAAGGAATTTCATCAGCATACGTTTCTCCACCACAGTCAGCTGCTTACTGCCAAATACATCTGCACGCGAACACGGCACCTTAACAGGGTTGTTGGGGGGTGGAGTGGAGAGAAGACAGAGGTAAGGCTATGAGTGAACATACAGAATACAAAGCACAGTGAAAGATAATCAGTAAAAAAGAAACATTCATAGAGAGATAGTGTGAGAGAGGGAGAGAAAGAGAAGGGGAAAGAGAAAGAGAGTGAAAAAGAGAGTAAGAAAGAAAAGGGGAGTCAGAGACTCAGCAAACGTCACTCAAACTTTAATTTCTTGCATTAAAAATGTTGCATACATTTCTTCACAGAAATCAGAAAAAAAACCTTTTACAATATTTTTGGTCACATAAAATTAGAAAAGTTTAAAGTTATTTATACATATGCTAAATATTAGCTGATTATGCGAGGGTCAGTAACAGTGGAATGCTAGTGGCTATTCGTTTTGAATATAAATGAATACATGCCTAAAATTTTTATCCATTCCTAAGCATTCTAACCTTATTTTCTTTCTTATTTTATTTCACAAAATAATGATTGTTTTAATCAAAACACTTCAAGCTAAGTTTTCAAAAGTAAGAGAATTAATGGTGGCTACAATGTTCAGGGTAATACAAAACAACAGCTTCAATGATATAATATAGCTTTTGATATAATATAGACTTGTATAGACAATGTGCAAAAATGGAAATGGAAATTTTCTCCAACAGCCAAGACCCATGTCACTGAATCTATCATTAGCAAGGATTAGTGGAATTAGTTCCTGTTTTTGAATCCTTTGCCGGGAGTTTCTTGCCTGCGCCGGCATTTAAACTATAATGTTTCTTTCTTTTTCATCAATAATTTTGTACTATCGTTTTCATCTGCTGTACTGTTCACTTTCATTTCTGCCATATTCAAATTTTTTCGAAGAAAGCTTTAGTTTTTTTTGTCTAAAGACAGCGAGCTATGTAAAATAATATCAACTAATCTTCGACTAAGGTACGTTAAACAACATTCATCTCGTTCGGTGTGTTGAGTGTAGGATGTTTAGTCATTCTTCCTCTGTCATTAGTAATAGCTTTATTTGTGCTAAGTGTATATTAGTTAGCTCTCTGACGGAGAAGATTGCAGCATTATAGGTGTGCATCTAGAGTCTAGAGAGAGTTAGTGAGAGGGAGAGCAGCGTAGTTTCTGTAGAAGAAAGTCTGGATGCCTTAGGATGCGAGTGGGTGACGACTCAGCAGCATAATCACAAAGCCAAAGCTAACGTTAAGGCTCGCCCATGGGAGCACCACTCCTCTCTGCTTGTCCCTCTCACGTGTCTAACAAGTTTGCTCTCCTCAGTGAAGCACCTGCTGAGACACCTGAAAGAGCTCTGGTTATAGGAGACTCTATCTTAAGGCATGTGAAATTAGCTAGACTTCTAGGGGCACCAGCAGGACTAGTTAGGTGTATCCCGGGAGCCAGGGCGCCAGACATAGCAGGTAATCTTAGGGTCTTAGGCAAGCACAGATTTTCAAAGATAGTTTTTCACGTAGGAGCTAATGACATACGCCTTCGTCAGTCAGAGGTTACTAAGAGTACCATTATAGAGGTGTGTACATTAGCAAAGGTGTTGTCTGATGCAGTAATATGCCCTGGCCCCATCCCAATGCGTTGTGGCGATGTAGCTTACAGCAGGTAATGGTGAACTGCTGAATTGCTGGATGTCCAGGTGGTGCTCCGTAAACAATGTGGGCTTTATAGATAATTGGAGTAGTTTTGAGGGCAAGGCTGGTCTGTTAGGGCGGGACGGTGTCCATCCCACTCGGGAAGGTGCTGTTCTCATTTGCTGCAGCACAGCTCACAGTCTCAGAACAGGCCTAGTTAATCGGTGACAATCCAGAGTCAAGGCCAGGGAGCAAAAAAGCAGGTTAAACTGACCGTCTGCTAGCTGCACTTAGTCATCTCTCGTGTTCCACCGTATAGAGACTGTGTCTGTTCCCTGAGCTAAACAAAAATGTAGAAATACTCAAAGTTTGTTTAGTAACCTAATTAACACATTAATTAATATTAGAGCTCTTACATCTAAAGCGCTTATTGTTAATGAAACTATTACTGATCAGGAATTTAATGTATTGTGTTTAACAGAAATGTGGATTAAACCAAATGAGTATATAGCATTAAATGAAGCTAGTCCTCCTGGATACTGTTATATACATCAGCCCCGTCTAACTGGCAGAGGAGAAAGTGTCGCAGTTATTTATAATGATAATCTAGGCGTCACACAAAAAACTTAATCATAATTTCAACACGTTGGAAGTTCTTTATACTAACATAACATGCGTAGCCACAAAAAATAAGTCTACCTAGTCGATTCTGCTAATTATTTTTTACAGACCCCCCAGGCCATATTCTGAATTCCTTTGTGAATTTGCCGATTTCATCTCTAAACTGTTTGTTTCTTTAGACAAAGCCTTAATTGTTGGAGACTTTAATATTCATTTTGATAACCCGGAAGACCATCTGAGAACAGTGGTTGTATCCATTCTTGATTCAGTAGGGGTTAATCAGAATGTAATAGGACCCACTCATAGTGGTGGTCACACTCTTGATATAGTACTAACATTCGGATTAAATATAGAAAATATCGTCACATTTCCGCAGGCTGAAGCTATCTCAGATCATTACCTCATCTCATTTAAAATGTGTCTTAATCATAATATATGCACCTTGCCACACTACCATGTCAAATGTACATTCACATCAGCTACTGCACAGAGTTTTATCAATAATCTCCCAGAGTTACCAACCATCATTGGATCACTATCTGATCCCGAAGAATTTGATCAGGCAAGTGAATGCTTAGAGTCAAAGTTCCGCTACACACTAGATAAGATAGCTCCACTTAAAGGAAAAATAATTAGAGAGAAAAAGCTAGCACCCTGGTGTAACGATCGCACACGCACCTTAAACCAGACCACTCGAAAACTAGAATGTAAATGGTGTCAAACTAAATTGGTAGTATTTCAAACAGCATGGAAGGAGAGCCTCCTGTGCTATAGAAAAGCTCTTAGTGCTGTAATATAAATGTATCTGTTGCTGTTATGTCCAATATCAAAGGCCAATATCAAATCTCGCCCTCATCTCCAAGATCCTAGTAAAGGTTGTAGCACAGCAGTTATGCTCATGCCTACATAGGAATAACATTCATGAAATGTATCAGTCAGGATTTAGGCCTCATCATAGCACAGAGACGGCGCCTTGCGCCACAATACCTAATCAAACTTTCGGTCTTTTATGACCCATCACGCCTACTTCGATCAAAAGGTATAGGCTATTTGTTGGTACCTCGAATAGTGAAGGCTACAGCAGGGGGTAGAGCTTTCTCTTACAAAGCCCCACAGTTATGGAACAGCCTTCCAATTATTGTTTAGGACTCAGACATAGTCTCTGTGTTTAAGTCCAGGCTGAAAACATATTTGTTTTGTCAAGCCTTCCGTGAATAGTTTTTCTTAGGCAAAGGAGCAGACCTGGAGGGTTCACAAGCACAGAGTGTTGTGGTGAACTGGGATGTCTGGATGCTGTCGCTCCTCCACTCTCACGAGTTCACTCAAGTTTGTTGACGATGGAGTGGCTGGCCACTTTACGTCTCAGGGCGCCCTCATGTCTGTGTTACCTTTTGGCTCTCCTTTTTAGTTATGCTGTCATAACTTGTCTTGCTGGGGTCCCTGATTGCATTCTGCATGCAAAGTACATTGTCCTTAACCATTCTCCCTCTCTCTCTGTCGAGCTACACATGCTACTCCTGAGATACCAGTGATCCTGACCCCTTCTGCTCTCTGGACCTGCCTGATACATCCTGATGCCCTACTTCTGGTTGGAGTTCTCATATACAGGAAACTGTAATCAATTTCCTGGTTACACAATTGCACTATTTGTCCATGTAGTACACAGTTACAGAAGGGATTTATTTATAATTGTACTATCCATTGTCACCCAGATGAGGATGGGCTCCCTTTTGAGTCTGGGTCCTCTTCAAGGTTTCTTCCTCACATTGTCTCAGCGAGGCCACTGTGGCCTCTGGCTTGCTCATTAGGGATAAATTCATACGTTTCATACCTTTATAATTTCCTAAATGTATTTATTTCTGTAAAGCTGCTTTGTGACAATGTCTACTGTTAAAAGCGCTATACAAATAAAACTGAATTGAATCCAACTGAACACTGTTTCACAGATCACCTTCAAACTGATGGTATCTTGTCAATAACAAGAAGGAATCCACATTGGTACTTGTCAATAACAAGAAGGAATCCACATTGTTTGTGCATGTAGGTTCCAGCTTACCTGCTCCACTTTGCCATTATGACACGTCAAGATGCAACTGATGTTCTTGAACTCAGCATAGCGGCTGACATTGGACTTGATGAGAAGGTCCACCAGTAAGCCACGGGAATACAGCAGCTGTAAGATGAAAGTATCAGATTGTCGTTACAGTCAGAATTGTTATTCAGATCTGTGTGTGTGTGTGTGTGTGTGTGTGTGTGGTGTAAATGCTGATTGTAGTGCTACCATGCCTAACTACAGCACACTAGAAACATATTAATAATTACAAATGGGCAGCAGGGTGACCTGTGGTGTTGTCTGTTGCTACTTTGACCTGTGGTCATGATTGCTACTGCTCTGACCTGAAAATCTTTTTCTTCTTGCAATTCAAAAACATCTGAGGTATTAGGTCTGAAGATGATGTGAGCCAGATTTGGTGAAGACTGGACAAAATTTGGAGGAGTAGTAGCAAAAATGGCACTTAGATGGAAGCATTTTCGACACGTTATTGTAACTTTTGACCAGTAGGGTCCCTGGAGGACTAGTGGTTAGGCCTGGGAGCGCTCACCGTCGCGGCCCAGGTTCAATTCCCGGCCAGGGAACCAACCCCAGCCACTGGGGACGCACACAACAGTGCACTCCCAGTGCTGTGTCCCAAACCCGGATAAAATTAAGAGCTGCATCAGAAAGGGCATCCAGCAGAAAAACTGTGCCAAATCAAATATGCAGACCAATGATCCGCTGTGGTGACCCCTAATGGGAGCAGCCAAAAGAAGAAAAAAGAACAACAACATTGTAACTTTTGACCAGTACGTGTCGCTGTCACGAAATTTGTTGCTTAGTCTCAGGGCATGGTCCTGAAGATGCCTACCAAGATTTGTGTCAGTGCGCAAGGTCATTGCTGAGATACAGCTTAATTCCCTGTTTGGTGGCTTTGCCGTCAGATTTGTTGGCACATTATGACCAAGCCGTTTGGAATATCAACATTCTTTTGAAAAGAAGTTTGTCAGAAGATGATTTGGTGTTGATTGGACATAATTTGTAGGAGGAGTAGCGAAGAAACAGTTTTTGACAAAATCCAAGATGGTCAACAGGAAGTACACTTGAATTTCAGATGTTGGAGTGCATTCAATTTAGCTTATTCCAGGGAATTATAGGAAAAATGAACTGCGAATTTAGCACAAACTTTTCAAATGACATAAGGAAAAAAGTGAAAGTTGTTACAGTTCTTGACCACCAGGGGGTCTAAACTACTTGGGTACATTCAAGGCATGGTCCTGAAGATATCTATCAAGTGTCATGATTACATGTAGATGCATTGCTGAGATACACCCTCACATCCTGTTTTTTGCATTTGCCAGGGCATTACAGGAGAATGAATTTAGTGAAGTTTGTACAAAGCCAAATTTAGTGAAGTTTGTACAAAATTTGGAGAAGAAGTAGAAAAAAATGGCAGTTACCAAGTTTTGTGTCAGTCAGGCCTGGTCTGAAGATGAGGTGTACAAAAGTTAGTGATGATTGGACAAAATCTGTACACGGAGTAGTGAAAAAAAACAGTTTTTGACAAAATCCAAGATGGTGGAAAATCTCATTAAGCAGAAATTGACATCATAGGGTGTGTTGAACTCAGCTCGACCCAGGAAATCCAGAATCCAGGGAAACCATGGTGTGCAGTCGAAACAAGAATTTTGTTTCTAGCTCTTACAGTTAAAAAGTTATTAAGCATAAACATCAGTGAAACTTTGACCTGTTGGTGGCGCTAGAGGGTTTGAGATAGCAACTCCAAGTTTGCGTTGGTAACATTTCAGACTGTCCTGTATCTGTGCCAAATTTCATAACTTTCCTATGTAGAGTTGAATTGGGTGGCCATAGACTCAATATCCAGAAGAAGAAGCAGAATAATAATAGGAAAGTTGACAAAAACAATAGGTGCCTATGCACCTGTGGTGCTTGGCCCCTAATAATAAGAACAGTAATGAAAACAATAGGTGCCTACACACCTGCGGTGCTTGGCCCCTAATTAAAGCTGCAAGCTGCTTTTCAGGGGGCCAAGCAACTAGACTCATTGAGCTGCACATTCACAGACATGCTACAATTGTTGCCTAAGCAATCATAGGAAAGCAGAGTCATAACTTTAGGCAAAGGGATTGAAGAGCGTTTTTGTAGTTTCACTCATGCTGGAATTCTCTGACTGTAGGAGGAAAGGTCTAGATGAACAAAGCAGGGTAGCAGGGTGGCATTGCTGCCTTTGGTCGTGATTGCTACTGTTCTGACCTAAAATGTTTTTCTTCTTGAAATTTAAAAACATCTAAGGTATTTTTTTTTTTCTCATCTGTCTGGGCCTTTTTTCTTAACCCCACTTTGGGCACGTTTAGACAGATCTCAATATGATGTGAGTCAAATTTGGTGAAGATTGGACAAAGTTTGGAGGAGTAGCAGAAATGGCAGTTAAATGTAAGCATTTTTAGCATGTTATGGTTCCTTATGACCAGTAGGTGATGCTGGCACGAAATCTGTTGCAAAGCCTCAGGTCATGGTCCTGAAGATTAATTATAATTATAATTAATTATATTTACTATAATTTGTATAATTAATTATAAATTACAAACATTTAAATCGAAACATATAAATTAAAATATTAACTAAAGCCAATTTAAGATGCATAATCTGACATTTGAAACTTGTATATATGCTGTAGTTCACTGATTAAATGGACACTCACCTTAGACACAAGATCAATGTTAAATCTGCGCCCCTCCTTCAGTAGCTTAGCATACGTTATTTTCTTTTTCACCTCTAATGCTTGCTCTGGGCTTCTTATTGGCTGCTGATCTTTTTTGCCTTCCTCTGATTGGCAGGGGTCTTGGTTCTTAGATGTTTGCTCATTCACCTCTAGATTCTGTGGGTCTTGTGTACAAGCATTGAAAGAACCTGTGTCTTGGGCTTCTGTATGGCAGCCATTCATCTCCTCAGCTGCTTTGGGCAAGCTGTTCACCACAAGAGCCTTCGCCTGCTCGTCATCCTCAGACTCCTCGCTACAGGTGACAGAACACATAGCTACACAATCAAATTCCAAGTTGAAATGAAGTGTCAACAGAAATAAATTTATTTATGATCATCTGAATCTCAATGAAACTGCATTTCATTGGCTCCGTACTTGTACTCCATACAATGACAATAAAGTTGAATCTAATCTAATCTAATATAGTGTAATTTTTGTTATATCAACCATTTAACACATTTAGCACTTAAATTCACTAAGTTTTGCCTGTGTCAAGTTTCAAGTCTATAATCTTAGAGGATTTTGTTCTGAAGCAAGTCGTTTATAAATCTATACACTTGAAACACTGCTTTTATGACAGACATGATTGAACCAAATTAATTAAACTTTTTAAAAGGTTTAACAGAACACCATATTAAGTGCACTGACAGGCTAATAATGTTGAAGTAAAGTGAATCTATTTGATCAGTTCCCATGAAATGGGTTGAGAGCCATGATTTGATTCCGTATGTTCAAGGATTCGAAACAGTGAGTCAAGAGTGCCAGTGTGTTGAAATGCTTGAATTATTTACACAATAGCCAATAACGTTTGAGATATTCCACACCCTGCCAAATCTAAACCGACTTAGCAAACTAGCTAAATAATGGAGAACAGCAAAAAGTTTAGATAGAGCCTGTATTTCAACAGTTAAGGATTTCTCACTGCCACCTTTAGCCACATCAAAGTTAATGAGGACGATATTTTAGACAACGAGATGCCATGTGTTTTTGCTACACATTTGAACTGAGGTTGACCGTCATAGGCACTAATGGTCATGAAGAGCCTCACGGTCATTACAAAGAGGCATCTAACACGTTGAATGGTAGGTATAATGATGCCACATAACAGTGGACTTCCACAAATTCCACCCTTTTCCAAATGAATAAATGCCTGCCATGGGAAAGTTGGAACAGGGAATATTATTCAAGAAGACATAGCCAAAAATGCACTGAAAAACCATTTTTGCTGCTAACAAGCTGCTACTGTAGTGCAGTATATTCTGGAGAGCATTTAATTGGATGAACACAAGACCAGCACAGGATGATTCATCAAAAAATTGTAATAGTTTTCCTGGAGATGATAAACAATAAAATTAAAACAAGAACTTTATAAAATTAAAACTGGAAAGCCTTGAGCTTTTTCAAAACCTTCATTTATACGCTTTTATCTTTGTAACTCCAAGATGCAACATGATATATGAAATGTTTTTTTAAGCCTGTATATAAAAAGTTTTAAATTCACTAACAATATCTATTCAGCAATGATTGGAGAATGTAGTGTGAAGAGACAAAAATCTGGTGGTATATACTATAATTTAGCACTGACAAATATAAAATGAGTACACATTTTTTAATTATCATCTTCTAATACAGTTGAGGTCAAAAGTTTACATCCCCCTTTCAGAATCTGCAAAATGTTAATTATTTTACCAAAATAAGAGGGATCATTCAAAATGCATGTTATTGTTTATTTAGTGCTGACCTGAATAAGATATTTCACATAAAAGATGATGGGGTGAAAACTTTTGAACAGAATGGAGATGTGTACATTTTTCTTATTTTGCCTAAATATCATATTTTTTCATTTAGTACTGCCCTTCAGAGGCTACAGAAGATAGTTACATGTTTCCCAGAAGACATAACAAGTTAAATTTACCCTGATCTTCAAATTCAAAAAGTTTTCACCCCCCGGCTCTTAATGCATGGTTTTTCCTTCTGGAGCATCAGTGAACGTTTGAACCTTCTGCAATAGTTGCATATGAGTCCCTCAGTTGTCCTCAGTGTGAAAAGATGGACCTCAAAATCATACAGTCATTGTTGGAAAGGGTTCAAATACACAAAAAATGCTGGAAAACCAAAGACTTTATGGGACCTGAAGGATTTTTCTGAAGAACAGCAGGCAGTTTAACTGCTCAGGACAAACAAGGGACTCATGAACAACTATCACTAAACAAAAAAACACAGCTGTGGATCATTCAGGTAACAACACAGTATTAAGAATCAAGTGGATGTAAACTTTTGAACGGGGTCATTTTTATAAATTCAACTATTATTTTCTCTTGTGGACTATATGTAAACATTTTTTATGTGAAATATCTTATTCAGGTCAGCACTAAATAAACAACAACATGCATTTTGTATGATCTCTCTTATTTTGGTAAAATAATTAACATTTTGCAGATTTTGAAAGGGGGATGTAAACTTTTGACCTCAACTGTATTTATTACAATTTATTTGCTGGCCAGTGGGCCTTTCCTTGTAAGTATAGTTCAGGGCATATATAACTACATTTAAACTACTAAATGAATAATTAAGGGAAAAAAGGTTCTCTTACAAGCATTTGTTTCAGAAGCAATATCCCCTTATGCTAGCAAAGACTGACTGGCAGATGTGATGTGTACCTCACAAAGGCTGGAAATCCCTGCTGCCTAATAATCCTCAGCACAATGTCATTTAGTCAGTCTAAAACCTCTTCTTGTGATCAGAAGCATCTCTCAGATGTACTGCACAACTGGTGAGATAGCCACATTGTTCACAGAGCAAGCCAACTGCTTGGTCACCAAACCAATGCCTGCTTTGGTATCACCTTATATCACAAGAGAACATTCGTCTGTTTGCAGCTATTCTGTCTCCAAACAGTGGCCTTAGCCAGCTAGCCACCACACTATGCTGTGCTCCAAAGAAAACATTTCGACTGGCGAATCTCCCCTCACAATGGTAAAGGGCAAAGCCCCAGTGAAGACATATTGGGAACAGTATTCAGCATGGACATGCATCTGCTGTGTGCTTCATGGCTAGGGTCCCAACATGCCAAAGCCATGCTAGTAGTGTGGTAGCAATTCAGTGTGTTGTATTGTTTCATTCAATACGAGGCTCTCAATTCCATACATCTGCGTATTGAACAATACGTTCAACACTCTCAGGACTGTACAATGCAACAGTTTTGCATGCATTTGCTATTAAAAAATATTCTATGCGATGAAAAATATTAATTCACTCACACACATGCATTCAAGGGAGCATACGAAGTAGTACATTATCAGGTTAAGCTAACTATAACAGATGACGTTAACTAGAAAAAGAAACCTTGAAAAGGTATTTTTCAGTTCTAAACGTTATCTCAACAACACCTTGGCATGTCTTCCACCAAGACACCCATGTCATCCACCCTGTTTAGAGCATGACAAGTCACCTTCAAGATTTAAGCAGTCACCAGTTATGGCTACTATTAGCTCCCATGTTAGCGCAGCTGGCAGGGCAGCCTCCTTTTCAGCTGACAGAAAAAGCTACTGATTTAACACAGAATATATTAAAGATTTCCTCTGGGTTTTTGAATGACCAAACCAACAAGTTTATGCTCTGTAGGTTCGTCAGGCAGCAGGTGAAATGCTGGCAAGCAAGACACCCTTCATAACTAGCAATAAAATTTTTATAGGTGATAATGTTTAGGGGATAATGTTAAAGCTTAGCCTGTCCAAAAGACATATTGTATGTTGAGATTCCAAGACTCTGTTAACACTGCTTTAAACTAGCAAATAGATAGGATGAACAAGGATGTTCTTTGGGAAATAAAAATAATAATGAATATAGCATACTACACTACAAAAAAGGACCTGTGTTGTACTGAAATAATTAACCAAATAGCTGATGAAAGGAGATCCTTTTGTGAAATAATGCCTGGACCAGGACCAGAAGCACATCGTGACTCAGATACGCATGCGTAGAATGCGCACGCAGATTCCGAAAATAATGAAAGTAGTTGGACACAAAGGCTGACATGGCGAATGCTACTGCCTTGAACCTGAGCAAGGCAATAGCACTGAAATATTGGGACAGTGTTGTATTTTGCTTTTTCTGTAGAAAGCTCAGTGAAATGCGTTAGCTGGAAAAATAAAGTGAGCACCGAAGCTCTGACAAGGACTGTCGCCAGCCGGCCTGGCTGTATCGCTGGCTGTAGGCTCTTTGAGCTCATGGCAGTTGCATGGGAATGGCTGGAGGAAAAGTGGGCCCTATGTGTCCTCTCCTTGCTCTCAGAGGAAGCAGTTGCCGCTGCGTGTGCAGTTGGAGTACCAGACCGTGAGGAAGACAGAGCTGCAATGGATCGGCCATACCCCGGAGGAACATCGACGACATTTCCGGGCCCTGAACCTCATGGAGGTCAGCCGTCTGTTCGTCTTCATACAGCAGCTCAAAGACTCCTGTTAGCAGTAGATGCTGGCAGTGCCGAAGGAATCCTTGATCTGGTGATGTTGGGGCAGTTCATCACGCAACTACCGGCAGAAACAGTGAGGTGGGTCTAGTACCACCGACTGGGGCTCCTGGACGAAGCTGTGCAGCTAGTGAAGAATCACCTGCCAGCGTCCACTGGGGTCTAATCTTCTTTTTCCCTCTCTCTCTTTGTTTCACCCTCTCCTCTCTCTCTCCTCCCCCTCCTCTCTCTCTCCTCCCCCTCCAATTACAGCTCCCTGTGAGCGAGGTACCAAGACACATTAGTGGATTCAGGGTGTAACCAGGCCACTGCTCATCAAAGCCTGATTCAGTGCAATGGGAAACACACAACTGGTGAGGGTGAGGTGTGAGCATGGAGATGTTCATGAGTGTCCACAGATGCCAGTCATTATTCACTTCATTATTCAATTCAATCATCTACTAATTTTTGGGACAAATGGGCCTGATTTTTAGATATTGGTACAGGAAATTAGGCATGGTGTGAAATATGCGCACCTTGGCTGGGTAGACTGTGCCAGGGCCATTGACATCAGTTCCCCGTTAGGGAGACATGGAGGGTGGGGAGGGCTCCACCCCTCCATGAAAGTAGCTGATGGTCAGCAGATCCAGCCCAATGTTGTGCTATCCCACCTGAATTTTTTGGTTATATCAAGTGACACAAATTCTTTTCCACGCTGCTCACCCCAATACTAATCCCAATACTAGACATTTAGGGCAAGATAAACCATCTCAAGGCCTGTTTCTATTGGCAGTGCATTCGCGGCAATGTTCGCAGGTGGTGTGTGGCATGTCGCTTGTCAGCTGGTGAATCTGCCGCCTACTCCCTTCCGTTAATCAAGGTCCCCTGCAAAAGAATTGGTATGGGCATCGTAGAACAGAGTGCACACTGCTTTGTGTTAATTCTAGCAGACTATGCAATGAGATACAAGGAAACAATGCCTCTTTGCAACATCTCAGCATGTAGCATTGTGGAGGCACTCTTCCCAGTTCTCCCCTAAGACCAGGGCTTTTATGTCATGCGCTCATTGTGAACTGTACTAATTGTTGGGGAATTAAATTGATTTTCACCAGTGTTTACCATCTGCCTACCTGGCTGGTCGAATGGTTTAATCAAACCCCAAAAATATGATTCTTAAGTTAATTCATGATGACGCTTGGAATTGGGATAAGTAGCTCAATCTCCTGGTATTTGCAGTATGAGAGGTCTCGCAAGCCTCGACAGGGTTCTCCCCATTCTAATTACGGGTGCAAGCCTCTTAGATGTCATTAGGGGAAATTAAATGGAGGGACCTTCTAACAGCAAAAAAGAAATTCACTACATTCTGGACTTGAGAGCAAAACTCCACATCCTAAGCCACCTAACACAGGAGAACTTGCACCAGGACCGAGAGCAACAGTCCTGGCTGTATGACAGGGTAACTCAGCTATGGGAACGACCTGGAGCCCACAACAAGCTCCAAATTACTTACATAGTGGCAAGGGCCATTTGAGGTCACACAGTGAGAAGGAGAAGTCAACAATGAGGTCAGGCAAACGGGTATAGGCGATGCACTTCATATGTACCACTTCAATCTCCCAAAACTGTGGAGAGAGCCAGTTCCTGTGGCTCTGTTGACTGTGGTTCCCGGGAGGGAGGAGCTGGGACCAGATTCACCCTGGTTCCCTGTGGAGACCGCCTATTATCTTCCCAGAGAGCACAGGTTGCCAGGTTGCAAAGGAAATTTTCCAACGTGTTTTCACCTCTAGCTGGTTGCACAGACATCATAGAGCACCACATCGAGACTCCTCCAGGTTTGGCTGTACGCAGCTGCCCCTGCCAGTTACCCGAAAAAAAAAAAAGTGGTTCAGAATAAATATGGGATTAATTTGAGTCCTACAGCAATTGGAGCAGCCCCATGGTCTTGGGCACCAAGGCCAACGGGTCAGTCCATTTTTGTGCGGTGTCTAAATTTGATGCATACCAAATGCCCCGAGTTGATGAACTGCTCAATGGGTTAGCCACAGCTTGCTTTTATTCTACGCTGGATTTAACCAAGCGGTACTGGCAGATTCTCTTGACTCCAATATCCACTCTGTTGGGGTTACACCAATTTGTCTCCCTTCCATTTGGTTTGTTTGGAGCCCCAGCAACGTTCCAACATCTCATGGACAGAATATTCTGCTTGCACAGTGCATATGTGTCTGCTTATTTAGATGATATAATCATTTATAGAAACGACTGGCAACAGCATTTACATCTGAGAGCTGTCCTGAGGTATCTCACAGTCCACCCTCCATGCGAAAAAAAGGTGTGTTTAATAGATGATGCTGTGCTGATGATTATAAGGCAGGAGGGAATCCTGCCAGGCGTAATGGAATATTGCTTCTGTGGATACAGCACAGTGGGGCATGTCCCATAGTGAGAAACCTCATCCATGCTATCAGAGAACCAGGGTTACGGTTGCAACCTAAACATTTATTATTACCTAAATACAATGCGTGAAAATAAAAGATAAAATATGTGCTATTTTGTTTGTTTTACAATTTGTAGAAAATCTCTTTTTAGTGGCATATTTAAAATGGTAAATCAATACATAAACCAACGAAATTTTCTCTCTCATGAATGATTACAACACTATTCTCACTTACGAGCTAGTGTTAGACTCCTGTTGTCAAAAACAAAAATTTATGTTCTTGTAGTTAACTACAAGAAAAATACGTATATGATCAGACACAAGGCTCATTTCAGAGATACTGGCACTAATGATACACTGATAATTCAAATAAAGAGTTTTAATACATTATAACTCATTCAGGAGTTATGACACAGAGAAGACATGGTATGAAAGTGTCCACAACTGCGTTTGTAAGGCGCTAAGGGTTGAAGAAAAAAAAATGGTCAGGACATGACAAAAATTAAGAGAGAGAAAAACAATACCTGGCATAAGAGAATACTTCCAGATTGGAGATGGAGGCGTCTACAGAGCTGAGAAAAACAACTTCCTCATCATCCTCAATTTGATCGTTCCATCCCTGTTCTGACTTGCTGCTTGGAGTTTCTTGCTGAGCCTAAAGTCAACAAACCAAAACAGCATCAGCTGCTTATCAAAACCTCAAAACTAACCTGAAACATCAAAACTACACGAACACCATGTCTCTGCAGAAGGAAGGAATAAAAACCTTGTACTCCTCAATCCATGACAGCAGGCCATTGAATGTAAAGCTGGCCCAGTTTCCAGCATAGTAGTTTCTCCTGTAATACATGAAAGACATTTGTGGTCAGATTTGACAGGGAATGTGGGAAAGGTGTTGAATAATGTTCATGCACTGAGGACAACAAAATTCAGTAATGCTGAGAATATTTCAGCAGGGCAGAAAATACTGTGGCCAAGATTTACTAAAGGTTTGCATGTGAAAAACATACAAGCTTAACACACACAAAACATGCAAGCTGATCTACTAATAGGAATAAGATAACTGTGTTTTTCATATAAGCAAATCAGCATGAGCAAAAAAAAAAGAAAAAAACTTCTTTTCATGAATAGTCGGTTTGGGGTCATTTCAATACAAATAAATTTCTTTTGCCCCTACAGTCTGAAAGTGAGTCAGGGCATGGCAATCGCATGTGAAAATTAATATGACTGATGGCCCAATATTACATTTCCAGAAGCCCATTTTCCTGCCATTTGAAGACTAAAAATGTATTTAATCAAAGTTTAATCAAGGTTAATTAAGGTTTCTCAACATTATGACCGCACCTCAAAACTACTTAAAAATGTTTTTAAAGTTGGTTTGTGAAAAGGTTTCACATGTACCTTGTAAACAGAACATGGTCATGTCCACACTATTTTGCATTCGTGTTGTATTTCAATGTTTTTCAAGACATCTCATCACTTTTAATCATTGCTTTTTACTTGAGTTTTAGTTTTGCTCTTAATGAGATTTCTTTAAGATCTGAACTCAATTAAAAATTAGAATTAGCACACCTATCAACAATTAGCACACACAAAAAAACTTATTTTAACATTGTTGCCACCACCTTCTTTGCATGCGACATCAAGTAATAATTCTTATTTGTAAATGCTCTACAACATATACTCAAAGTAAATGTGCAGTTTATCAGAATCAGAACCAGAATCAGAAACAGTTTATTGCCAGGTACAGTAAAGGACACTTTACAGTACTAGGAATTTGTCTTGAAGTCAGGTGCAGACACAGAATCAAAGATATAAAGTCAAGGGGGATACAGAGATAAAGAATACAAAAATGTGACACAATAACAAGGGTAAAACAAATACTGAAGTGCAAGAGACCATGGTGCAAGATGAACATGCTATATATAAATATGAAATATGTAAACAGCAGACAAGATAGAATAAAATAAATTAATAATAGAAATAGTTATATACAGAAAAAGTGAGTGTACATGGGAGGTAGAAAAAATATTGCAGCTTCAGAGGGGAGAGTGACTGTCAGTAGGTTGGGGGGGGTCACCTGGGGGGAAGTGGGGCACTGTTCAGCAGGCTGACTGCAGCGGGGAAGAAACTGTTCTTGTGGCGTGAGGTCCTGGTCTTGATGGACCGGAGCCTCTTGCCAGAGGGTAGGGACTGGAAGAGTACATGTCCGGGGTGAGAGGGGTCGGCTGCAATCCTGGCTGCACGTCTCCGGGTCCTGGAGACGTACAAGTCCTGAAGTGAAGGGAGGCTGCAGCCGATCACCTTCTCAGCGGAGTGGATGACGCGCTGCAGCTTGGCCTTGTCCCTGGCCATGGCAGCAGCAAACCAGACTGTGATGGAGGAAGTGAGAATTGATTCGATGATGGCAGTGTAGAAGTTGACCATCATCCTCACAGGGAGGTGGAACTTCTTCAGCTGCCGCAAGAAGTACAGCCTCTGCTGAGCCTTCTTGGTGAGGGAGCTGATGTTCTGCTCCCACTTGAGCTCCTGGGTGATGGTGGTTCCCAGGAAGCGGAAGGACTCGACAGAGGTCACCGGAGTGTCACAGAGGATGACGGGTGGGACGGGGGCTGGGTCCTTCCTGAAATCCACTATCATCTCCGCTGTCTTGAGAGCGTTGAGCTCCAGGTTGTTCATGCTGCACCATGACACCAGACGCTCCATCTCACTTCTGTAGGCCGACTCGTCTCCATCAGAGATGAGGCCGATGAGGGTGGTGTCATCTGCGAACTTCAGGAGTTTGACAGACTGGTGTCCAGATGTGCAGCTGTTGGTATACAGGGAGAATAACAGAGGAGAGAGGACACAGCCTTGGGGGGATCCAGTGCTGATGGTCCAGGATTCCGAGACATGCTTCCCCAGCCTCACGAACTGCCGTCTGTCTGTCAGGAAGTCTGTGATCCACCTGCACAATGAGTCCTGCACGTTCAGCTTGGAGAGCTTGTCTCGGAGCAGAGATAGGACGATAGTGTTGAAGGCAGAGCTGAAGTCCACAAACAGTATCCTGGCATAGGATCCTGGGGAGTCCAGATGCTGGAGGATGAAGTGGAGGGCCATGTTTACAGCGTCGTCTACAGATCTGTTGGCTCTGTAGGCAAACTGCATGGGATCCAGAAGAGGGTCTGTAATGTCCTTGAGGTGGGACAAGACGAGGCGCTCAAAAGACTTCATGACCACAGAAGTCAGGGCAACGGGTCTGTAA
>CM040468.1:14293823-14310731 GCA_022758105.1 Pangasianodon gigas | reverse complement strand
GTCCAGATGCTGGAGGATGAAGTGGAGGGCCATGTTTACAGCGTCGTCTACAGATCTGTTGGCTCTGTAGGCAAACTGCATGGGATCCAGAAGAGGGTCTGTAATGTCCTTGAGGTGGGACAAGACGAGGCGCTCAAAAGACTTCATGACCACAGAAGTCAGGGCAACGGGTCTGTAATCATTAAGTCCTGTGATCCTCACCTTTTTAGGGACTGGAATAATCGCTGAAGTTTTAAAACAGGCTGGCACATGGCAGTTCTCCAGTGAGACACAGCTGGTTGGCACAGTGCTTCAGGGTGGAGGGGGAGACAGAGTCCGGGCCCGCAGCTTTGCGGGGGTTCAGTCGTTTAAACAGTCTATTCACATCTCCCTCTTTGATGGAGAGAGGTGTGAGGGGCGGGGGAGAGGGCGACACTGAGGTGTGAGGCTGTGTGGGTGATCCAGGTGTAGCATTGGAGGAGGGGCTGCTACAGATCAGTGACTGGTGGGGTGGGTGGGGGATATCAGGTATGTCCCACTGTCTTTCAAAGCGGCAGTAAAAATCATTCAGGCTGTTGGCCAGGCGCAGGTCGTTCACAGAGTGGTGGGCTCTAGGCTTGTAGTTGGTGATTGCCTTAAGCCCTTTCCAGACAGAGGCAGAGTCGTTGGCAGAGAGTTGCTGTTCCATTCTCTCACCATGCTCTGATTTAGCTCTTCTCACCTCCTTGCTAAATCTGTACTTGGCCTCTTTGTCTTTGTCCCCACTTCTGAATGCAGCCTCCTTCTCTGACCTCAGCTGTCTGAGTTTAGCTGTGAACCAGGGTTTATCATTGTTATAACTCACCCTGGTGCATGATGGAATGACGCTGTCCTCACAGAAGTTAATGTAGGACGTCACAGTGTCCGTATACACGTCCAGACTATTGGTGGCAGACCTGAAAACTTCTCAGTTTGTACAGTCCAGACACTCCTGCAGTTCCCCCACAGCCTCAGTGGTCCACTTCTTTGATGTCCTCACAGTAGGTTTGCAGTTTTAATTTCTGCCCGTATGCCGGAATCAAGTGCACCATGATGTGGTCTGACTGACCCAGTGCAGCGCGAGGGACAGCACGATAAGCACCGCTGATGGTGGTGTAGCGGTGGTCCAGTACATTCCCCTTTCTGGTCAGGCAATTAATGAACTGTTTGTATTTGGGGAGTTTGTGGGACAGATTACCTTTGTTAAAGTCTCCTAGGACAATAACCAAGGCGTCCGGGTTTGTCCGTTCCACACACAGTATCTCGTCAGCCAGTGCACGCTGCGCCTCATGCACATCACCATGCGGCAGGATGTAAACACCGACGAGAATGAATGAGAAGAACTCACGGGGCGAGTAGAAAGGTTTGCAGTTAATGATGAAGGCCTCCAGGTCTGGTGAACAGTGCTGAGACAGTACTGTAACATCATTGCACCAGCCACTGTTGATATAAAAACAGATTCCACCTCCTTTTGTTTTGCCGGAAAGCTCCATGTGTCTGTCCGCTCTGTAGAGTTGAAATCCACTCAGCTGTAGCGCAGAGTCTGGTATAAGATCACACAGCCACGATTCCGTGAAGCACAAAACACAGGACGTAGAAAAGTCTCTGTTTTCATTCATCAGCAGTGTCATCTCGTCCATTTTGTTGCAAAGTGAGCGCACGTTAGAGAGGAATATCCCGGGAAGCGCGGTGCGTAATCCGCGCCGGTGGGGACGCACAAGCACACCTGAGCGTTTACCTCTTCTGCAGAGCCTCACTTTATTACGAGCGACCTTGATCAAAATAGCCAGTAAATCCACAGTAGAAGCCAGAAAAGTCGGAAAAAGGTCCACAGGGGTAGTAGCTCTGATGTTCATGAGCTCTTCCCTGGAGTAGGAGCCACCAGAGCTGTGGCAGAAAACTGAATTAAAACACAAAAAGAGACATAGTAGAGTGCACCAAAACACAGAGGCAGCCATCCGTGGCGCCATCATCATGGTGGTCCACGATGCATGCACGATTGATGCACGATTGATGATCATCAATTTGCACAAGCAAATAAGCAATCTTAGTAAATCTCGGCCTGAGAGACAAAAAAAAATAAAATACACCCAGTCCCTTTCATGTTCCAAGTAATACCACATATGTCCAAATAATACCAAATATAATACCACAATGTCCCAAAAGCCTGTTTAAAACAAATAGATTTATTGTTTTACTCTGAAGAAAAACCTACAAACTACTGTGGACATCATATGTTCAGTTTATGATTATAAGAAAAATCATTACATAATGCCTAAAACAGACATGAAATCAATTAAAAAAGTCATTAGGATGTTTCAGAAAAACTGAACTAAACTTAATTGAAGTTGTAATTTGATTTCTAATATACCCCCAAAACTGATATGGGCAGCGTGAAAAACCTGGATAAACAGGAATATTACAGCCTTTCTTAAGGGGTGAGGCGGCACCACCCACCACGGTCCCCTAGGAGGCAGGCATGGGACTTCCCCCTTGTGCTAAGGGCTCTCCTTATGAGCCTATGCATGATGCTGATTTTGAATGGGTGTATCTGATAAATGCCTTTTTGCTACCAATGACTTCAGCTAAAGAATCAGCTCCAACTCTCAAACCTTATTCAGAGGTGCGCCAGTCCTTGGAATCTGTGCTGCTGCTACATGGTTTTCACCATAAACCTACTCCACATTCTACAAAGTTAGCATCACCCATCTCAGTGGCAGGGGTGTGAAGGTTATCTCTGAGCACATTTCAGGGCAGTCCAAAGCTGAGTCCTGTTTCTTTGGGCCTCATTTATCTTTCAGTAGTTGCATTTAAATGTTTGCTTAAGCCAAACCGAACTCAAAATTTCCATCAAATTTCAAAAGTTTCGGAAATGCTGATTTTCTTCATATTCACGTGCATATGTTGATAAATGGGAATCACCCATAAATTACTGGACGTGTGCATGGCACAGCAAATATGCATTTAGTGATGCCCGCAAAACACCATAAAAGGCAAAGCTCACAGGGCAAATAAGCAAAATCTTTACTTAAAAACCAGGCAGAAATGGAGGTATATTGGACTCACATTTACAAGAATAAAACAAGACAAACTCTGCGCCAACAGTGTCAACAGGGGTGCCTCCACCACCACCAAGTCTAGTTCTTCTTGTTACTAATTTGTATGCCAGAAACACCCTTACAATATACTTGAGACAGGAACAGAAAGAAAAACTATTTCAGACATTTAACTTTTCTGTGACACTGATCCTGTTTCGATCAATTCCAGAATCAAATCAGTTCATCTACTGGCTACAATGATAGTTGCATATAAATCCTACAAACATTCAATTACTTGTTCCTGAGATATCAGGCTAATGAGAAACTCAGAAGGATGCATGGACAGACAACCCGAAAACAATGTCTCCACCACTGAGTGGAGGAGGCATAAAATTATATTATTTATTTACAGGAATATTGTAGATTTCCATCTATTGTGTGTGTGTATATACATGTATATACATATACATATATATATATATATATATATATATATATATATATATATATATACACATATACATACACACACACACCGATCAGCCATAACATTAAGACCACCTGCCTAATATTGTGTTGGTCCCCCTTTTGCTGCCAAAACAGCCCTGACCCGTCGAGGCATGGACTCCACTAGATCTCTGAAGGTGTGCTGTGGTATCTGGCACAAAGACGTTAACAGCAGATCCTTTAAGTCCTGTAAGTTGTGAGGTGGGGCCTCCATGGATCGGACTTGATGGCCAGCACACTCCACAGATGTTTGATTGGATTGAGATCTGGGGAATTTGGAGGCCAAGTCAACACCTTGAACTCTTTGTCATGCTCCTCGAACCATTCCTGAACAATTTTTACAGTGTGGCAGGGCGCATTATCCTGCCAAAAGAGGTCACTTCCATTAGGGAATACAGTTGCCATGAAGGGGTGTACCTGGTCTGCAACAATGTTTAGGTAGGTGGTATGTGTCAAAATAGCATCCACATGAATGCCAGGACCCAAAGTTTCCCAGCAGAACATTGCCCAGAGCATCACACTGCCTCCGCCAGCTTGCGTTCTTCCCATAGTGCATGCTGGTGCCATCTCTTCCCCAGGTAAATGATGCACACCTTCCACATGATGTAAAAGAAAATGTGATTTATCGGACAAGGCCACCTTCTTCCACTGCTCCAGTTCTGATGCTCACCTGTCCATTGTAGGTACTTTTGGCAGTGGACAGAGGTCAGCATGGGTACTCTGACAGGTCTGTGGCTACACAGTCCCATACGCAGCAAGCTGCGATGCACTGTGTTCCGACACCTTTCTATCATAGCCAGCTTTAACTTTTCAGCAATTTGTGCTACAATAGCTCTTCTGTGGGATCAGACCAGACGGACTAGCCTTCACTCCCCACGCGCATCAGTGAGCCTTGGGCACCCATGACCCTGTTGCTAGTTCACCGGTTGTCCTTCCTTGGACCACTTTTGGTAGGTACTAACCACTGCATACCGGGAACACCGCACGAGGCCTGCCGTTTTAAAGATGCTCTGACCCAGTCATCTAGCCATTACAATTTGGCCGTTGTCAAAGTCTCTCTAATAATGATAATAATCATTATTATCTCTGATAATCAATATTATTCACTTCACCTGTCAGTGGTCATAATGTTACGGCTGATCGGTGTATATGTATGTATGTGTGTGTGTGTGTGTGTGTGTGTGTGTGTGTGTCTGTGTGGGTGTGTATATATACAGTCAGGTCCGGAAGTATTTGGACAATGGAGGCATTTTTGTGATTTTGCCTTTATACACCACCACAATGGATTTGAAATAAAACAATCAAGATGTGATCGAAGTGTAGACTTTCAGCTTTATTTTAAGAGGTTCCACAAAAATATGCCATTTACCACTTAGCGGAGTATCTGTGGGCAGACGAGCCCTTCCTTCTCTATTTTGCTCTCGTACATCCCCTCCTCCTCCTAACCCTCCCTCCGTTCCTGCACCACAAAAACCAGCTCCCCAGTCCCGGGGTTTCCCTATCCCTCCCTCCTCACCTCTCATTCAAATTGTCGTACACGCACAAGACTCATGGCATCTTAGACATCATTAGGGAAAATTGGGAGGAGGGACCTTCTAATAGCAAGAATGAAATTCAATACGTTCTTGACCTGAGAGCAAAACTCCACACATTGGGACAATTAACACAGGAGAATTTGCTACACGCACTAAACTGTCAAACCCAGCTGTATAACAGGGGTACCCGACTATGGGAATTCACACCGGGAGATAAAGTGCTTATTTTGCTACCCATGTCAAGCTCTAAATTACTCGCAAAGTGGCAAGGATCCACGTGAGGTCACACGGCAGGTCGAAGAAGTCAACTATGAGGTCAAGCCAACGGATAGGGGCAATGCACTTCAAATATACCACCTCAATCTCCTGAAACCATGGAGAGAGACAGTTCTTGTGGCTCTGGCGATGGTCATTCCCGAGAGGGAGGAGCTGGGACCAGAGGTATGTCTAAAAAGTGTGGTCCAATTCACCCCGGTGGAGACCACCTCACACCGTCCCAGAGAGGACAGGTTGCTAGGTTGCAGGAGGAATTTTCAGACGTGTTTTCGCCTCTACCCGGTCGCACTGACCACACAGAACATCACATTGAGACTCCTCCAGGTGTGGTTGTACACAGTCACCCATACCGGTTGCCTGAACACAAAAAAGTGTGGTTCAGGAGGAACTCAAGGCTATGCTTGACATGAAAGTAATCAAGGAGTTCCACAGTGACTGGAGCAGCCGAGCGGCTTTTGTGCCAAAGCCGATGGGTGGGTCCATCAAATTTAGATGCACATCCGATGCCTCACATTGATGAACTGCAGGATCGGTTAGGCGCAGCTCGCTTTTATTTGACACTGGATTTAACCATGGGGTATTGGCAGATTCCCTTGACTCCAATATCTTGGAGAAAAAAACGGCTTTTTCCACTCCATTCGGGTTACACCAGTTTGTCACACTTCCATTTGGGTTGTTTGGAGCCCCAGCGATGTTTCAACGACTCATGTACAGAATCCACCACCCTCACAATGCCTATGCCACTGCATATTTAGATGATATAATCATTTATAGTAATGATTGGCAGCGGCAACTGCAACATCTGGGGGCTGTCTTGAGATCTTTGAGTTGGGCGGGACTCACAGCAAACCCAAAGAAGTGTGCAATTGGTCAGGTGAAAGAATGGAACCTGGGCTTCCACTTGGGTGATGGGCAGGTGCGTCCCCAAATTGATAAGACATCAGTGATTGTGGCCTGCCCAAGATCCAAGACCAAAAAGGGTTGAGGCAATTCCTGGGGCTGGCTGGCTATTATAGTAAGTCTGTACCTAATTTTTCGGATGTCACCAGCCCGCTGACTGACCTCACTAAAAAGGGGGTGCCAGATCTGGTCCAGTGGACGGAGCCATGCAAGCGGGCTTTCTGCCAGGTAAAATCGGTTTTGTGTGGGGGCCCGCTGTTGCATTCACCTGACTTTTCCCTCCCTTTTGTTTTACAGACTGACGTGTCGGACAGAGGGCTGGGGGTCATTTTGTCCCAAGTGGTGGAGGGAGAGGAGCACCCCGTGCTGTACATCAGCCATAAACTCTCAGTGAGGGAGTCCAAGTACAGAACTATTGAGAAGGAGTGTCTGGCCATCAAGTGGGCAGTCTTCACATTACGATACTACCTACTGGGGCGCCCTTTCACTCTGTGTTCTGATCATGCCCCACTCCAATGGCTCCACCACATGAAGGATGCCAGTTGGGCATATTTCCATCCGCTCAATAACACAGGGAAATGTTACTATATATATACACACATAGCACTTCATATATATATATATATAAATATATATATATATATATATATATATGTGTGTGTGTGTGTGTGTGTGTGTAAATAAACAGCATCCATTCACCTTTTTCATAGCACTTCATCACAATTGAGGTCAGGGCTACTGGGTGATAGTCATTGAGTCAGGCGTGCTGGGGTTTCTTTGGGACAGGAACAATAATGGACTGTTTAAAGCATGTGGGAATTACCGACTGTGCCAGGGAGAGATTGAATATCTCTGTGAACACCAGTGCTAGCTGGTCAGCGCTGGCTCTAAGGACCCGACATGAGATGCCATCCGGTCCTGCTGCCTTCCTGGTGTTCAGTCTCTTGAAAGCCTTCCTAACGTTGTGCTACAAGATGATGAGAGCAATTCCCACTCTGACACACTCCGCATGCACATTAGCACTGCTAATGCTTTTAGTACCGCTAGCACCATTAGCTGCAGCCTCGAAGCGAGTGTAAAAAGTGATCAGCTCGTCTGGCAGAGATGTGTCCGCAGTCACCATTCTGGAAAATGGTGTTTTATAGTCCATTATTTTTCCCAGTCCCTGCCACAGGCTCCTAGAGCCACCTTGCTAGAACTGTGACTCTAGTTTCCTCCTGTAATGCCGCTTTGCCTCCTTCAAAACTCTGCGCACATCGTAGGACACAGCCTTGCACTCGTCCATGTTCCCGGTGGCAAGCCCCGCATTATAGGCAGTGGTGCGATACTTTAGAGCATCCCAGATGGTTTTATCCATCCACGGCTTCTGGTTGGGAAACATTTTGATGATAGGTTTGTGGACTGTATCATCCGCCAGTTTGCCGATAAATCCCACAAACGCTTCCTTAAACACATAGATGTCATTAGATCTACGTCTGAACATGTCCCATTCTGCATCATCCAGAGTGTCCTGCAAAGCGGCCATGCCCAACCTCCCTCTGAACCAGAGCTTGCTGTTTCAGCCTTTGTTTGGATCTAGGAATTAGGAAGATGGTAGCATGGTCTGATTTCCCAAACAGTGGATGAGACTGTGCATTGTAGCCATCCCCGAATGGAGTGTAGAAATGGTCCAGGCTTCTTTCTCCCCTGGTGGGGCAGGTCCCCGCCACAATGAGCACAGTATCCTGGTAATGGGTCTGGTGTTGAGTGAGAGCCTCATGTAGTTCACATAAGGCAGTGTCCGTATCCACCTGAGGTGGAATATAAATGTTACTGACTATAACTGAGGTAAAGTCCTGAGGAAGGTAGAAAGAGTGACATTTGATGGTCAGGAGCTCAAGTTTGTGTGTGCAGGAGTGTGTGAGAGGAACAATGCTTGCGCTGTCGCAATAGCTGCTGTTTACCATCAGACACACTCCACCTCACCTTGACTTCCCTCCATTGACCTGTCCATGTGGTAAACTGAGAAGAACTCGGCTGGCTGGATGGCTTGGTCCAGTACCACTAGTTTCAGCCATGTCACGGTGAAGCAGAGGAGACTGCAGTCCTGAAAGTCCCTCTGGAACTTAACCCTGGCCCTGAGGTCGTCGAACTTGTTCTCCGGAGACTGGATGTTGGCTAGCAGGATGCTAGGCAGGGGAGCACAGTATGTGCTTGTCCTCAGCCTGTTCCTGACGTCAGCTCGTTTCCCTTGGCTGCCACTTCGGGTCGTGCCCTTTGTTCCTCCTCAGGATCTCACTTGGCCAGCATGGATCCAGCATTAAAAAGGTGCTGGAGGAGTGTTCTGATGTATTTGGGAACACGCCGGATTATGACATGCAGCACAGTAGGGAGCATATGGTTCGTTGTAGGTCAAGGTTTATCTCTCTTTGAAATCCAAACAGACAAAACTTGGACATGCACAAGAATAGAACAGGATGTCAAAAACAGGATGTTTTTGTCAGCTCTGAAGTGTTGCACAGCATTAGAAGATGATGATGTGTCAAATGGAACCAACTTATAAGCCAGCATTCATCCAGAAAAATCATACTGGTCTCTACATATCCTTTCCCTCCAAAGCACAGCATGCCCTAACTCTTCCAGTAATATCAATTCAGCCATTTGCATTGCTCTGCTTACAGCTACCGTATGCACAGCCTGGCCTCCCTTTATATTGTGGCATTTTGTTTTTGCATTTATATTTGTATATTTTGTTTACTAGATGTAATATGTTAGTATATGTCCAGTAGTTAGAAGAGCTACCTCAAGAATTTCAATGCCCCGTTATGTGTCAAGAGTGCAAACAACAAACAAAAGACTATGACTTTTATTGAATGACTGGTCTTACTCGGCTTGGAATAGATTTGGGTTGGCTTGTTGTCTTTGTTTTTTTAATATTTAACATTTCTTAAAACCATTAATATAAAACAATAGGTTTATTAAATTTGCGTGCATTAAATATAAATAAGCAATTTAAACTTGACAGCATAATCTGTATATTAACATGCAGTAACTCCCTTGCAAATTATTTGATTTGAAGTCGAACAGTTGAGATTTAAATTAGTTAGTCTTCCTATGCATAAATTTACACACACTCAGGAGCACGAGTAGAATACGAACATTCTTCTGAAATTACTAGATTTTCATGAATACCAAACTTTTCGTGTAAATGCGCCTTCTTGTGTAAATGAACACTTTAGGAATAAATCTGTTCATATCCAGCTTGACAAATGAAGACTGATGTTGGTTTACATTATCCAGGTGTCTCACACCACATCTGGCTGTTTGGAAGGATGAAATATGATATACACAAATAAATCCAGTATATAAAATTGCTTACATATTTAACTGTGGTTCTATAAAACCCAGATAACCACCAAGGTTTTTTGTCATTGGAAGCCTGTGCCAGCACTGCAAAAATCTTTTAAGAAAAGATGGCTATATGATGATAGTATTTATTGCATATTGTTTCATTCATGACTTTGTTGGAAGATTTGGGCAGCATGCTCATATACACAAAGAGGTATCCACAGATTCAGTTTCACACAGCCCCTGGCAGTTATCTTGGTTTATGGAACCACAGTTACATATGTATCTAGTGTTAAAGTGCTGACTTACCTGTCTAAGTGCAGAACTCTCTGTCCCACTCGTGAGCACGCAGCAGCAATGACAGACTCAGTAAGGCCTGGAAATAAATGAAGACAGAATGCATTGTCACTGAGCCTCATCAAATCTCCAGCACACTTTCCTTTCTGACAAGTCACAAAATGTGATGATTCACTTGATGATTTTTGCCTTATGTTGCCAGCAGGCCAAAGCACGGAAAAAAGGCCAGAGAACTGTACAAAGTGCAAGGAAAAATATTTGCAGCATTAAACAATCGCATTATGATTAAATGAGTAATTTAAAAGAAATGTTCATATATCACAACGTAACTAATACAGATTTTCTTAGTAAATCAGTCATTCTCAGTTACAGTCCCAGTACAGACCACTCATCTCACAAAGGACTTACAGATATCAAATACTTGTGCTGATATTGCAATTTCCTATCACGAAACTGCCTAAGCTTGCATGGCTCATGACAATATTACAACATTGTACCTTCACCTGTGTTTTTAGGCAGAACTTAGAAAGTAGCATTGTATTTGAATGAAAATTGATCAAATTTGATAATACTGATGAATTTCCTTCTCAATTAGTTGGAATGTGTTATGAAGCATGCTGTAGGATTTGATGGAAATTCATGGGAAATGGAGAAGCATGTTACAAAATACAACCTCCTCTAAAGTACGGGAACTCTTACGCTTAGTGTACATTGCACTATGCTGTTTAGCTCATGATGTAACTTGTGTATTAATATGAGTACTATTTCAATTTGTAATAATTTGTTTGTGGGCATGCGAGAAACAGTGGAAGAGTGATACACAAAGCTATGTATTGTCCTACTTTATACATTTTAGCTATATTGCACATTTATGGTCACTTTTATCCATTTTTTCCTGGCCTATCGGAAAACATCTTTTGCTTTGGTCAAAAACCTGATGGGTTGACAATGACTGAACATAGTCTCAAATGATTTATCAGTCCATGAGACAAGTGTTTTCTCACTTCAAAACACCACTCAAGTCATGAGTATGTGCATTCATGGTAGTGGAGTAGCAAAGCTACTTGAATCAATCAGCTTGTAAGTAGTTAAACTATTTTTTTCAACCCAGTAACACTGATAAACCCTATATACAGTGGATATAAAAAGTCTACAGACTCCTGTTAAAAATGGCAGGTGTTTGTGATGAAAAAAATTAAACCAAAATAAATCATGTCAGAACTTTTCCCATCATGGTCTGCAAAGATCTGACAAAGCCTGTAAAGGGTCTCATTGTCGAAAAGAATCGATCAGGAGGGGGGTTACAAAAAAAATTCTAAAACAGGAGATCAGAACACTGTGAAGGCAATCATCAACAAGTGGAGAAAATGGAGCACCACAGTGACATTACCAAGAACAGGATGTGCCTCCAAAATTTACAAAAGGACAAGATAAAATCTTACCAGGGAGGCTACCAAGAGACCAACGGGAACATTATAGGTGCTGCAGGAATATCTGACAAGTACTGATTGCTCTCTGCATATTACAACAATCTCTTGTATTCTTCACATGTCTGAGCTATGGGGTAGGGTGGCTAAGGTGGAGGCCCTTTCTCACAAAAAACATCCAAGCCCAACTAAATCACCCCAAACCATGTGGCAAATGTGCTATGGTCTGATGAGACCAATTACAAAAAAGTATAATAATTCCATAATTCACCTCATAACACCTCATAACAAGTGTAAAGCATGGTGGTGGAGGGCTCATGATTTGGGCTTGTTTTGCAGCCACAGGACCTGGCAAACTTGCAGTCATTAAGAAAGTAAGGAACTCCACCAGAATATTCTTGAGACAAATGTGAGGCCATCTGTCCAGCAGCTTAAGCTGGGACAAAATTGGGTCATTCAACAGGACAAGGATCCCAAGCATACCAACAAATTGACATTTGAATGGCTAAAGAAGAAAAAATCAAGGTGTTGGAATGACCAAATCAAAGTCCAGACCTCAAGCCCATTGAGATACTTTGAGGGGACCTTAGCTGTGCATAAATGAATGCCCTCAAAGAACTGAAGCAAAAGAGTGGGCCAACATTTCTCCAGAACAATGGGAGAGACTGATAAACTGCTACAGAAAAGGTTTACTTCAAGTTATTGCTTCTAAAGATGGTTCTACATGTTACTGAATTATAAAGTGCACTCATTTTTCCCACCTGGTTGCTGAATGTTGATTTACTTTTTGGGAAAAATCACTACATATCTGTTGTGTTTTTTGTTGTCATCTGAGGTTTACAGATGTTCGTGAGGACTACACAATTGTTATTTAGGCCCTGGTAAATAAAAATATAGAATTTATAGAGAGTGTATTTTCTTTTTCCCCCAAGACTGTACACTGATCAGTCTTAACATTGAAACCACCTGCCTACCATTGTGTAGGCCTCCCTTGTCGCACAAAAACAGCTCTGACCCATCGAGGCATGGACTCCTCAAGACCTCTGAAGGTGTGCTTTGGTATCTGGCACCAAGATGTTAGCAGCAGATCCTTTAAGTTCTGTAAGTTGCGAGGTGGGGCCTCCATAGATTGGTCTTGTTTGTTAAGCACATCTCACAGATATTCAATCAGATTGAGATCTAGGGAATTTGGAGGTACTAACCACTGCATACCGGGAACACCCCACAAGGCCTGCCGTTTTAAAGATGCTCTGACCCAGTCTAGCCATCACAATTTGGCCGTTGTCAAAGTCGATCTAATCCTTACGCTTGCCCATTTCTCCTGTTTCCAACACATCAACTTCGAGAACCGACTGGTCACTTGCTGCCTAATATATCTCAACCCTTGACAGGTGCTATTGTAACGAGATAATCAATATTATTCACTTCACCTGTCAGTGGTCATAATGTTATGGCTGATCGGTGTATATATATATATATATATATATTTACACACATACATACACACACACATATACAGTTTTGGGACGTCTGCCTTTACATGCACATGAACTTTAATGACATCCCATTCTTAACCCGTAGGGTTTAATATGGAGTTGGCCCACCCTTTGCAGCTATAACAGCTTCAACTCTTCTGGGAAGGTTTTCCACTAGGTTTAGGAGTGTGTTTATGGGAATTTTTGACCATTCTTCTAGAAGCGCATTTGTGAGGTCAGGCACTGATGTTGGACGAGAAGGCCTGGCTCGCAGTCTCCGCTCTACTTCATCCCAAAGGTGTTCTATCGAGCTGAGGTCAGGATTCTGTGCAGGCCAGTCAAGTTCCTCCACACCAAACTCGCTCATCCATGTCTTTATGGACATTCCCCAAACTGTGAAATGTCCAAAATGTCTTGGTATGCTGAAGCATTAAGAGTTCCTTTCACTGGAACTAAGGGGCCAAGCCCAACCCCTGAAAAACAACCCCACACCATAATCCCCCCTTCACCAAACTTTACACTTGGCACAATCCAGTCAGGCAAGTACCTTTCTCCTGGCAACCGCCAAACCCAGACTCATCCATCGGATTGCCAGACAGAGAAGCGTGATTCGTCACTCCAGAGAACGTCTCCACTGCTCTAGAGTCCAGTGGCGGCATGCTTTACACCACTGCATCCAACGCTTTGCATTGCACTTGGTGATGTAAGGCTTGGATGCAGCTGCTCAGCCATGGAAACCCATTCCATGAAGCTCTCTACGCACTGTTCTTGAGCTAATCTGAAGGCCACACGAAGTTTGGAGGTCTGTAGCTATTGACTCTGCAGAAAGTTGGCGACTTCTGTGCACTGTGCGCCTCAGCATGCGCTGACCCCGCTCTGTGATTTTACGTGGCCTACCACTTCGTGGCTGAGTTGCTGTTGTTCCCAATTGCTTCCACGTTGTTATAATACCACTAACAGTTGACCGTGAATATTTAGTAGTGAGGAAATTTCACGAATGGACTTACTGCACAGGTGGCAACCTATCACGGTACCACACTTGAATTCACTGAGCTCCTGAGAGCGACCCATTCTTTCACAAATCTTTGTAGAAGCAGTCTGCATGCCTAGGTGCTTGGTTTTATACACCTGTGGCCATGGAAGTGATTGGAACACCTGAATATATATTCAAATTTATATAAGAGACACAGTTAATCATATCATAACAAAAATATTTTATTTCCATTTATTATGACAAGCACTAGTAGCATGTCACTTCTTCCTTGGTTCTGGCCATTTAACTGATAGCGAAACCTCCATCACCAGGTGCCGGCCAGACACCTAACATTTCAGGCAAGGTATGAGAAGAAAAACTGCGTTTTGCTTGCAGTTTTGTTTCTGAATTTCCATCAAATTCTAACTAAAAGCAGGGTTGAGTTTCAGATCAGACATTAAAAAATGTTGAACTACTATAAATAATCACAACAAAAAGTACACATGAAAACATTCCTGAACAGGCATATCACTTAAAAATTGTCCACAAAATACTCCTGCCTATCTTTTTGGCTCAATGGGGGCAGTACTTTAACACGTTCTTTAACACAATCAACATCAGATCAATGGAAGGAAAATTATTTGTTAATTTCCATTCATCTGCCCATCCATATAGAAAGCATCTGAATAACCTCTTCAGCAGAAAAGCAATGGGCTGGGCTGCTTCTGACTGTTGAACCAATACTACAGACATTTAAAAGAATTGTAAATAACCTCATGCCACCATTTTTAATGTAATTTTTCCTATCTAATATTGATTTTTTCCCCCATTATGTTTGCTAAAGACAAACATTACCTGCTATAAAATACTGGTACCACACAGAGATGCTTGGCAATAAATAATAGATCATGGCTGGCAGGACTTTGATGACTGAGCAAAGCCCTGAAATGCTTTCAGCGGGAATTGTATGCAATCATAAATCATTCTTCATTTTCAGAGAACATTACAAAATGCATTCTATCTCTGTACCTTGAAAGTCATTTTGGGTGTTAGTTATAGCCAGAGCTGAAAGACAAGGATAGAAGGACAGACAGAAGCATGGAAAGCCAGTTTCTTCACTCCTCCTCCCTCTGTTACCCATTCCCGCTATCCATCTCCTTCTTTCACATAGTCAGCGTTTCCTCTCAGATCCCTCAGATTTGTGTGTTACCAAGGGTAGGTTCAGCACATGTATGAATGAAATATTTGTTCATATTTAGCATGGCTTCATAGTTCACACAAAGCCAAGTTCATGCCGCAGGAGTTATTAAACTAATCTAGTCACACATGTACCCTAACATATTAGTTGAAGATAACCTAAGAGATGAATAAAGAAGGCCATGTTTCTGCTATCTGTGCTGCTGTGGTAGAACTTTAGCTTTCAAGCAAATGATCAAGCAATTCCACACTTGTATTACTTTTTTTTTTTTTTTTTGCTGTAAAGCAACCTTAATTGTGTGAAAAGCCATATATAGAGAAATATTCATAATTAGTATTAATGTTTGATAAAGAACACAGCAATGGTCTACCTATCTATTATTGCAGTCTATCACCACCCAATTAGTAGAGGCTATGCAAGCCACAGGCAGAAGAGGTCTTTAAAATGGCTTGTTTTCACCATTGTGGCGATATCATTAATAAATGAAATCAGCTCTGCTAATTGTAGGGAATTCTCTGATAATTCCCTACTATTGTGCTTCTCAGTCATTCTCATGACAGTCAAACTCTGGGCCAGTAGTGTTATTCTGCTCCAAAGATGCCCTATGTGAAGTTTCTATAGGTATGACGATTCTAGATACATTTTTTAAACAAGCAAGTGATCAAAACACCAAATTGTATTTATTTTTCCTTTACATTTAGCTTTTGGTTCTTCAATTACTCAGTTAATTGTTCAATTACTTGCAATAATAAAACTAAGGTCTTTCTGACAAGACCTGATAGGATTTCTAAGCCGTAATAGGAAATTTTATAATTTTCACTCTTCATGCTATAGATCTAGCTAAACTGACAGAATTTCTGACAGAATTTTTATATCCACTATATCCAATATATGACACCTGAGTAGTGAACATCCTATTCCAAGACCATGGGCACTAATATTGAGTTGTTTCAGTTCAACTCAATTCAGTTTTATTTGTATAGCGGTTTTAACAATGGACATTGCCACATAGCAGCTTTACAGAAATATATATACATCCAGGATATAAATATTAAATATATGTATTTATTCCTAATGAGCAAGCCAGAGGTGACAGTGGCAAGGAAAAACTCCCTGAGATGACATGAGGAAGAAACCTTGAGTGGAACCAGACTCAAAAGGGAACCCATCCTCATCTGGGTGACACAGAGAGTCCAATTATAAATAATTCCCTTTTATAACTGTGTACTATATGACCAAAAAATGCAATTGTAAACAGGAAAATTCATTATAGTTTTCACATGAAGTCTATGTTGAAGTTATCAACTGTTCACTGATGGAGACTTGATTGCAAAACTGTTTGTGGGAATTGCAGTTCTAAAGCTATCATAGCAATTCTAGTCCTGAGCCATTGTAGCAAAACTGTTCGTATCAATTGAAGTCCAAAGCCATCTTCACGGTTTCTAAGTGGTTCCAGTAATCTAAGTGGTACCAGTAATCTCATGTATCTTTAGGCTGTCCATTTCCAATCTGCTGCTATAACAGCCTCCACCCTTGTGCTTATTCAGCCACAAGAGCGGGCAATGAGGTCGGATGAGAAGGCTGTTCTGTGCAGGCCACTCAAGTATTGCTACACCAACCTTAGCAAACTAGAGGGTGTCCCAAAAGGCTCCATACATAGGAGAAATTAACACTTTCTTAGCAAAATGTAACTTTATTTACAAAACATCCTCAACATGATTGCCATTTCTTTGTAAACACACACAGAGTTGTCTTTCCCACTCAGGATGAACTCGTGTTTTGCATGTAATTGCATGTCCATTGCAACCTTGCAACAGCTTCCCAATCCAGCCATGATAATGATTTCAATATGTTCTTCTTTTGTCAAAGGCTATCTGAAAAAAAAAAAATATATATATATATATATATATGCTTTTTTAACTGCTTCAAAATGTCAAAAGAAGAAAAAAGAGCAAGAC
>CM040468.1:14205699-14293723 GCA_022758105.1 Pangasianodon gigas | reverse complement strand
CAGGCTGTTCATCAGCTGATCAAAAGTTTAAGACCATAGCCCAAAAATACCCACAACAGAACTAAAAGTGTCAAAAAAGGACTCAGTAGTGAGTAGCCCCACCGTTCTTGGTGATAACTTCAAACACTCGTTTCGGCATGCTTGATGCAACTGTTTCCAGGAGGCTGGTGGGAACGTTGCTCCATGTGGTGAAGATGGCATCCACAGTCTGGAACTGACGTCCGTTTTTGTAAACTTCCCTTGCCATCCATCCCCAAACATTCTCAAGGGGATTTAGATCAGGGGAACACGCAGGATGGTCCAGAAGTGCAACGTTATTGTCCTGGAAGAAGTCCTTCATCAGGCGGGCGTTGTGAACTGCAGCGTTGTCCTGTTGAAAGACCCAGTCATTACCACACAGACGAGAGCCCTCAGTCAAGAGGGATGCCTGCTGCAACATGTCCACATAGCCAGCCGCCGTTTGACGCCCCTGCACAACCTGAAGCTCCATTTTCCCATTGAATGAAAAAGCACCCCAGATCATGATGGAGCCTCCTCCACTGTGCCGTGTAGAAAACATCTCCAGTGGGATCTCCTTGTCATGCCAGTATCGCTGGAAGCCATCAGGACCATCCAGGTTAAATTTTTTCTCATCCGAGAATAAAACTTTCCTCCATCTTTCAATGTCCCATGTTTGGTGCTCCCTTGCAAATTCCAAACGGGCAAGTTTGTGGTGTGGGAGGAGACGTAGCTTTCGAAGACGTTTTTTGTTCTTTAAGCCCTTCTCTCGCAGATGCTGTCTTATGGTTATTGGGCTGCAGTCAGCATCAGTAACGGCCTTAATTTGGGTCGAGGATCGGCCTGTGTCTTCACGGACAGCCCGTCGGATCCTCCAGCTCAGTGCAGGTGAAATTTTTTTGGGTCTACCAATTGATTTTTTTGTCCCATAACTCTCAGGATCTTTTAAGAAATTTAAAATGACTGTCTTACTGCGTCCAACCTCGGCAGCAATGGCACGTTGCGAGAGCCCTTGCTTGTGCAGTTCAACATTCCTGCCACGTTCAAAAACAGAAAGCCTTTTTGCTTTTGCCATCAGGAGATCATGACAGTATGACTGTCTGAAGGACAATGACATTAAAGCCATATTTTTGCACAGATTTTAACTTTCAAAGGCTATGGTCTTAAACTTTCGATCAGCTGATGACCAGCCTGTTTGAGTTTAAATGCAGTTTTCAATAAACTGCCTACTCTCTATTTTTTGTCTCTTGCTCTTGTTTCTTCTTTTGGCATTTTGAAGAAGTACTTACAACCTGGTTACGATCCACCAGTGCGAAGTGTGAATACTTGTAATATTTTCCCTGGTCTTAAGATTTTGTTCAGGAGTGTATATATATATAAACCAAATATGAAAATTTCCCCTATTTTCCCTTATTCCCTATTTCCCCTATGTATGGAGACTTTTGGGACACCCTGTATGTCTTCATGAATCTTGCTTTGTGCACAGCAGCACTGTCATGACGGAACAGGTTTGGGCCCCTCAGTTCCAGGGAAGCAGGGCTCCAGACTAATATTTTTAAGAACTGTCCCAGAACCATCCCAAAACTTTGTGTCAGCCGTCCCGAACCGAAAATCGACCATCCCAGAAGTTACATTTATTTTGTTTAGAATAAGATTTATTTTTCAGTTTAATTTCTTGTACTGCTATAACATCAGCAATCTGTTTTTTATTATCCTTATCATATACATATTTCATATAATTATGACTAAATAAGCATGAATATCAGTAAGAACATTACCATTTACCATTATTTACAGTTTATTCACAGGGACTTGTACAGCGAGCGTTCCACATAAACTAATAATTAACGGATTTAAAACATTCTTTAACAAATTAAAATGTCTACTCGTTGATGTGCTTAAGCTTTTTTTTTAGGACATTTACTTAACATTTATGGAAGGAATCGCGTTTGTAGGCATTCTGCAACACTCACTGTGCTTTAAAGTCTTTTGGACAGAGCTTATGCTTTCCGGTTTCTCAGTGAAATGACAAGCGAGAGAGCGATCCCAGTTCACGCGCACAGAAAGAGAGAGAGAGAGAGAGACGGGTGAGAGGATGACTGTTTATAGCAGCTGTAACATAAGGGAGAATAGGAACTAACCTGTCTCTCGGATGTTTTAGAAAATTAAATATAATTATAAATCAGTAAAATGCGTGATTAATGTCATTATTAATAAATTATGTTGGTTTGAGCCAACGTTTGGGCCAACATTCTGTTATGCTGCTTAAGGTTATTAGTGGTGCTTGGATAACAAAGCATCACTGTTGTTATCTCACATACTTATCATTAGTGGTGCTTGCTATGCAATGCAAGGATCACTATAATTGCCCATAAGGACCCAACAGGCCATAAACTGAGTTCAATCACCAAACTACTGCAGCCATGTCATACATCAAAACGATCGGCTCAATGATAAGAATTGCATTATGGAGGGGTGACAATACCCTCAACTCAGTGTGCAGAATTTCGCTATGGGTATTATTTTAGTGACATCACGTGCACGTTAACCCCCAAAATAAGTGGAATCACAAAACTACTACAACACAGACATGTGACATATCAAAACGCTTAGCTGACTGAGGAGAACTGCGTTATGGGTATTCTAGTGATGTCATGCGCACATCACGTGATATCACATGCACATTAACCCCTTAAATACACCGATCAGCCATAACATTATGACCACCTGCCTAATATTGTGTTGGTCCCCCTTTTGCTGCCAAAACAGCCCTGAACTGTCGAGGCATGGACTCCACTAGATCCCTGAAGGTGTATCTGGCACAAAGACAGATCCTTTAAGTCCTGTAAGTTGCGAGGTGGGGCCTCCAAGGTTCGGACTTGATGGCCAGCACACCCCACATTCCCCACATTCTGGGGAATTTGGCGGCCAAGTCAACACCTTGAACTCTTTGTCATGCTCTTTGAACCATTCCTGAACAATTTGCTGTGGTATCTGGCACAGCAGATCCTTTAAGTCCTGTAAGTTGCGAGGTGGGGACTCCATGGATCGGACTTGATGGCCAGCACACCCCACATTCCCCACGTTCTGGGGAATTTGGCGGCCAAGTCAACACCTTGAACTCTTTGTCATGCTCTTCGAACCATTCCTGAACAATTTGCTGTGGTATCTGGCACAGCAGATCCTTTAAGTCCTGTAAGTTGCGAGGTGGGGCCTCCATGGATCGGACTTGATGGCCAGCACACCCCACATTCTGGGGAATTTGGAGGCCAAGTCAACACCTTGAACTCTTTGTCATGCTCCTTGAACCATTCCTGAACAATTTTCACAGTGTGGCAGGGCGCATTATCCTGACGAAAGAGGTCACTTCCATTAGGGAATACAGTTGCCATGAAGGGGTGTACCTGGTCTGCAACAATGTTTAGGTAGGTGGTATGTGTCAAAATAGCATCCACATGAATGCCAAGACCCAAAGTTTCCCAGCAGAACATTGCCCAGAGCATCACACTGCCTCCGCCAGCTTGCGTTCTTCCCATAGTGCATGCTGGTGCCATCTCTTCCCCAGGTAAATGATGCACACCCGGCCTTCCACATGATGTAAAAGAAAATGTGATTTATCGGACAAGGCCACCTTCTTCCATTGCTCCGTGGTCCAGTTCTGATGCTTACCTGTCCATTCTAGGTACTTTTGGCAGTGGACAGAGGTCAGCATGGGCACTCTGACAGGTCTGTGGCTACACAGCCCCATACGCAGCAAGCTGCGATGCACTGTGTGTTTTGACACTTTTCTATCATAGCCAGCTTTAACTTTTCAGCAATTTGTGCTACAATAGCTCTTCTGCGGGATCAGACCAGACGGACTAGCCTTCACTCCCCACGTGCATTAGTGAGCCTTGGGCGCCCATGACCCTGTCGCTAGTTCACCGGTTGTCCTTCCTGATCGGTGTAAGTGGAATCACAAAACTACCACAACATAGTCATGTGACATGTCAAAACTCTCGGCTCAATGAGAAGAATATGGGCATTTTAATGATGCCATGTGCATGTTAACCCCCAAAATCAGTGGAATCACAAAACAACCGCAGCAAAGAGATGTGATACATTAATATGATACACGGACTGTGATAAAACCTATTATATTGAAAACTCAAGTAAAATACAATCATTAAGGCTACCGATATAGGTTATGCTTCAGCAAATGCGTACACACATGTAGGCACATGTAGCTCCCCCTACTGACTGGCATGTGCAGATGCCTGTTGGTGTCGAGTTTTGCACGGGCAAGCACCACTCACGTTTTCTTCAGGAAATGTAAATTCTAGTTAGTGGTGTTTGCTAATGCAAGCATCATTATTATAATTGCCCTTACTTCTTCTTCTTCTTCTTCTTCTTATTATTATTATTATTACTGATGCTTGGGAAGCACATACTTATTATTATGTTGGCTTGACAAAACATACTGTTCTGCTTTATAAGCTTATTTTTATTATTAGTTTTTATTATTCTTCTGAAACCCAAAATTTCTAAATGCTACTCTTCACAGAGCTTTCATGCTACATGCACCAAACTCACCACAGATCTTCAGCCTGTTCTGACTTAGTGTGCTATGACTTCTCTAACTGAACAGAATTACAGTTTTCCCTTTATGGAAGCTCAAACTGGCCAAAATTCCCACTGACTTCCATTAAAAATTTCTGACTGTTATAACTCCTTGAGCTTTCAAACTCAGCACAGTTCTGCAAGCTATTCAGACTGATCATGCTATATTTTTTCTAACTGATCAGACTTGTGGTTTTCCCATAGTGGACGATCAGTAATCCCCAAAACTCCCATTCACTTACATTGACAGAATGTTCAGAGCCTGGCTTGGAATGTTCAAGATTTCAAACTCCAACTGTCAAAACTCACACACACCTGTGTGCACACGGCCTGATGTCCCTCTTCCCTCCCTCTCACTCTGTCAATATATCTGTAACAGACAGTCTCATTTCATCTCTCTCTCTATCTATGCCACACACACTCTCTATCCATCTCTCTATCAATCTACCAGTAGCACACACACATTCTCTCTTTCTCCATATTTCTTTCTATCTACCTGTATCACTCCCTCTCTCTTTCTGTGTTTCTACTAATAACACTCTCCCTCTCTCTCTCTCTCTCTCTCTCTCTCATCAACCCTATCCATTTTTTCTCTTTTTCTTAAAACTGCATATTACATTCAGATTTCAAACTGATAACTATTTTAAACTTTCAGACTGGCTTTGTCAAGCCAACATCAAAGTTTGTCGTGACGAACTTTACCTATCTAGTTAGTGGTGTTTGCATAGCAAAACATAAGTATTGTTATCTTACATTACTCCTACAAATGTTGTCCAATTATCACCAAATCTGGCACACATCATCTTTAGGGTAAGCCTCACAAAAGTTATCAAGAGAATTTTGAATATTCCAAATAGTTTGTCCATAGCGGGTCAACAAATCTGACGGTGAAGCCGCCAAACAAGAAGTGAGGCTGTATCTCAGCAACGACTTGCACATTGACACAAAACTTGGTAGGCATCTTCAGGACCATGACATGAGGCTATGCAACAAATTTCATGCCAACTACAGGTCAAAAGTAACAATAAAATGCTAAAAAAAAAATGCTTATATCTAACTGCCATTTCTGCTACTCCTCCTCCAAATTTTGTCCAATCTTTACTAAATTTGGCTCACATCATCTTGAGACCTGTCTGAACAAAAGTTATCAAAGAATACTGATATTCAAACCGTTCTCCTGTAACGCACTGGCAAATGAAAAAAACAGGATGTGAGGGTGTATCTCAGCAATGCATTTACATATCATCACAAAACATGATAGGTATCTTCAGGACCATGCCCTGAATGTACCCAAGGCGTTTCGTGACTGTGCCACCTTGTGGTCAAGAACTGTAACAACTTAACATTTTTTTATAACTTTTTTTTCCTTATATCATTTGAAGAGTTTGTGTTAAATTCAGTTCTGTTTTCCTATAATTCCCTGAGGTATGCTGAAGTGAATGCACACAAACATCTGAAATTCAAGTGTACTTCCTGTCGACCATCTTGGATTTTGTCAAAAATGCTACTCCTAGAAATTATGTCCAATGAACGCCAAATCTGACATATATCATATTCAAACCAACCTGGACAAAAGTTATCAAAAGAGTATTCCAAATGGTTTGGCCGTAATGTGCCAACAAATCTGACGGTGAAGCCCTTGATTCCTGGATTCCCTGGGTACAGACGAGTTCAACACACGCTATGATGTCAATTTCTGCCTAATTAGATTTTCCACCACCTTGGATTTTTTGTCAAAAAACTGTTTTTTCGCTATTCCTCTTACAAATTTTTTTTTCCAATAATCAGAGTAAGCCTCACAAAAGTTATCAAAAGAATTTTGATTACTCCAAATGGTTTGCCCATAATGGGCCAACGAAAGTGAGGCTGTATCTCAGAAATGACCTTGCACACTGACACAGATCTTGGTAGGCAACTTCAGGACCATTGACCTGAAGCTATGCAACAAATTTCATGACAGCGACTCCAACTGGTCAAAAGTTACAATTACATGCTGAAAATGCTTCTATTTAACTGCCCTTTTTGCTACTCCTCCTCCAAATTTTGTCCAATCTTCACCAAATTTGGCTCACATCATATTGAGACCTGTCTGAACTTGCACAAGGTGGGGAAAAAATTTATCTGGACTGATGAGAAAAAAAAAATACCTTAGATGTTTTTACCTTAAACAATAAATACCTTAGATGTTTAAATTGCAAAAAAATAAAATAAAATTAGGTCAGAAGAGTAACAATCATGACCAAAGGTCAAAGTAGCAACACACAACTCTACAGATCACAGCAGTAGTGGCAGCTGCAGCAGCAATGCCACCCTGCTGCCCATTTGTTCATCTAGACCTTTTGTCCTGCAGTCAGAGAATTCCACTACTGTCCATGGTCAAAACATAGACATCATGAGTGAAACTACAAATAACTCTTGAATTCCTTTGCTTAAAGTTATGGCTCTGCTTTCCTGTGATTGCTTAGGCAACAATTGTAGCATGTCTGTGAATGTGTGGCTCACCGAGTCTGGGTGCGTGGCCCCCGAAAATGCTGCTTGCAGCTTTAATTATTATTATTACACTGCTTCTTCTTCTTCTTCTGCTCTTGAGTCTACGGCAGCCCATAGAACCGTAGATGGGAAAATTATGAAATTTGGCACACAGATAGGGGACAGTCTCAAATGTTATCATAGCAAATCTGGAGTCGCTATCTCAAACCCTCTAGCATCATCATCAGTTCAAAATTGCATTCATGTTTATGCTAATAACTTTTGAATAATTAGGGCTAGAGACCAAATTCTTTTTTCCCCTGATTCCTTGGCTCGTGCCGAGTCGTCACTTTCCATCAAGAAAATTTTCCCACCATTCTGAATTTTCTTAAAAACCTACTTTTTAGAACTTCTCCTAGATAATTTATCTGATTTTCACCAAAATCGAAACAGATCATCTTCAGACTATGCCAACAAAAAGTTATGAAATTCAAGTTGATTAGTCAAACCGTTCTCGAATAATGTGCAAACAAATTCGGCGATGAGCACGCCAAAACGGATGTGAGGCTATATCTCCATAATGCTTTAGCATATTCAGACCAAACTTAGTATATGTCATAGCCACCATAACTTGATGGTACCCCCACAGTTATAGAACAGCGCCACCTAGTGCTCATGAGATATGAAAATAGCTTATTTTTGCTTTTTGGACTGTTCGTCCAATTTTCACCAAATCGACTCAGATCATCTTCAGTCCATGCCAGCAATAATTATGGATTTCATGTTGATAGACCAAAGCAAACTGCCAGTCCGAAACCAGTGATATACATGTTTCCACAGTAGGCCATTTTGTCCGCCATTTTGAGTCATGTCAAAAACCTACTTTTTTGGAGTCCTCCCATACCATTTAACCAGTCTTCACCAAATTTCAAACAGATCATTGTGACGAGGAGGAGAGAGAGGCCAGGCCGTGAGCCAGCGCTGAGGAGGTGTGGTGCTGGAGCGGTTGCTGGAGGACAGATGTGTCACTGCAGTCCACCTGAAAGCAGAGGACTGGCTACCATCCGAATGAAAGGGGAGGAGTCGCTGCCATCCACCTGAAAAGGGGAGGAGCCGCTGCCGTCCACCTGAAAGGGAAGGAGTGGCTGCTGTCAGCCTGAAAAGGGAGGACTGGCTGCCATCCGCCTGAAAGGGGAGGAGTCGCTGCCAGACGCCTGAAAAGGGGAGGAGCGGCTGCTGTCCACCTGGGGACAGAGAACCCACTGCCGTCCGTCGGAAGGTGGAGGTGCGGCTGCCATCCGCCTGAAAAGGGGAGGAGCCGTAGCCGTCCGCCAAGAGGCCCAGCGTCACGGGGATCGCTTCCTAGCTCTCATCCTCTTACTGTCTCTACTGCTCACTCCTTCGCTCTCCCCTCTTCCTCCTCTCGTCTCTCCTCTCACTCGCAGGATGCGGGGCCAGCAAGTCAAAAGGATGTAGCAGGAATGGCAGTGCCGCTCCTCCCAAGGGGAGGAGGGGGTGTATGCCAGGCCGGAGGCCTGAATCTGCCCGCGGAGGAGTGTGACGAGGAGGAGGGAGGGACCAGGCTGTGAGGACGCACGCCTGGCACTGAGTTGGCTAATCAGTGGGAGAGCGGGATAAAGGAGCGGCTGGACACGCAGAGGGGGAAAGAGATATACAAGCGTGTTTTGTGTTTGTGGTTTACGTTATGTTTATGTTCTGTTTGAGATTAAACTTTACGTTTATGTTCATTCGGTTCCCGCCTCCTCTTTGCCTGCCTGTGAAGTTTGTTATAATCATCATCAGAGCATGCTGGCAAAAAATTTATTTGATATCTCAAACCGTTTCCATATAACACATGGAAACACATAGTGTTTTATGCTATATCTTGGCAACACTACTGCCTGTTGCACTGAAACTTGATATGTAAATTCATGACCATGCTCTGATCCTTGTTTAGCTCCTTACTTTGCCTCTGTTGTTCTTGGCCCCATTATTGCTGCTTGCAGGACACACGGGTGTCGGGTGTCGCTGCTCGGATTTTGTTCGGCTGACATGCTCGTATCACATAACCTCTCGTATGTCTTAACGAGTACACCTGGCATATCACATCACATTTCGGAATTGTCGCCAGAAATGTCTGGAAAATGGCATTATTCCAGCCCTATAGACAATAATGGAAAATTCTGGACCCCCACTGACTCCACACTCATTGAGAAATCAGTAGCAGGACCCAACAGGCCATAAACTGAGTCTAATCCCCAAACTACTGCAGCAATGTCATACATCAAAAATGACTGACTAAATGAGGAGGATTGCAATATGGGTATTTTAGTGACATCACGTCACTTGCACGTTAACACCCAAAATAAGTGGAATCACAAAACTATCACTACATAGACCTGTGACATATCAAAACGCTTGGCTCAGTGTGGAGATTTGCATTATGGGTATTCCAGTGACATCATGTGCACGTTAACTGCCAAAATAAGTTAAATCACAAAACTACCACAGCATAGACACGTGACATATCAAAACCCTCAGCTCAATGAGGAGAATTGCTTTATGGGTATTCTAGTGACATCACACAATGTCACATGCAGGTTAACGCCCAAAATATGCGGAATAAAAAAACATACACGTGACATATCAAAACGCTTGAGAGAGAATTGCGTTGTGGGTATTCTAGTGACATCAAGTTCATGTCATGTGCCATCACGTGCAGATTAAAGCCCAAAATAAGTGAAATAAAACTACTGCACCATAGACGTGACATATCAAAAGGCTTGGCTCGATGAGGAGAATTGCGTTATGGATATCTAGTGATGTCCCATGCACATCATATGATGTCACATGTACATTAACCGCCAAAATAAGTGGAATCACAAAACTAACAAAACACAGGCATGTGACATATCAAAAGGCTCAGTGAGGAGAACTGAGTTATGGGTATTCTAGTGACGTCACATGCACGCGAGCCTGGCTCGGAATGTTCATGATTCAAACTCCAACTGTCAAAAGTCACACGCACCTGTGCGCAAGGCCTGAAACCCCTCTTCTCTCGCTCTCACTGTGCCAGTGTACCTGTAACAGAGACTCTCACTTCATTTATCTCTCTATCAATGCCACACACTCTCTCTCTCTCCATATTTCTTTCTATCAACCTATCTCTATCACCCACTCCTTCTGTCTTTCAACCACTAAAACTCTATCTATCTACCCACCTATCTATCTATTCAACTCTACAAGTATTGGCACCCTATCTATACATACAACTCTACAAGTATTGGCACCCTATCTATACATACAACTCTACAAGTATTGGCACCCTATCTATACATACAACTCTACAAGTATTGGCACCCTATGTATCTATCTAATCCACTCTACAAGTATTGGCACCCTATCTATCTATCTAATCCACTCTACAAGTATTGGCACCCTATCTATCTATCTATCTATCTATCTATCTAATCAATTCTACAGGTGTTGGCACCCTATCTGTCTCTCTTTCTTAAACTACACATTACCTTCAGATTTCAAGCTGATAACTATTTTAAATTTTCAGACTGGCTTTGTCAAGCCAACATCAAAGGTTGTCGTGACAAACTAAACCTATCTAGTTATTATTATTATTATTATTTTTATTTTTATTATTATTATTCTGAAAGCAAAAAATTCTAACCACTACTCTTTCGAGAGCTTTCAAGCTACATGCACCAAACTCACCACAGATCTTCAGCCTGTTCTGACTTAGTGTGCTACGACTTTCCTAACTGATCGGAATTAGAATTTTCCCATTACGGAAGCTTAAACTGGCCAAAATTCCCATCCACTTCCATTGAAAAATTTCTGACTGTTATGGCTCCTTGAGCTTTCAAACTACTTCTAGCAAACTCAGCACAGCCCTTCAAGCTGTTCAGACTGATCATGCTGTATTTTTTCTAACTGATCAGATTTACTGTTTTCCCATAGCGGATGATCAAATATCCCAAAAACTCACATACACTTACACTGATGGAATGTTCAGAGCCTGGCTTGGAATGTTCAAGATTTCAAACTCCAACTGTCAAAACTCACACACACCTGTGTGCACATGGCCCGAAGTCCCTCTCACTCTGTCAGTGTACCTGTAACAGACACTCTCACTTTATTTCTCTCTCTCTATCAATGCCACAGACTTTCTCCACCCATCTATCAATCTACCAGTTGCACACACACACTTTCTCCATATTTCTTTCTATCAGTCTACCTGTATCACTCTCACTCTACTGACTTTCTACTTGTATCAGTCTCTCATCTACCTTTTCTCCAGTAACTGTCTGTCTTTCTCTCTGTCTGTCACCCTTTCTTTTGTTTCTGTCTTTTAACTTCAAACTGATTTCAAGCTTATGAAACAGTTTCAAACATTCAGGCTGGCTTTGTCATGTCAAACTTTACCTATGTAGTTAAACAATGTAATAATTTCAAATTGCTGTGGTATAAGCAGAACAACACACTCCAGACAGCGCTGTTACACGAAAATAATGCATTTACTTTAGCTGCGCTAATGTTAAGACAAGAATGTTAAGATAATGTTAAAACAAGAATCTATATAGTAATCAATAATTATATACTTGTCTGTTGTTAGCTAAATCATACTGATACATTTTGTTTTCAGGTAATGAACTTAACACATCTACTCATTTACCTTGAGAGAAAATGAAACTGCCCAGTGCTGATTCAAGCGGCAAACTCGAGGGGCATACAGTGAGTTGCAGATCACATTGGAGCATTCAAAACCACTACGCAATTGTCAGTCATTTCAGATTCATGTCTCGGTTGGCTTATCTGCCATTTTATTAAAGAAAAAAAGCCTGCTCTTTTGCCGTATTTTAGAATGAGAACTCGTTCCAGCTTACTCCAATGTCAGAATGCGGAGCTCCTACGCATAATGTGTAAATGTTGGCAGCTCTGCATATTCACTATTAGTTTTTCAGACCAGTGATTTTAATAAAATATTTCTCCTATATGATAAATCTTTCACATTGAACAGTGAGTATAAATGAACACAAGCAATTTTTTCCTGCATTTCATGTTTGCTTCACACACAGCCATGTGATCACATTATTGTATAATGGATTTATTTACAGAAACCTACAATCATGTTATTGTGTTAATATAAATCTATTATATAAACTGCAAGGCTACATAAGGTGTGTAGTTCATTATAATGGCCAGTTTAATCCTGCAGGATCGCACACTTTACTTTCTTTTCCTTATAACGGACTCCCAATAAATACACACTGTAGGTGACGTAAACCACAGCACCTCAATAAAAAATAAAATTAAAGCATCGTCATACAGTAACTGTTAGAATTGTAGATCTAAACATAAAATCCAGTTAAACTGAAGAGCTTCAATACCAGAGCCTCTCATACCACTGAATACAGACAAGATAAAACACTTCAGAAATGCTTTCAGTAAGAATTCACTTGGTTTGTAATTAATCACAGAAGGTTTCGTTTTTACCCAACACTTTTCAAAACAAAACATCTGTGTTCTCTTCGATATATTATTCCTACAGTTGAACACAAAAGTCGCTCTGTAAATAAGTAAATTCTGGTGTGGTTCATTTGACACACTCACATTATGTGCAAGTTTTTTTAATTGCAAGATAAGATGATACTAACGTTATGGTTAATAAACAAAATACAAATAAATATAGAGAAAAATAAATGCAAGTATAGCTGCAAGCAGCAATTATGGGGCCAAGCACTACAGAGGCAAAGTAAGGAGCTAAGCAAGCATCAGAGCAGTGTCACATAAAATTTATGGGGGAATGGTTTTGAATATCAAAGTTCCTTTGATAAACCTTGTTCAGACAGGTTTCAAGATGATGTGAGGCAAATTTTTAGCATGTTATTGCAAATTTTGACCCGTAGGTGGCGTTGTAACAAAATTTGTTGCATTGCCTTAGGTCACGGTCCTGAAGATGCCTACCAAGTTTTGTGTCAGTGCGCAAAGTCGTGGCTGAGATACAGCCACACTCCCTGTTTGGCTGCTACGCTGTCAGATTCGTTGGCCCATTACGGGCAAACTGTTTGGAAAAACCGTTTGGAAAATTCTTATGATAACTTTTGTGAGGCTTACTCTGACGATGACGTGCGCAAAGTCGTTGCTGAGATACAGCCTCAGTCCCTGTTTGGGGGCTTCACTGTCAGATTCGTTGGATAACGTGGATTGGATTCGAAGATAACGTGCCAAATTTGGTGATGATTGGACAAAATTTGTAGGAGGAGTAGTGAAAAAAATGTTTTTGACAAAATCCAAGATGCCGGAAAATCTAATTAAGTGGAAATTGACTTAATAGAGTGTGTTGAACTCGACTCCACCCAGGGAATCCAATGGCTTTTAAATCACACGGTTCAAAAGTTAGGACTGTAAACGTACTTCCAAATTAGGCCCAAATTTGACCCAATGGTGGTGCTAGAGCACTGGCAGCATCTTGCCCAAATTTTTACAGAATGTTCCTTAGACCCTCCCCAATCAGCATGCCAAATTTCACAACTTTTCACCAAACGGTTCTATGGGCTGCCACAGACACCCTAACCAAAAGAAGAAGAAGAGGAAGAAGAAGAAGCAGAAGAATAATAAAGAGAACAGTTTGACTAATCAACTTGAATTCCATAACTTTTTGTCAGCGTGATCTGAAGATGATACACTGTGGAAAAATGTATATTACGGGTTTCTGTAGGACCTAAGGAATCGAAAGAGGTGAGATTCATGGCCATTGGATGAAATTCAGAAAAGCTATAAGGATACACAATTGTCCTCATGGACAATGATGGACATTGACATAGACAATGCATATCAATTTTTAAGTCAGTCGGACGGACAGTTCGGTTTGGTCTATCAACACAAAATCCATAAATTATTGCTGGCATGGACTGAAGATGATCCAAGTCAAATTTGGTGAAAATCAGATGAATGGTTGGAAAAGCAAAAATATGCTTTTTTCATATAACATGAGCACTAGGTGGCACTGTTCTGAAACAGATACCCTCACGTCATGATGGCTATGACATATACTAAGTTTGGGCTGAATACGCTAAAGCGCTACAGAGTTATAACCTCACGTCCATTTCGGCATGCTCATTGTTGAATTCATTCATACATTATTCGTGAACAGTTTGACTCATCAACTTGAATTCCATTAATTTTTGTTGGCACGGTCTGAAGATGATCTGATTAATTTTTCATGAAAATTGGATAAATGGTCTAGGAGGAGCTTGAAAAAGTAGGTTTTCAAAGCATTTCAAAATAGCGGACAGCAAGTTCGGCCGACAATGGCATATTGGTTTCTGCACGTTATTCGAAAACGGTTTGGTCTATCAAAAAGCTTTTATTAACGTTTTGCCAGCATGGTCTAATGATGATCTGAGTCAAATTTGGTGAAGATCCGATGAACCGTCTAAGATGAGTTTGAAAAAGTAGGTTTTTCAAAAAATTCAAAATGGCGGAAAATCGAGTCAGGTGGAAGTTAAAAGCATGGTATGCATTCGACTTGGCATGAACTCAGGAATGAGAGAAAAATAATTTTCTAGCCCTTACGGTTCAAACATTATTAGCATAAACATGAGTGCAATGTTGGTGGCGCTAGAGGGTTTGATATAGAGATTCCAAATTTGTTACAAGGTATATTCAAATTGTCCGCAACAAGTGTGCAAACTTTCAGAACTTTCCCGCAAGTGGTTCTATGGGCTGCCATAGACTTAAAAAAAGAAGAAAAAATAATAACAAGAAGAACACTAACAATTACAAGAGGTGCCTATGCACATGCAGTGCTTGGCCCCTAATAATAAGAACACTAACGATTACAATAGGCGCCTACGCATCTGAGGTGCTAGGCCACTAAATATACTAAAAAATAATAAATACACAATCTAACAATACAATTAACTAATGCCAGGGGGAGCACATGTAAAATTAAATTAAATAAACATCAGATTATGCACAAATACCAAAACTGAAACATGCAGTATATTCCAGGTTTTGGTAGCGTTCCTAATAGTGGAGGTAGACAAAGTATTAAAGTACATTCCAAGTCCTTTTTTTAACATAACCAAACAAGGGTTTAAATTTTACTACCCTGCATTTCTGAATGTAATACTTGGTTAAAAAAATGATTAAATTACATACAAAGTAACTTCTTAGCTGACCAGAATGAGTAGTAAAACCAAGTAAAACATTCCACAATAAAAATAGAAATGTTCTGCCACAGTGTGCAGGTGTAATTACAGTTCCAGAATACATGAAGCAAAGTCTCAGGGTGTGAGACTGTCATCAATGTCCAATATAAAATGTGACAACAGAAAGGATTTTACTGAATAAAAGCAGTGAATGAGTGAATGAAACTCGCACACAGAAGTCAGCCTTTATACATGTTACACATAAAGTAAACTAGAATGATATTAGTAAAATCAATCCAGTATAGGTTAAATATGCTCTGCTGCAGATTACTTTAATGTGCTACAGTAAAAGCACTCCATTTTAACATGTGCATGGCTTGATTTATTTTAATTTATTTTTTTTGCTTAACCACACTCGGATTTGATCAGGGGATAGCCGATACCAATTCACTAATATAACAGTTATGCCTTTAACATCTGTCATACAGATTCATGTGCAAATAATGATGTGAATAAGCATTACTAGCCTACTCATGGAAGACAGAACCGACAGAAGAGCTGAAATAGCACTTTCCATCACCAGATAAATTAACAGACGGTTAGCTAACAGATGGTTAATTTAGCTACCTAATACAGCCACCGTGTCACTCAACACATACTGTTCAACCAGGGGAGTTTACTTTAAAAATGGACATGGCTTAACATCACTAGCATATTTTTTGTTCACATTTATTACATCTTCATTATTTTTCTTTTCAATTACTGACACACTTTGGGTTTGTTTTTTTTTTTAATCGCCGAATCGCTGATAGCAACTGGGTGGCGCAGTTTTACCACTCAGTTTACCGTTGCCATGAAAATTGGAGGAGAGCATGATATTTGAATCTCTATGGCCGACTGAAATTGTGATTCACCAACCACAGCTTAGAAATAGTAAATTTTTTCCAGAAAGTTAAAAAATAAAGACCAACCAATACAACATTCAATATAACATTCATTCACCTGTTACTTTATATATTTTACAGGCGTTAAGTTTAAACACACACAGCGCTATCATCCCGAAAGCACCTGAAAACAGATTTTACATCATTACATACCCTTTTTCTTTTTTTTTTGGACAGTTTCTTTCAAAGGCTGTTATGTACATGAATTTTAACAAGCTACACTTTCTAAAAAACTGAGAAGCACAATCATGTCCATACGAGATGAAAAGTATCGGGTGCAATAAATAAAAATTTTAGTGTTTACACTTTATTGTTTAAAAATTTTATTGTTTACACTCAAGATTTGTGTGGAACAATATTACTCTGAAACTCCTGATAAAACAACATCACATCGTCGTGTCACAACATCTCATCGTAACATTTCCAAAAATGCAACAGGACACACCTTCCTGCCAACCAATCAATGGTCACCTAAAGTCCAGCTGACACACAGCAATGTAGATATGTACTATACACAGATAACTTCCTGGAGGACTGCGTGTGAGAGCATCTCTGTGTGCCACGCATACCCATAAACCCACTCACTGTGCCGTGACACAAATACAAAAATACATGTCAGCGCCGAAGTATAAGTCAGGCCTTAATTGTACCTAAACACTGCTTAGAAAAAACCTGGGACAAACATACTGAGTAATCTTGACACTGTACAGACATTGTATAGGGGGCACATATTTGTGTCACCAGCAAACTAGCAACCAGCTGGCTCTGGTGGCCTTGCAAAAATTCAAGCAAAAGTGGGCCAGAGATCTTAATTTGTGCACCATCAATCATGGGCCAATGATGTCACTCTTAGCCGTAGAGGTAGGTATCCCTTTGGCTTTCCTCTCTCCCAATAGCAAAGAACAATGCACCCGTTCACTAGGGAGCAGCTTCAGCTGTCCTGAGGATCTGGCCTGCATTTGAGTGCACTCCAAATCAGGACACTACAAAGAATGAGGACAGCAATATTCATGGGGTCTGAGGGAGTAAAGCAATCTATATGTTAGGCTGTGCTCCAAACCAAGAGGTGGAGCAGGTCCTATAGAGCTGTACTTGCACAGTAGCGATTCTGAGAGTGGATTATGGAGGCTACTAGAAAGTAATTTGTAGGCTACATTGTAGGGCAGTGAAAACTAGCTTAAACTGGGACAGGCAGTGTTGGTCAGTCTTAATAACCTTTCAAAGTAGATCCGGATAGCAACTGTGAACAAAACACAAAATATCTGGCTTAATTTCGGGCCTTAATTTTTAGTAAGCACAACTCCTTAGAGAGCTTTATATTCCAAGGAGATCCAAGATTTTCTTAATGGTGCTTAATTTGTCAAAGCATATGCATATTTGCAAAAAAAAAAAAAAGAGAGACTGATATAAAGCCTTCATGCCATCACAACTCTAAAAGTTAACTCATACCACCTTGTTGTTACTTTGAAGTATAGCAGCACTTTCATCATTCATTCATCTTCAGTAACCTCTTTGTCTGGTCAGACTCATGGTGGATCCAGAGCCTATCCCAGGAACACTGGGTGCAAAGCAGGAATACACCCTGGATGGGTTCATCACAGGGCACCATGCATACATTCTCACACTAGTGAAATTGGCATAACCAATGCACCTAATGGCGTATTTTTGGGAGGTGGCAGGAAACATGCAAAACTCCACACAGGCAGTAATTCAAGCTTGGGGTCGAACCAGGCACCATAGAGCTGTGAAGCAGCAAACCCTACCCGCTGCATTACCTGCTGCCACCTAACAGAAGCACATATGGCTTAAACAAATGAGAGTAAAACATTGTCAATGTTTTGCAAGAAAGACCATTAAAGGAAGAAAACCGATCTGCATTTTTATTTACATGATTGATAACATTCAGATATGAAAGTAAATTATAAATTAATTAATGATTACTTTCCTTAAACTAAACTTTGGTCACAAAGAATCACAAAGGAATGCCAAAAGGCTGCTTAACAGATAAAAGGTTGTAAAATTCACATTCAAAAACAACAAAATTAATTATAAATATAGCTGCAAGTAGCAATTACGGGGCTAAGCACGAAAGAACCAAAGTAAGGAGCTAAGCAAGCATCAGAGCATGGTCACATAAAATTTATGGAAGAACGGTTTTGAATATCAGAATTCCTTTGATCATTTTTGTTCAGACAGGTCTCACGATGATGTGAGCCAAATTTGGGGAAGATTGGACAACATTTTGAAGGAGAAGTGAAAATTTTTTTTTTAACAAAATCCAAGGTCGACAGGAAGTATACTTGAATTTCAGATGTTGCTGAGCATTAACTTCAGCATAAGCCAGAGAATTATAGGAAAAACTGAATTTAGCACAAATTCTTCAAATGATATAAGAAAAAAAACGACAGTTGTTACAGTTCTTGACCACAAGGTGGCACAGTCACGGAACTTCTTGGGTACATTCAGGGCATGGTCCGGAAGATATTTATCAAGTCTCACGATAATACGTAGATGCATTGCTGAGATACACAATTTCTTTGATAAATTTTTTTTAGGCAGATGGCTCAAGATGATGTGAGCCAAATTTGGTGAAAATTGGACAAGATTTGGAGAAGTAGCAAAAAGATGTAAGCATTTTTAGCATGTTATTGTAAATTCTGACCAGTAGGTGGCATGTTCGCTAAATTTGTGGCATAGCCTCAGGCCATGGTCCTGAAGATGCGTCAGTGCGCAAAGTCGTTGCTGAGATACAGCCTCATACCCTGTTTGGCGGCTTCACTGTCAGATTCGCTGGCCCATTATGGACAAACCATTTGGAGCATTTAAAAATCTTTTGATAATTTTTGTGAGACTTACTCTTCAGATTGTTTGCCAAATTTGGTGATGATGGGACAAAATTTGTAGGTGGAGTAGCCAAAAAACAGTTTTTGACACAATCCAAGATGGCAGAAAATCGAATTAAGCGGAAATTGTGAAAATATGGTTCGTTGAACTCGTCTTGACCCAGGGAATCCAGGGACGCCTGGCTTTAAGTTCAAAAGTTATGATCATAAAAGTACCTCCAAATTAGGCCCAAATTTGACCCAACGGTGGCGCTAAAGCATTAGGAGCACTTGGCCCAAATTTCGTCTTAATACTCCTTAGACCCTCCCCAATCAGTGTGCCAAATTTCACAACTTTTTACCAGACGGTTCTACGGGCTCCCATAGACACCTTAGCCAAAAAAAAGAAGAAGAAGAAGAAGAAGAAGCATAAGAATAATAACAAGAACGGTTTGACTAATCCAGTTGAATTCCATACTTTTTTTGTCTGCATGGTCTGAAGATGATTTGATTTTCATGAATACCAGACAAACGGTCTAGGAGGAGTTCGAAAAAGTAGGTTTTCGAAGCATTTCAAAATGCTGGACAGCAAGTTTGGCCAACCCTGGCATAATTGGTATCAATGTTCTCATCACGACACAAGGAATCTGTGAAGACCAGTCTCATGACAATAGGCAAGAGTAATCAAAAGCTATTAGCATTTTTTGAAAATCTGTTATAATTTTTGACCACAAGGTGGCACTGTCCTGAACTTTTTGAGTACTTTAAGGGCATAGTGCTGATGACACACACACCACTTTTCATAATGACAAGCCAAGACACTTCTGAAATACAGCATTTTACAACGAAATTCAAAATGGCTGACACCCAAAATGATCCTTCATTAAACCGTTCAGAAGTTATAAGCAAAAATATGCTTTTTTCATATCTCGTGAGCGCTAGGTGGCGCTGTTCCGAAACTGTGCACGTATCCTCGAATCATGATGGCTACGACATATACTAAGTTTGGTCTGAATATGCTAAAGTGTTACAAAGATATAGCCTCACGTCCACGCAGACCAGTCAGAGTGCCCATGCTGACCTCTGTCCATCGCCGAAAGCGCCTACAATGGGTACGTGAGCATCAGAACTGGACCATGGAGCAATGGAAGATGGTGGCTTGGTCTGATGAATCACGTTTTCTTTTACATCATGTGGATGGCCGGGTGCATGTGCGTCACTTACCTGGGGAAGAGATGGCACCGGGATGCACTATGGGAAGAAGTCAAGCCAGTGGAGGCAGTGTGATGCTCTGGGCAATGTTCTGCTGGGAAACCTTGGGTCGTGGCATTCATGTGGATGTTATTTTGACACGTATCACCTACCTAAACACAGCTGCAGAACAAGTACACCCCTTCATGGCAACGGTATTCCCTAATGGCAGTGGCCTATTTCAGCAGGATAATGTGCCCTGCCACAATGCAAAAATTGTTCAGGAATGGTTTGAGGAACATGACACAGAGTTTTTAAAGGTGCTGACTTGGCCTCCAAATTCCCCAGATCTCAATCCAATCGAACATCTGTGGAATGTGCTGGACAAGTCCAATCCATGGAGGCCTCACCTCACAATTTACAGGACTTAAAGAATCTGCTACTAATGTCTTAGTGCCTGATACCACAGCACACCTTCAGGGGTCTTGTGGAGTCCATGCCTAGACGGGTCAGAGCTGTTTTGGCGGCACAAGAGGGACCTGCACAATATTAGGCAGGTGGTTTTAATGCTATGGCTGATCGGTGTATGAGTGGACATCATGGCGCCATTTACTCCCATTGGGCCTCTTTCATCAATATCTTAGTAAAGTTGTGTGTAAATGTTTGCGTAAGCCAAACCAAACTACTTTTTTTTTTTTTTACCAGATTTACAAAAGTTTCGGAAAGGCTGATTTACTCCATACTCATGTGTGTATGGTGATCACCCATAAAGTGAAAAGTGTGTTCCTGACACAGCTCGTTTGTAAGCAGTGACACCCATAAACCTCCAAAAAAAAAAAGGTCAAGTGCACAGAGGGCTGGGAGCACACAATGAACCATGAAAGAACTGGTACAAAGGTCTAGATCTAAAGATCTACATTGTACCCAGGTGATCATGCACACCAAGCACATCACACAGTGAAACTGCTATTTTAAAATTGTTTCAAGTGTCTCAGGTGATATGCTGGAAATTCTGCAAGTGTTAAAAGAATGCCTTGGCGAATGGAATCAAATTAAAAGCCAGCTGTCATCTGTCAAAAAAAAGATAACCAGTCTTTACAAATCCTTTTCCTCATAAGCATGACCTTAATCTTCTGTCAGTTCAAGCATTTTTTACAGCTTACAGCTGTGCACAGACAGACCAGCCCTTCTTCAATGTATACAAACGCACTTCTTCTGTTATAACTGAATGACTAGTTTTATTTGTCTTAATGTATGGGTCTGTATTGGCTCACTTTCTTTATTTTTCATATTATTCAATTAATGCCAATGATATAAATGACTGGGTTTCACAAAATTCTCTCGATGGTACTCAGTCCCTGTAAATTATATGAGTTGAAGTCAACCAAGTTGAGGTTTACATTAGTTAGTCAACTTATGTGTAAATTTACACACACTCAGAAGCATGAGTAGGATACAAAATATTTTTCCTAAATTTCAGGATTTTCATGAATACCAAATTTCTTGTGTAAATGCTTCTACAAATGATATACAGTTCCCTCCAAAAGTATTGGAATGGCAAGGCCAATTCTTTTGTTTTTGCTGTACACTGAAGACAATTGGATTTGAGATCAAAAGATGAATATGAAATGATAGATGAGAATTTCAGCTTTCATTGCCTGATATTTACATCTAGATGTGTTAAACAACATGGAACCTTTCTTGGAAGACCACACAATTTTTAGGTGAACAAAAGTATTGGAACAGATAGTTCAAGTAAATTAAAGCTACAAGCAGTATTTCCAAGCACCCAGACTCGGTGAGTCACACATTTACAGACGTGCTACAAGTGTTGCCTAAGCAATCACAGCTAAGCAGAGCCATAACTTTAGGCAAAGAGATTCAAGAGTTGTTTGTAGTTTCACTCATGATGTGTATGTTTTGACCACAGACAGTGGTGGAATTCTCTGACTGCAGGAGGAAAGGTCTAGATGAACAAATCGGCAGCAGGGTGGCATTGCTGCAGCATTGTTTAGACAGGTGTCAAGATCATGTGAGCCAAATCTGGTGAAGATTGGACAAAATTTGGAGGAGTAGTGAAAAAACAGTTTTTAAAAAAAGCCAAGATGTTCGACAGGAAGTACACTTGAATTTCAGATGTTGCTGTGCGTTCACTTCTGCATACTCCAGGGAATTATAGGAAAAATTAACTGTGAATTTATCACAAACTCTTCAAATGATATAAGGAAAAAAATGAAAGTTGTTACAGGTCTTTACCACAAGGTGGCGCAGTCACCAAACTTCTGGGTACATTTAGGGCATGGTCCTGAAGATACTTACCAAGTTACGTGATGATATGTAGCTGCATTGCTGAGATACACCCTCACATCCTGTTTTTTTCATTTGCCAGCAAGTTACTGAAGAACGGGTTTGAATATCAAAATTCTTTTGATAACTTTTGTTTAGACAGGTCTCAAGTGAGCCAAATTTGGTGAAGACTTGACAAAATTTGGAGAAGGAGTAGCAAAAATGGCAGTTGGATGCAAGCATTTTTGGCATGTTATTGTAACTTTTGACGAGTAGGTGGCACTATCACGAAATTTGTTGCATAGCCTCAGGTCACGGTCCTGAAGATGCCTACCAAGTTTTGTGTCAGTGCGCAAAGTTGTTACTGAGATACATCCTCACTTCCTGTTTGGCGGCTTCGCCATCACATTCGTTGGGCCATTACGGGCAAACTCTTTGGACTATTCAAAATTCTTTTGATAATATTTGTGAGGCTTACTCTGAAGATGACATGCGACAAATTTGGTGATGATTGGATAAAATTTTGTAGGAGGAGTAGTGAAAAAACTGTTTTTGACAAAATCCAAGATGGTGGAAAATCTAATTCATTGATGTCAAAAATTGGCATCATAGGGGGCATTGAACTCGTCACGACCCAGAGAATCCAGTGACGCTTTTAAATTTTGGACACACTGTTCAAAAGTTATGACCATAAATGTATTTCCAAATTAGGCCCAAATTTGACCCAATGGTGGCAATAGAGCGTTGGCAACACTTGGCCCAAGTTTGGACAGAATGTTCCTTAGGCCCTCCCCAATCAGTGTGCCAAATTTCACAACTTTTTACCAGACAGTTATATGGGTTCTATGAAGTCCTTTGTTGTGTTTGCAGTGTGTTTTGGGTCATTGTCTTACTGCATGATGAAGTTCCTCTCAATTAGATTGGATGCATTTCTCTGCAAACTGGCAGGCAGAATGTTTCTATAGACTTCTGAACTCATTCTGCTGCTACAATCATAAGTTACATCATCAATAAAGATTAGTGAGCCCATTCCAGAAGCAGCCATGCAAACCCAAGCCATGACACTACCTCCACCGTGCTTGACTGATGAGCCCGCATGTTTTGAATCAGATCCTTTCTTGCTCCAAACTTTGGCTGTTCCATCAATTTGGTAGAGGTTATTCTTGGTTCCAGAACTTTTGTGGCTATATTTCCTCTATATTTCTGCTCTCAAAGTCTTCTCTGAATGGTAGATTGTGGTACCTTCACCCCTGCCCTGTGGAGATTGTTGGTGATGTCACTGACTGTTGTTTTTGGGTTTTTCATCACAGCTCTCACAATGTTTCTGTCATCAACTGCTGTTGTTTTCCTTGGCTGACCTGTTCAATGTCTGGTTGTTAGTACACCGATGGTTTATTTCTTTTTCAGAACATTCCAAATTGTTGCATTGGCTGTGCCCAATGCTTGTGCAGTGGCTCTGGTTGATCTTCCCTCTTTTCTCAGCTTCAAAATGGCTTGCTTTTATCCCACATACAGCTCTCTGGTGTTCATGTTGGTTTATCAATTTTAATAACAAATGCAGTCTTCACAGGCAAAACCTAGGGCTCAAACCAAGAGTAGACATTCATGCTATTAATTGTTTAAACAATCAGTCTAATAGGACACATGACCCAATATTTTTGATCACTTGAAAAATGGGTAGATACAAATAAAAGGTGTCATGTTCTAAGTTGTTTAACAAATCTAGATGTAAATATAAGGAAATTAAAGCTGAAACTTTATTGTCTCATATTCATCTTTTGATCTCAAATCCATGTCTTCAGTGAATTCCAAAAACAAAAGAACTGGCCTTGCCATTCCAATAGTTTCAGAGAGGATTGTATGACTAAATCAGCTCGTATTCAGCTTGAAAAATAAGGCCCACTGTGTGGTTTTGAACCCGTTTTTGGTCTAATTGGAAGTCACCATCTTGTGAAAATTGGAGCCAGATTCTGTGCAATAGAGACCTTGGAGCCAGAGCGTGCGAAGTAGATACAGCCAGTTGGACAGTGCATCCACCTCCTGTCCACTCATACTGGTTGTGGACACTCCTGTCATTCAAGCCAGTAGCATGCACAGTGAGAGCCATTACCCAAAGTGCTTAAGATGGCACACTGAACATATAGCATTATTAATATGTAAAATGTTAAATTGTAGTTGTATACATTTGTGCAAGTATATAAATTTTATCATTGTCAGGAAAAGATTTCGGAGCTTTTAGATTCATGGCTGACTGAGCTACTGTTTGTTAGCTAGCTAACATTCACTAAACCATTATGCTAAAGAATAAATAAAAAAAGAAACTCAAGTATAAGTAGCTGTTATGTACTAACTGAAAATATACTGCTAAACAGCATTTACACTCACCACTATATATTTTTGAGGAACAAATCACTGCTCTGCATGATCTTCATCTAGCTCTGACACCTGCAGTATATTACATATCTGAATGGAGAAGTGCACTCTGCAAGTGGAGTTTGTTTAGAAAGGAGTGACTAGCTAACCTTTCCAAGCTACTTTGAGTGTTAGCTAAGGTCATACAGTCAATAGTAAAATATTATAAAATTTGTCTAGTGTTATCTGCCTTGGTTCAGGCCATCACTCATGTTGGTCTGCTAGTTATAATATCAGCACAACGAGGTAGCTTAGACATCAAACTGCAAAATTAGTCCCCACAAAGGGTCTATTAGAACAGTTTACAGCGGAACAAGACGTGATTTTGCTATAGAACTGTCAAAGCTATCAACACTGTAATCTACAAAGTTTTAAAGATGTTAAATGAAGTTCACTGGGCTGCAATCTCAGTAAACACTTCAGGTCCTTCTTGGAAAGTGTGTGCACATCACTGTCAAACACCTCATCAATCATGTCCTTTCATTTATCATCAAATAACTCATATAAAACACATTTACCATAAAGAAAAACACTAGGGAGATGTCAAAGTCAACTGAACTTGTAACAATGACAGAACACTATTCACAAAAATTATTTGTGGAGAATTTGTGGGGGAAAAAAAATTGTGGACGTTTGGCCTGTGTTCCATTCACTAACATGGGAATGGGCGGGGTTAAAAATTGTACTGCAGCCAGTCACTAGAGGGCCTCAGAGACATTTTTGCTTCAGTTTTTAAATTCCTGTTACAATTTTGCGTCGCATCCTTGCGCAGGGGCCATACGTTAATCTCCTCTGTATCGTTCCAATTTTAGTATATGTGCTGCCGTGCTGTTACGACGTCCACCCATATATACAGTCATTGGTCTAGGTGCGTAAACAGCTAGGAAGAGGAAAACGAGGTCTTTTGTTGCATCTTTTCCATTGCTACCAGAAGATTTTTCAAATACCGTCCAGTGAAGAGTCAAAGCTACATTATGTACATTGCAGAAATGTCCAAACGAACTAGCAAAAGTAGCCCACTTTACTACAAATACTAAGATGTATTACTAGTCTATACTGTAATGTTCGCTCATCGATAAACTCATCGGTTCCATATAGATACAATCGCATATCAAGCTGAAATGTTGGTTTTGTGGTGTCGTATCGCACAATGGCGACGACGGTGATTAATATGTTTTCCTGTGTCAACACCGCCTAGTCATTTCGTTTTGTAGAAAGCATTAGCATTAGCTAGCAACCCAGTCTAGACACACTGATAGCGTAACGGGGTTTGTTTTATATTATAGATCAAGGCTGCCAAAGTATTCCTGTTAGAGCAAAAATTATATAAGTTTGGAAACTATTACAATGATGTTTCTTTCCCTAATACACTTTCCTACCTGTCCCAAGGATGATAACGTCAAATTCGGATGGGAGGTTGTCGGCAGCCATTTTGGATCTATAACCGTCACGTGACACAACAAAGAATGACGCGAAAATTTTCTGTTTCATGATTTAAGTGACGTTTATTTGTGAAATATCTAGGCATTTCTATTTCCAGAGATTTGAAGATTAGTATGAAAGAAAATTTTGAAAATAAAATACAAATAGCCAATGGTATCTTGAATAGCTGGTTACAGAGAGATGTATCAATTTTCGGGAGAATTCTTCTATCTAAAGTTGAGTATCTATCTAGACTGATTTATCCAGCTCTTGCTTTAGCTCCCTCTTCAGTTATAAAAACAAGCAATCAAAAAATGTATGACTTTATTTGGAGGCACAAAACTCATTATATTAGAAAATCTGATATTATCAAAGGGTACGAAGAAGGTGGTCTGAATGTAATTGAATTTGAGAGTATGAATACTTTGTTAAAACTTAAGTGGCTTCAAATGTTTTTAGGTAATACTGAGAGCTTTTGGTATGCAGTGCCTTCAGCTTTGTTTCGTAAAGTGGGTGGTATCCGCTTCCTTCTAAATGTGACTTTGATTTACCCAAACTTCCAGTGAAGCTATCAGCATTCCACCAACAAGTCTTATTATGCTGGAAATTGGCACACACACAATTTTACACCCCACAATACTCCTATATGGAATAACAAATATATTCTACACAGAAACAAATCCCTATTTTATGAGGACTGGGTAAATAGAAATATTTGGTCAGTGTTGGATTTAATGGATGAGTCTGGTAATATGTTAAATTACAATTCATTTACTTTAAAACACGGATTTGCCTGTCATCCAGAGCAATTCTTTACTGTTATTAATGCAATACCCTCAGGTATAAAAATGTGAATGAGATGTTCCCTTTCCTACTCTAAAATTACTGCATTCCTTCCCTTATTATATGTTGGTGATATTGACATAGAGAATAAACTCTGCACTAACAAATATATAAGACAATATATCATCCAGTCATGCTACCCTTGTCAAATATTAAGAAATAAATTAGATCATACATTTGATAAAAACAATGTTAAATATTTCAGAACAGCCTATCTAAAATTTCCTGTTCTCCCCAAGGTAAAAGAAATACAATTTAAAATATTAAATGAGATATATCCCTCCAATAAATTTCTACATTCAAAATTTAATTTTGAAAATGAGCCTTGTTATTTATGCAAACATTTAGTTGAAGATGCAGAACATATATTTTTTACATGTAGGTTGTCTCAGTCTTTTTGGACAGCATTGCAGGACTGGATGGTAGAGAAGGGTGTGGTTGCAGATGGTTTCACTCTAACCTTACAAGATGTAATGTACGGAATAACCAAAGAGTGCTCTGTTTTGTATGATCTCATTAATAATATTATATTATTAGCAAAATACTTTATACATAAATGTAGATATTTTAAATCCCCTCCTTTGTTTATTGTATTTAAAATTGATCTAAAATACTTCTCAGATCCCCTTAGTAAAATGAAAAATCCAAAAGCAGTAAAACTGTTTAATTTGTTTGTATTATATAATTTGTTGTAATTTTATACTTTTTTATGTTTTTATTTATTTATTTATTTATTTTTTTTTATATAGTTTATGTTTCTTGGAATGTTTTGTTATATGTTTTGTCTGGAGCTTATTATGACTCTATTGTGTTGAGCCTTCCATACCAGATTCTTTTTTGTATACTAATTAATGCCAGTTTGTTGTATTCAGATTTTGTACTTAATTTTTTTAAAAAAAGTGACGTTTATTTGTAAAGCAAATTTTAAAAATAACAAACCTTGACCAGTGTGCTGCAGAAAAGCTCAAATAAAATCACTCAAGTTAATAAAGTTGATCAAATCAAGTAAATAAAACAAATTGATAAGAGTGCTGAAATAGATTTGATCAAAAAACAGATAAAATAAAAAAATTACAAAATGTATCAATTAAAATAGAAAAAACGACATTAGAAAATGCACGCCACTGTATCAATATACACCACACATCTCACAACTAGGCACAGGCCAAAGAGAAATGGGACTTAAACATGCAGAGATTATGGGAAGACTGATTGAAGGGGTAGACTGTTCCATAATTTTGGGGCTGTAACTGAAAAAGCAGTCACCCTTTGACCTCAGCTAGGATCATGGGAGCTTGATTGACCCTTAGGTAGTGTCAGAACAGATTAATTCTGAAATGAAATGTGTTGCTAATCCATGTAATTTCTTAAGAGCAAACAATAAAACCTTGAATTCAAATCGTGAGAAAGATAACTGACTGATCCCTTCGTAAAGAAAATTACAGTAGTTGAGACAGGATGTAATGAAGGCATGAATGATGATATCCATGTTCTTAAATGTGAATAGCTCTAAGCTGTAAAAAGCTTGCATTCATAACAGCTTTAATTTGTTTGTCAAATTTTAAGTCGGAATCACAGATAACTCCAAGATTTTTTTTTTTTTTTTACATGGTTAGCTACATTTACAAACAGAGGGCCTAGGTTGTTACAAAAATGTTTGAAGTAACTAGAGGATCCAAACAGAATAACTTCATTATTTAGCTGAAGGAAGTTCATTGCTATCCAAGTTACATTAGTTACATGGGGAAAATGTTCCACCATCTTTTATATGGATAGTGCTGCATTTGACTGCAGGTTATAACTTGTAATTCCTGACATCTGACTAGAAAAAAAAACAAAACAAAGAAAATGCCTCCTCAAATCAGAATTTCCATATGGGAACTCAGTCTCCTCAACCCCGAGTTCACCAAATGATGTCTAATCAATACGGCTGCTCACAGTACATAAAGTAGCATCACCTACCTTTAGATGAGTTATGCTATACATACTAGTATTTACTTTAGATCAATCAACATACAGACATATTAGCTTGTTAAATCTATAACATTGACTATACATTTTGCTGTTGTGAGTATATATATGTATACATATACTTACTCATCACAGTTGAACTTTTTTCATACTTTTTACCACTTCCGTGGTAAGTCGAATGCAGTATAATGCTTCCTGGAAAATGACACTTTCAGGCCCTTCTCCCCTTCTCAGATTACAACTATGAGTACAGTGTAGGGCTGTGATTGGACAAGGAATGAATTGTTTTTTGCTGAAGAGATTGCTTTTCAGTGTGGAACATATTCTTCATGTCACTAATGATAGCAATATTGTTTGTGTACTGCATTTGACATTCCTTCATGTATGTGATTACTTTTCTTTCTTAAATGGAATTCCACATCGAAATGCAATGCAGAATTGCTTTTAAGGTGGATCATATTAGTACAAAACAATCATATTACTGAAAAAAAATTGAAAACATGAAATACTACAATAAACAAATGGAATTGAATTCATTTGTGACACATGCTATACTGAAGCACAAGCCCTTCAAATAACTACTCATATTGCTCAATCCTTTTAATGAAAAACATGCAACAGAGGATTGTTTCTAAGAAATAATGCTGAACTTGTGACTGTCAAGTTTGAAGTATGTGTATTTGTCAATTTGACTCCACAGCTGACCCACTGCAATAGCTCTGGATTTAGAGCATGCTGCACTTTTGCAATATAGTCGTCATTTTGTCATTTTCTGCTCACTGGGCCTCATTTATCAACCTTTTACAAAGTTGTGTGTAAATGTTTGTGCAAGACAAACCGAGCCAAAATTTTCTGCCAGATTTACAAAGGTTTCCTAAATGCTGATTTTCTTTGAAGTGCAAAGCACATTCCTGACACAGCTCATTTAGTGATGCACACAAAACTCTATAAAAGGTTAAGGTGCCATTTCCATTGTTATAATTGACTAGTTTTATTTTCCTAATTAATGGCTTTGTGTTGGCTTGCTTTCTCTATATTTTATATTCTTTAATTAATGCCAATTAATATAATTGCCGATAAATCTTCAACCTGTCACTTGCCAGGGCTACGGTACCCACATGCCTGAAGACAACAACCATCATACTGGTGTGTAAGCATTCTGCTACAGCATGCTTGACTTCCACCCTGTTGAACTCACCACCATTGTGATGAAATGCTTTGAGAAACTGGTTTTGGTTTTAACTACACTGGACTCCAGCCAGTTTGCCTACTGCCTGAGGATGACCGAGGATGCAATTTCCACTGCTCTTCAGTCCGCCCTCCCCCACCTGGACAACAACAACACATACATAAGGATGCTCTTCATTGACTTTAGCTCTGCATTTAACACTGTCATCCCTACTAAACTGGTCAATTCAATTCAATTTTATTTGTATAGCGCTTTTAACAATGGATATTGTCACAAAGCAGCTTTACAGAAATAAATGGATTCACAAAAAATATATTGTAAATATGTTAATTTATCCCTAATGAGCAAGCCAGAGGCGATGGTGGCAAAGAAAAACTCCCTGAGACAATATGAGGAAGAAACCTTGAGAGGAACCAGGCTCAAAAGGGAACCCATCCTCATCTGGGTGCAACGGATAGTGCAATTATAAATAAATCCCTTCTATTATTGTGTACTATATGGACAAATAGTGCAATTGTGCAACCACTAAATTCATCACAGTTTTTGCAAGAAGTCCAGTTGGTTAAAATCTATCCACTTTCCACTGATGGAGTCCTGAGTACGCAGGTGCTCGTGGCAACTGCAGCCCCAAAGCCACTACAGCAATTGCAGTCCCAAGCCATTACAGTACAGCTCCCCATATGTGATCCCCAAGCCATCTCCACAGCCCCCAGGTGACACCATCCCCAGAAATCCAAACGGTTCTTCAGGCCGTCCATATGGGGCCACCCCCAGCAGCAGCGAGCGAACTCAACCGATGAGAACTCCAATCAGAAGTAGGGCATCAGAATGGGTCAGCCAGGTCCGGGGAGCAGAAGGGGTCAGGATCACTGGCATCTCAGAAGTAGCATGTGTAGCTCGAGAGAGAGACGGAAAGAGAGGGAGAGATTGTTAGGTAAGCTTTCGTCCTCTAATGGTTAAGGACAATGTACTTTGCGTGCAGAGTGCAAGCAGGGACTCCGGCAAGACTAGCTATGACAGCATAACTAAAAGGGAGAGCCAGAAGCTAACACAGACATGAGGGCACCCTGGGACATAAGGCAGCCAGCCACTCCACTGTCGACAAACCTGAGTGAATGCATGAGACTGGGGGGGTGACAGCATCCAAACATCCCAGTTCACCACAACACTCTATGCCTGTCACCAAGCTCAATGACCTGGGCATCAGCACCTCCATATGCAGTTGGATTCTGGACTTCCTAACCAATAGACCTCAGTCTGTTAGGTTGGGCAATCACATTTCCTCTACCCTCATCCTGAACACTGGCATCCCACAGCGTTGTTCACTCATGAGTGTGTGCCTCTGCATAACTCCAACATCATCATCAGGTAGGCAGATGATACTATGGTGGTAGGTCACATCAGCAACAACGATGAGTTGGCCTGCAGAGAGGGGATGCAAAGCCTAGCAGCATGGTGTTCCACCATCATTCAGTTCAATTCAATTTTATTTGTATAGCATGTTTAACAATGGACATTGTCACATAGCAGCTTTACAGAAATAATTACATTCAGGATATAAATTGTAAATGTATGAATTTATCCCTAATAAGCAAGCCAGAGGTGACTGAGGCAAGGAAAAACTCCCTGAGACGATATGAGGACGAAACCTTGAAAGGAACCAGACTCAAAAGGGAACCAACTCATCTGGGTGACAATGGATAGTGCAATTATAAATAATTCCCTTCTATAACTGTGTACTATGTGGTCAACAAGTTCAATTGTGTAAATGGGAAGTTCATTATAGTTTTAACGTGAAGTCTATTTTGTTGAAGTTATCAAATGTTCACTGATGGAGACTTGAGTGCAAAACGTTTTTGTGGCAATTGCAGTCCTACAGTTATCATAGTAATTGTAGTCCTAGGCTATTGTAGCAAGACTGTTCATATCAATTGCAGTCCTCATTAGTTTTCCAGCACAAAATTAAAGGTTACAGAAAAATGTTTGTATGTTAGTAAGGAAAGCAGCATATTGTGTAAGAGACCACTTCTCAGACGAAAAAGAAAAACATAATAAAGGCTGTTGGGTTTGCATGTAAAAATAAGAAGCAAATGCGACAGTCACATTCTCCAGAAGAACGGTGGCTGGTTCTGCATGATGCTAATTAAAACATACCAGATAATTTCCTTATAAAACTGTCATGGTCCCGCCAGATCCCCTTTAGCTCCCTGTGTTTCCCCTTCCCCATGTTCCCAGTGTTTTCTCTCCCTCTTCCTTCTGTTTGCATGTGTGTGTGTGTGTGTGTGTGTCTCTGTGGGCATAGCACTCCAGTTCGCGCCTCGCCTGATTACAGCTTGATCTCACCAAGTTCTCTTCTACTCTCCCAGTCTGCAGCATTTAAAAGCCCCGGTTCTTCAGCCACTAGGCCACTATGGCTTTCTCGGCTCCCATTCCTCTCCACAGTGCACCCTGAGTACCATAAATTGGGTGCACCACCCATACAATTGTGCTATCGATCTGTTCCCTGGTTCCACCCTTCTCTCAGGTCGTTTGTATAACCTGTCCTGTCTTGAGAGAGAGGCCATGGAGAAATATATAACCGAGTCCCTAGCCTCTGGCATCATCCGACCTTCCTCCTCCCCCCTGGGGGCTGGCTTCTCATTTATGTCTCCAAAAAGGACAAAACCCTCTGCCCTTGCATTGATTATCGGGGTCTCAACAACATCACTGTGAAAAACAAGTACCCCCTGCTGCTCCTCAATTTTGCCTTTGAGCGGCTGCAGGGGGCCAATGTTTTCACTAAGTTGGACCTGCGGAACGCATACCACCTGGTCAGGATCAGAGCAGGGGATGAGTGGAAGATGGTGTTCAACACCCTCCTGGGCCACTTCAAATATCTGGTCATGTCTTATTGCCTCACCAATGCTCCAGCGGTGTATCAGGCTCTCGTCAATGATGTACTCTGGGACTTCTTGAACTGCTTTTTATTTGTTTATCTGGATGATCCTGATTTTCTCCTGCATTCCCGCTGAGCACACTAAACATGTCTATCAAGTCCTGCAGTGGCTTCTGGAGAACCGCTTGTTTGTCAGAGCAGAAAAGTGTGTTTCATGTCCCCTCAGTCAGTCTCCTGGGGTACATCATCGAGAACGGATGAGTCAAGGTTAACTCTGAGAAGATCTCGGCCGTAGTTGAGTGGCCCAGCCCCACTACCCTCAAGCTGCTCCTGCGGTTCTTGGGGTTTGCCAATTTCTATTGCCGCTTCATCAGAAACAACAGCCGGGTCACGGCACCCCTCACTACACTCAGCTCCACCTGTACACCCTTCATTTGGACCCCTGAAGCTGAGTCCGCCTTCACCAAACTGAAGGAGCTGTTTACCTCCGCCCCTGTCTTGGTTCAGCCTCACCCCTTGCTTCAGTCCGTCATAGAAGTGGATGCCTCAGACTCGGGTGTGGGTGCTGTGCTCTCCCAATGGTCTGTCCCTGATCAGAAGCTCCACCCGTGTGCCTTCTTCTCACAACACCTCTAACCAACACAATGCAACGATGATGTGGGGAATCATGAGCTACTGGCTGTTAAGTTGGCATTGGAGGAATGGAGGCATTGACTTGAGGGGCCAAGCATCCATTCATCATTTGGACCGACCATAAGAACCTGGCCTACATCCAGTCTGCCAAGCATCTAAACTCCCGTCAGGCACGCTGGGCCTTGTTCTTTGGTCAGTTCAATTTTATCATCACCTACTGTCCTGACTCCAAGAACGCTAAGCCAGATGCCCTCTCCCGCCAGTTTGCCCCGGAAGAGGAGGCTCCATGTCCCGAAACCATCCTCCCTCCTTCCTGCGTGGTGGGGGTCATCACATGGGAGATCTAGGCAGTGGTCAGGAGAGCACAATGCACCCAACCCGATCTAGGTAATGGTCCCCCCCGGTCGTCTGTGTGTCCCTGATTCTGTGCAAACCCAGGTCCTCCAGTGGAGTCACTGCTCCTGATTCGCCTGTCACCCCACCTCCAATTGCACCCTTGGCCTACTGAAGTGGTGCTTCTGGTAGCCGACCATGGAAGCCGACACTACATCACTGCCTGTAGGATGTGCACTAGAAGCAAAGCCTCACACTGCCCACCTGCTGGTCTGCTGCAACCTCAGCCTGTTCCCAGTGGCCCCTGGCCCCATATCACCTTAGCCTTTGTCACCGGTCTGCCTCCTTTGCAAGGTAAAACCACCAACCTGTCCATCATAGATTGCTTTTCTAAGGCAGTACACTTTGTTGCTCTCCCCAAGCTCCCCACAGCCCATGAGACTGCAGACCTCCTGACTAACCACGTCCTCCGACTACACAGTATCCCCCAAGATATAGTATCTGACCATGAACTCCAGTTTGTTTCCCATGTATGGAAAGTTTTTGTAAAGCTCTCAGGGTCATTGTGAGTCTCTCTTCTGGTTTTCATCCCCAGACTAACAGGCAAGTGGAGTGGGCTAATCAGGAGTTAAAAGCAGCACTGCAGTGTGTCAACGTCAACAACCCTTCCACCTGGAGCTCTCCACTTCCCTGGATCGAGTACTTCCACAACTCCCTGTCTGGTGCTGCCACCCGGTATTTCCCCCTTTAAGTGTTCCCTGGGTTATGAGCCTGTGTTCCCTATCCAGGAGGGCGATATCGTCCCGTCTGTGCAGGTCTACATCCGGCACAGCCGCAAGATATGAAAAGAAGCCTGTTTTGCCCTGCCCCGCTCTGCTGATTGCAAACGGTGCCTGGATGACCGTCGTTGGACTCTTGCACCAAACTACCAGCCAGGCCAAAAGGTATGGCTCTCATCCAATGATACTCCCCTCAAGGACAGTCCCTCCGTGGTCAGGCTCAAGCTCTCCAGGTCCTGGCGCATCCACCCATCCTTCCATGTGTTCCAACTCAAACCAGTTCATGACAGCCCTCTGACAGCTCCCTGTGTTTCCCCTTCCTTGTGTTCCCAGTGTTTTCTCTCCCTCTTCCTTCTGTTTATGTGTGTGTGTCTGGGCATAGCACTCCAGTTCACACCTCGCCTGATTACAGATTGATCTCACCTGATTCTCATCTACTCTTCCAATCTGCAGCGTTTATAAGCCCCGGTTCTTCAGCCACTCATCGCCAGATTGTTCCAGCCTCAGTGCGGTACACTTCCGGCCTTCCTCGCGTTTTCTTTCATGTTATGTCAAGTGTTTTCTCCGTCAAGTTATCCTGTGCTTATCCTGTGTTTTTCTCCTCATGTTCCAGGTTCCCTGCTCATCCCACCTGTCTGCTCACTCCTGGTTCTCTTCCTGCTACACACAGCCCCGCCTTGTCTTCAGCGTGGTTCACCGGCTCTGGTCTCGGGTCCCGCACTGTCGACCTGAGGTCAAGCCAGCTTTGCTCCCCCTCCCTGTGGTGCGTCACATGAACACTTGTCTCTTATGCTGATGACCTGGGTTTGAATCCCTTCCCACACAGCCACCTTCCTCATGTTGTTAATAAAACCCTCTTAACCTGTGTCTGTGTTATGCTTTTAGGTTCTCGTGTTCTGGCGACTGTCACAAAAACTGTACAAATTGTACCTGGGACTGCTAATTTTTTTTACTTTGTTTCATTTATTACTGTTTACTGCTTTTTATATATTTTTTTTAAATGTAGAAACATTTAATTTAATTGTTTTTGAAGGCATCCTTGCTCTACAGCATTTCTTTGCATGTGCCTAAGACTTTTCCACAGTACTGTATATACACTCACTGAGCACTTTATTACACTATACTAAACCTGGGTAGGTCCTATCAAATTTTTCCTGCCATGGATTCCATAAGATTTTGGAAACAGTCTTTTGAGATTCTGGTCCATGTTGACATGATTGCATCACACAATTCCTGAGGAATTTCAGGTGCACTTTCATGCTGTATCTCCCATTCTACCACATCCCAAAGGTGTTCTATTGGATTCAGATTCAGTAACTGGGAAGGCCACTGAAGAACACTGAACTCATTGTCATGTTCATGAAACGAGGTTGAGATGCCTTTTGCTTTGTGACATGGTACATTATCATGCTGGAAGTAGCCATTAGAAGGTGGGTAAATTGTGGCCATGAAGGGATGCACATGGTCACCAACAATGCTCAAATAGGCTGGGGCATTCAAGCGATGACTGATTGGTATTAACGGGCTCAAAGTGTGCCAAGAAAACATTCTCCACACCATTATACTACCTCCAACAGCCTGGACTGTTAACACAATGCAGGTTGGTCCATGAGTTCATGCTGTTGGTGCCAAATGACCCTACTATCCGTGTGCCTACTATCTGTGTGAATCGTGATTCATCAGACCAGGAGATCTTCAACTGTCCAGTTTTGGTGAGCCTGTGCCCACTGCAGCCTCAGCTTTCTGTTCTTGGCTGACAGAAGCGGAAACCTGACGTGGTCTGCTGCTGTTGTAGCCCGTCCGCCTCAAGCTTCAAAGTGTTGTGCATTTTGAGATGCTTTTCTGCTCAAGACAATTGTTTTCAGAGTGGTTACCTGAGTTACTGTAGCCTTTCTGTCAGCTCGAACCAGTCTGGCCATTCTCTGTTGACCTCTCTCATCAACAAGGCAATTACATCCCCAGAACTGCCGCTCACTGAATGTTTTTACTTTATTGCACCATTCTGAATAAACTCTAGATAAACCCTTTTTTCCCTATTTCTATGTGAACATTACCCAAAGCTGCTTTCCTGTATCTGCATGATTTTATGCATTGCACTGCTGCCACATGATTGGCTGATTAGATAACTGCATGAATGAGTAGGTGAAGAGTGTGTGTATACTGTATATATATTATATATATATATATATATATATATATATATATATATGTATAGTGACAGCATGGGACCATGATGGCTACACACACACAAGGCAGGTCGTGCGGGGGAACGTGCTCTTTCTTGACTCTGTTGTGGATAAGAAAATGAAAGTGAAGAGTGCCGGGAGTGAGGCTTGGTGCAGGTGGGAGGTCTTGGTTGAGGCGCGGCGAACGGGCAGTGGCGGCACAACGACGAGACGTGAGGGAGGCAGCAGGCTAGACTAAACAGCGCTGAAAAAATAATAACTTTCACTTACCATCCTCCATAATAACCCACCAACCCCAGGAAGGCATGTACCTGCTTTTTGGTGGTAGGAAATGAGGAATCCCCGACCAATCGTTTATCCCAGGTACTGTGCCGCCTTGATCCCCAGGTGGCACTTTTTGGGGATGGCAGTGAGCCCTGACTTCCGGAGTCCTCCGAGGACTTCCCTAAGGTGATGCAGGTGGTCTGTCCAGGTGGTAGAGTGGATCACGACGTCGTCCATGTAAGCAGCAGCATACTGATGGTAGAGCCACAGGACGATGTCCATGAGTTGCTGGAAGGTAGCAGGCACCCCATGCAGCCCAAAGGGGAGGACCCGGTACTGCCAATGGCCTCCAGCTGTAGAAAAGGCTGTCTTAGGCTTGGCGTCAGGACTCAGGGCTACCTGCCAATAGCCCTTCGTCAGATCCAGGGTGGAAATAAACCGGGCCCTCCCCAGTCGCTCCACTAACTCATCAACCCTAGGGAGGGGGTAACCGTCAAACTTGGAGACCTGGTTCAATTTCCGGAAGTCGTTACACAGCCGGATGCTCCCGTCGGGCTTGGGTACCACGACGATGGGGCTGGACCAGGGACTAGTGGACTCCTCGATAATTCCGTCTCGGAGCATCTGGCTGACCTCCTCCTCGATCGCCTTCTGGTGGGCCTCTGGGACACGGTAGGCCCGCTGTCTGACCACAACTCCTGGTGGTGTCTTAATGTCGTGGACAGCACCTGGTTCTGGGCCGGCGTGAGCTCCTCTCCTCGGTGGACCAAGGTACACTCCGACGGATCTGGGGAAAGACATGCAAAAGCAGACACAGCAGGGGCAGGCTCCATCCACTTTTTGAGTAGGTTGATGTGATAGACCTGTGTGTCTGCTCTCTTACCTGCCTGTTGCAGGCGGTAGTTCACAGGACCCAACCTCTCGAGGACGGTGTAGGGGCCCTGCCACCAAGCCAGGAACTTGAAGGTGGCATCTGGGAGGAGGACCTTGTTACCAGGTTGGAACTCTCATGGCTGAGCTGGACGGTTGTAGGCCCTCCTCTGCTCTCGCTGAGCAGCCTCCAGGTGTTCCTTCACAGTCGGCATCACCTCGTCGATTCTCTCCTGCATTTCCTGAACATAATCAACAAGGGAGCGATAGGGGGAGGGCTGCTCTTCCCATGCCTCCCAGGCCACAACTAGGAGTCCTCGAGGCCGCCATCTGAAGAGCAGCTCAAAGGGTGTGAAGCCGGTGGATGCCTGGGGCGTCTCTCGGACGGCGAAGAGGACGTAGAGGAGTAGCAGGTCCCAGTTTCTCCCCTCCCCGTCTACCACCTTCCGGAGCATCCGCTTCAGAGTCTGGTTGTACCTTTCCACCAGTCCATCTGTCTGGGGGTGGTAGACGGACGTCCTCAGGTGGGCAACCTGCAACAGCCGACACAGATCCGCCATTAGTTTTGACATAAAGGGCGTACCTTGGTCGGTGATGACGTCCTTCGGTATTCCAACCTGGCTGAAGAGGAGAAGCAGCTCACGGGTGATGTTCCCGGGAGGTGGCCTTTCGGAGAGGTACTGCCTCAGGGTAATGAGTGGCGTAGTCCACGATCACCAGGATCTACTCGTGGCCCTGGGCAGACTTGGGCAGCAGCCCCACAAGGTCCATGCCAATCCGCTCGAAGGGGACGCCGATAATAAGCAGATGGATGAGCAGCGCGGGAGCGGGCTTGTAGGGCATGGTTCGCTCACATTGGGAGCACTGCTGGCAGAAAGCCCAGACTTCTGCCTCCATCCCCGGCCACAGGAATCTGTCTTTTAGCTTTTCGAGGGTGTTGGGGGCCCCCAGGTGCCCCCCCAGCGGGTGTGTGTGGGCCAGATGCATTAGGGCTTTTGTCCTGGTACGGGGCACGACAAGCAGCTCGCAGGGCTGGCCTCTTCTTTCCATTTTGTAGTACAGCAGGCCTCCCCGCACCAGGAAGTAGGCCGTAGAGAGCCGCTGTTCCAGGTTTTGCTGAACCCCCTCAATGACCCGCACCTGGCCCCCAACAGTTCTTCAGATGCTGATCCTCTTTCTGCTCCCGGCCGAAATTTCCCTCTCGGGTGACCTGTGAAGACACAGCAAAAACAGGTTTAGAAGGGTTAGCGGACTCACCTGCAGAGGTCGCCCCAGAGTCTCCTTCGCTGTGGGCTAGGCAGGCCAGCCGGGTCTGGGTTTTCTTCTTCCGGGGACCTTCTCTCTCTTTGGCTCTGGCGAACCCTGGCCAGTCACGTCCCAGGAGCAAGGGCACGGGTAGTTCGGGGACAAGGCCCACCAGCAGGGACCAATCCTTCCCTTGGTGTCTCAGGTTAACTCTGGCCATGGGTACTATGGGTACTGTCACTGTGCTACCAGAGTCCAGGAGAGCCGAGACGGGGCGGCCGTTTACCTTGACGGGGATGGTGGGCAGGCGGGGCGGTGTTCCAGCATGGAGGGCGCAGCCCGCCAACCAGGGTTTACTCACCCGTCTCGGTGGGGTAGAAGGGCCCGGCTAGGTCGGCATGGACGCATCCTGGGGCGTCCTGATGGCGGAGCAACTCTGGCTGGGTCTCCCCTCCCCTGTTGGGGCCATTTCTGGGCGTCGTGCTGGTAGCCCTCGGGGAAACTCTCAACGTTCACCCCTGCCGATCTCCAGGGTAGCCACCGCCCTTTCCAGGGCCTCCAGCATCTCCCTGGGGGTTTGGGCACAGAGTGGCAGAGCCCGGAGGAATTTATCCATGGCCACCCTCTCCACAATTTCCATGACTGTGAGGCAGTCGGGTTGCAGCCAGCATTTAGCTATCCTCAACAGGGAGTCCATCTGACTGCATTGGGTGGTCTTGGGGTCGTAGCTCCAGCGATGGAGCTCTGGTTGGGGATAGTCCACAGCGAAGCAAAATCTCGCCCTTTACCGTATCGTACTCCTCCGCCTCCTCTGGCGTCAGAGCATGATAAGCCCGCTGGGCCTCCCCGGTGAGGAAGGGCACGAGGGCCTGGGCCCAGTCCACCTTCGGCCATTGTTCACACTGGGCCACTCGCTCGAATGTCAGTAGATAGGCCTCAACGTCGTCTTCCGCCGAGAGCTTCGTGAGGAGGCACTGGGCCTCTCGGCAGGGGTCGAGGAGGGGGACCGTCACGGGACTGCTTCTCTGCCTCAACTCCAGGAGGTCTTGGGTGGTTACATGAAGGCCTCAGGCCAGCTCCTGGGTTACAGCCTGCTGCTGTAGGGTAGCTTGTAGGAACTGCTGTAGGACGGCTTCCATGGCACTTTGTGGTGTGCTCATGCCCGCATCCTCCACCAGTGTGACACCATGGGACCACGATGGCTACACACACACACACACACACACACACACACAAAGGCAGGTCGTGCAGGGGAACGTGCTCTTTGTGGATAAGAAAATGAAAGTGAGGAGTGCCAGGAGTGAGGCTTGGTGCAGGCAGGAGGTCTCGGTCGAGGCGAGGCAAATGGGCAGTGGCGGCGCAATGATGACATGTGAGGGAGGCAGCAGCGTCTACAGGGCAGAGAGAGACAAGTATTAGTGAAATAATAACTTTCACTTACCATCCTCCCCGTAGAGTGGCCGCGAGCTCCTTTTATAGCTCCTCGTCGTCTCCGGGAGGGTGAAGAAGAGCCGCACCACTCATTGGCCGTCAGCCGTGCTGTGTTATGTTGCCCCGCTCCACAGCCATGCGCGCTCCGGCTGTCCAAAATAAACACAGTGCTGAAAGAGCGCTGTCTTTTCAGCTCCACGCCGTCAGTCGTATATATATATATATATATATATATATATATATATATATATATATATATATATATATGTATGTGTGTGTGTGTATATAGTATATATTGTGTAGTCAATCTTGCTGTTGCCCTGCCCAAAATGTACTCTACTGTGAGGTCACTGTGGACATGGATTCCCTCAGGATGGCTTTAAGGTACACTGCACGCCAGCTACTAAACCTAAAAAGGAACTATTATTTGGTGAATGACACATATAAGCTTTCCCATAATACCAGAATATTGCAACCAAAGTGCTGCATAAATCCCTCTTCAAGGCATAGTTTTATCCAGGTGTCTTCTACTGCCATCTCTCTTCCAATATTTCGGCGTAAAGCTAAAAGACTGTTGTGTACTGGTGTTAACTTTAACAACTTTTCAGCGCTTCCTTGTTCATAATTTTCCCCGTTATCCCCTGTGTCCCTGAGTCCAGTTAAAGCGGAGGCATTTAACGCATGCTCTGTGAAAAACAAGGCTCTGCTTTTATCACACATTATCACAGAAAAAAACTGGACCTTGTGTACTTAACAGAAACATGGCACAAACAGTGTGATGGACTTCTCTTTAATCAAATTACTCCCACAGGTTATGGGTTATTTGATCTCCCGAGACTCTCTGGCAGAGGCGGAGGGTATTATGGTGATACATAACCTACAATACAACATAAGCCCAGTGTCAGTACCACAGTTTACTTATTTTGAGTGCCTCTGCCCCTCTCACTACCATCATATCTATGTCACCTATAGACCTCCTAAGATTATTGGGAAGTGGTAGCTCAGTGGTTAAGCTGTTGCTGATTAAAAGGTTGTGAGTTCAAATCCCAGCAATGCCATGCTGCCACTGCTGGGCCCTTGAGCAAGGCCCTTAACCCTCAACTGCTCAGTTGTGTAAATGAGATAAACATAGGTCCCTCTGGATAGGGGCATCTGCCAAATGCTGTTGGCAAAGCTTGTTGGCATTATGGGCAACTAATGAAGCCTTCTTGTCTGAGTTTGCTGATTTGGTAACTATGCTGTGCCTCAGGTTTAAAAGAATTCTTATTTTGGGGGACTTTAACATCCATATTGACTCAAAAGACTCAGTGATGACAAAGGACTTTCTGTCTTTATTGGAGTGTTTTGATTTGATCCAGTTTGTTAACTGTTCTACACATAACAAAGGTCACACATTAGACCTTGTTATTGCAAATGGTTCTTTCTTGTCTGAGTTTTCCTCTATTGATCTAGGTCTTTCCGATCATCTAGCCATCTTTTTTAATATGGAATTACCAGACGCAAATATCTCCTCTACTCGCACTGTAAAATTTCACAAATGGAAATCAATCGATCTGCCTGATTTCTCTAACTTTCTTGCTTCTTCCTTAAGTTGTTTTTCTACATCAGATCCCTTGATGACAACATTTCTCTGTTAAATACTGTTCTCATATCTGGCTCACATCTGGCTTGGATTTCTTTGTTCTTTTGAAATCACTGACTATTTCCTTTTTGCGTTCTGCTCCTTGGTATAATGACAATCTGCGCTCAATGAAGGCAGCTTGTCGTAAAATGGAGTGAAGGTCTTTCTGGTTTGAATATAAATCGCCAGGCTTGGAAAAAACACTTGCGTGATTATAAAGCAGAAATTGTATCTGCCACGTCTCATTATTTTTCATACTACAAATAGATTGCTCAAATGTAACTGCTACACCAACCTGCCTGTTTCAACTGAGCTTTGTAAAAAAAAATTTAGTACCAAGATTGGCAATGTTCATAAATTCATTCTTACTACTCCTTCTGTTTTCTCTGCTTCTTCTCTCAGTCTCTCCTGTTTTCATGTTTTCAAATTTCTCTCCACTTGATCATGTTTCTCTAGGTAATGAGGTATCACATATGAAGGCTACCACTTGCAGTGTTGATCCTATACCGACTAGTTTGTTTAAATCATGTTTTGCCTCTTTGTGTCCTGTAGTCTTGCATATAATAAATGACTCCCTGTGTACTGGTGTTGTGCCAGAAACAATTTAAAATTGCTGCTGTAACTCCAGCAACCTTCCCTTCTAATTTTCCCTCCTTCTAACTTTCCTTTCCTTGAGAAAATCTTAGAATGAATTGTTGCTTCTTAATTACATAATCGCCTCATTGTTAACAATCTTTTTGAGCCCCTTCAATCTGGCTTTCATAAACTCCACAATACAGCACCAGCTCTAGTTAAGGTCACTAATGACTTGTTAATAGCTTCTGACTCTGATTCTCTTTCTATCCTCATCATTCTTGATCTCAGTGCCACTTTTGACACTGTTGATCACACTGTTTTACTTACCCATCTTGTTGTGGTTCATGTCCTGTCTCCGCTCTTTGTATTGTCACTGGTTGTTTCCCGCATGCGTCTTTATTATGCACACCTGTTTTCAGTTTGCCCTTTAATTAGTTTGTGTATTTATACCCCTGTGTTTCTCTGTTCCATGCGAAGTATTGTTCAGTGTCTTACCACCTGTCTGTCCTGAGCCGCTTTTGTTCTGTGTTTCGATTCTCTGGTTTTCTATCTTGCTCTCTTACCCCGTTCGTGTATTCAGGATTATCTCTGCCATTCTAGTTTGTAGATCCCCAGACCTCTGGCTTTTTCCTGTTTGGAGTCTGATTCACATTTTGGATTTGTCCGCCTGCCTCTCTAATAAAACCTTTATCTGCACCTGCATCAGTCTCAACTCTCTGTACATGACAGAATACTTCACCGTCACCGTGGATGCAGCAGGAAGGCGAGACGGGTGTAACGCCACGATCACCATGCCAGCACTTGTCTCAGTGAAATTCTGGCAGTGGACTCAAATGGACACCCCAGCTCCCTTCTACGGCACTGAATGTCCACCAGAAGGATTTTGTCAATTTTATTTTGAGAGCCTGTCAAACCCCAAGCTCAAAGAAAAACAGTGGCTGAAGCCTCCCCTTCAGAGTTCCCTTCAGAGGTCAGCAGGGCAGCCGAGCTCCCTCCAGAGGTTGACGAGGCAGCCTCCCCAGCAGAGCTCCAGCCAGAGGCAATGGGGTGACCTCCCACGTTCTGCTCCTGCCAGAGGCAGACATCGCGACCTCCTACTCCTGCCAGAGGCTGACGGTGTGGCCTCCCACGACCTGCTTGCACCAGAGACCAACAGCGCAGCATCCCATGTGCACCCCTGCCAGAATGTCATAACCCTGCCATCTGACCCTGGCAAGCCTGTTCCAGCCCCGCCACCTACCCCAGCGTGCCTGTCCCACCCCTGCCACCTGACCCTGGTGAGTTCATCCCAGCACTGCCACCGGATCCCAGCGAGTTCATCCCAGCTCTGTCACTAGATCCCAGTGACCCACTGCCTGCTTTCTGCCAGTATGCCCCTTGTCTTCTCCCCAGCTCCTCTGGGAAGAGTCAACATGTCAGACAATGCCTGCCTCGGGACCTTGGGTTTTGTTTGGACATTTTACCCAGAGGAGCTGGACCAGTGGAGGGAGTGGTTGAAGGTGCTGTGGGAGCATCACCCTTGTGGGGGATCTATGAGGAATTTCTCCACCCTGCCTTGCAGCCACTCGCTCTAATGCTGTCTAAAACAAAGGTGGTGCTGAACTGGTGCTGTCCATTCAGCACCATGGCAGCAGTTGTGTGAGGAGCGCTTTGTGCCTTTTGTGCGTCACACAGCCCACAGCACTACAGGTCTCACTTCTGTGTTGTCATATGTTTTGTTTGCTTTCCTTTACTATATATGCATATTCAACTTCCATTTTGTTAACTTTTCACAGTGCTATTATTTCACTTCTGGTAGATGCTAAACTGGATTTCATTGCTGTGTACCTGTACTATGCAATGACAATAATATTAAATGATTGGGTTTCACAAAATTTTCTTGATTGTACTCTTAATCCCAGACCTAGCATGAGGAGGTGTTTTTGATAGACACTACAAAGCACTTCTATAAGTCTCTCTGGATAAAGGCATCTGCTAAATGCAGTCAACGTAACGAACAAAATAAAAATAAGCAATTTAAACTTTACTGTATAATCAATTTATAAAAGTGCATTACTCCACATCGATCAATTTGAAGACTAACATTAGTCTTCTTACACATAAATTTACTCAAAAGCATGAATAGGATATTCATGGTTTTCCAAAATTACAGGATTTTCATGAGTACCTTTCATGAATTTATGGTGTAAATACTCCTACAAATGATGAAGAAAATGGGAGGCAGGCTTGAGATAACTCAACTTGGCTGTTTATTCTTCTTTTTTTCCTGAGTGATTTTCAGGCTCAATTTTAATGCTCGCACACACACACAAACACACAGCTCAACTCTCACTGCTCGAGTCTTGTGCCACTCAGCACACTTCTGCACTCTCTCTGATCCTCCTTTATCATCTCTCAGCCACTCACTGAAACACAAAACACTTGTTCATTAATCACCCACAGGTGCACACTCATTCCTTACACATTGTCTCAACTCTGCCCTCCATTCACAAACTGGCGCTCAACCATGCCTCCACAGCCAAAGTGGAGTTTTGTGGCCCTTACTAAATGTAAATCACTTGGCATTAGCAACATACTCAGATAAGTGCAAAAAAATCAGATCACTGAAGCTTTTAATAAATCTCAAGGCCCTTAGGACAGCCCTCAGTTGTTTAGGGTGCCATTGCTAATCAATACTATAAATAATAATGTTGTCAAAGTAAGCAACGTGTGGGTGGAGGATTTTGTCCATGAGCCCTTGAAACATGGCCAAGGCTCCGGACAACCCAAACAGAAGCGTGACAAATTGATGCAAACCAAACAGTGTGTAAAAGGCCATTTTCTCATGGGATATGGTTAAGGTTAGGGAATCTGCCAATATCACTGTCAAATCCAGTGTCAAATAAAAAAAATGAGCCACACCCAACTAATCAAGCAGTTTGTCAATGCGTGGCATTGGGTACACATCAAATTTGAATGACCTTTCTGTCCACACAAAAATTGTTCACACAAAAACTGACTGCCCCATCGGCCTTGGGAACCAGGACGATGGGTCTGGACCAGTCACTGTGGGATTCCTTCGTGGGCCACCTGTTTTTTTGTGTTCAGTAAAATGGTTGTAGGCTGCTGTGCACCACCACCCCCGGGGAAGTATTTATGTGGTGTCCTAGGAGATGAGTGCGACCAGGCAGGGGTGAAAACACATCAGAAAATAGTGATTGCAACTAGGCACCCTCTGCTTTCTGTTACAGTGACAGGTGGTATCCACAGGGGACTGGGGTGGATTCCCTCTCGGGAATTGCCAGTTCCAAAGGGACCACCTCCATGGTTTTAGGAGGTTGATGTGGTATATTTGTGTATATTTCTTTATATATATTTCTATATATTTGGTATATTTGAATCACCTCTGTCTGTTTGCCTGACCTCAAAGTCAACCTCCCCGATTCCCCTTGTGACCCTCGCCATTTCACATGTAATTTGGAACTTGTCACGGGTAATAATACTGTCAGGAAAGCAGGCAAGGACGGTTGACAGGTTTTTAATAATCTTAGCAATCAAAACAAAGACGAGATTCAAGAACAAGGTCAGACAAGAGCAAGTTGAGGACACCAGAAACAAGATCAAAACCACGATAGCAATCAGCAACCAAAAGGCTTGGTAACGACTGGTGAAAATCAACAGTGACAAATACTTCGTGAAGTACGTGTCAACAAAGATTCCTTATATACTGTGAGCGTGGCTGTGATTGTGATTGAGTCCAGGCGTGTGCAATCAGTAATTGGGTGAATGTGAACGTGAGAGTGTTTGAGATGGTGGTGAGTTGTAGTCATTGGCGATCATGTTTGTAGGCCGCACTGTATTCTGGGAGCTGTAGTTCGATGCCAATTTGATATTGCATTCCGTAATCCACCAGAACTAACAAAAAGTGATACTCTCATACACTTCTTTCTAATCCCTGACAAGGTCCATATCAATTCTTTCTAATGGGACATCGATCAGTGGAAGGGGACACAATGGCTTTTGGGGTGGCTGGTGGAATCACCAGCTGACATTCACGACATGAAGCACCCCACCCGTGTACATTGCTGCAAATGCCTGGCCAATAGAAATGGGCCATGAGAAGGTTTAGTGTTTTACCCTGACCTAAGTGCCCATACACTGGATTATATTGAGCCACATGGAAAAATTGGGTTGTCTCTTCTCTAGTCTGAGTGTCTTTCATGACTCGATATACTCTATCCTTAATAATAGTTAAATAAGGGTATTACACTGCATCATTGGGCTGGACTGGCTGAACATCAATCCGACTTACTTAGTCGAAGGGGTCTCATCCCTTGACTGCTCCAAGGGGAAATTGAGGGAAAACCCCATGATGGACCCCACAGAGTCCACCCCACCCTCCTCGTCTTCCTGAAATGGAGCTGATACTGACAGCCCAGAGAGAGAGAGAAGGGGAAGAGATAAGGAAGAACCAGGCCCATCTGGACCAGCCTGATAGCCTCATTTAACATGGATATCCTCGTTCAGCATGGCTGGTTGGTGGCACTGGACCCATTCTACTGTTCCCGCTGGTGATCTCACAAAGAACTATTTCAGCACCACCTGATATATGATATCACAGATGCCCTGTCTTTCCGCCAGCAGCCAAGTGCAATAGGTGTTCCAAAGCTGAGGGACAGGGATTGGAACCTGCCTGTCCTCCACCTGTGCTTTCACCATTCAAGCCTGGACACCCTGGACTGTAATGCAGCTCTTTACTGTTAAACTCTTTCAGTTCACTAGTTGCTTTGTTAAACATACATAATCAAACACAATTGTCTAGCCACGTCTTCATAGCAAAGGTTCTGCTCCACCTTCTCTCTCTCCGTCACTTTGTGCCACAGATGAAGAAATTAACTCTCGTTAACCACCCATAAGTGGACACTCATTCATACAGTCATACTGTGTACGTGTAATATTTGACCAAACTATTAATTTTAATATGTGATGGTATCATCAACCTATTCAAATTGGCTAATTTAGTTGGATATTTTATCAATAATTCATAAATATTAAATTTTTGTAAATAGTTATATATTGTATACAGTAGAGTTCCTTTTGTCAGAACTACTGTATGTCATAAACCATGGTGATCAGCGTCGCAATTCATGTTCATGGTTTGCACATTTTGTACGTTGCTCTGGTTAAGATGTCTGCTAAATGACTAAGGGGTGTTGTCACTGCCATGTTCTCTCACAAATTGGGCTCCAGCACACACTGATATGGTTTTGCAAGGTCTTCATCACTTGCCATCACTGTATGCATTTGGAAGCAAATCTCCCTGGCTGGATTTGAAAGCAGCTTCAAGGCAAAAAATGCCATGATGTTTTCTGCAAGAATCAAGGTGCCTTTATCTTCCAAATGCTCATACCTGCTTTAGCTATAGTCTTCTGTCAGTTCATTTGACTTGATTTCATTTGATCGCTGCTTCAAAGAAATGACAGACTTGTGTTTTTAGTGTTTAGCTGTTTTGTTTCCTGCTAATAGTTTTTGGTAAAGAAGTTCCAGGACAACGTTCCTCTGAGAAGTTAAGAAAGCTTGAACACTGTATCACAATCTTTAATAGAACGTATTTAAGTGTTTTAATGTATGATTTATTTACAAAACGCAGCAACAAACAAATGTTTAGCAATTTGATCAAAGATGTGGCTCACTTCCAATCACTGAAAATGGCAATGAGCCTGTTTTCCTACATTTAAGTGAAACTTTGAAGTCAAATTCAAGGAGACTTCACAGCTCATTTCATTTCTCAATCAACTTCTTTTTTTGATGACGATCATCTTTGGCAGGAAGAGGTAAGTAGTGGCAGAAAGCAGAATAACACCATCTGTCAGCAGCCCCATAAACACTCCAAATGAAACATCCATGAGGACATTACAGCATTATAAATCTCCCCATAAATGTAAATTAAATCTGAGATTAGTTATCAAAGCATAACCGTGCTTAAACATGCCGACCACTTGCAGAGCTGATGGTCAGGAAATGTATATTAAAAGTGATAAACACATGCAACCCGTGTCACCCACAACTGCCTGGATGGCTTGATGCTATTATCAATAACACTAGCTGACATTTTATTTCATAGACTAGTATGATCTAGATATATTCATTTCTATCAGATGAATCAGGTCACCTTGAGAGACAGATAGGCTATTTGTTACACAGCAAAACATGAAAAAACAGCCATCTTCTGTGTAACATTTACCATTATCATAAGTGTCTATCATGATCTCAGTGGAAGCTGACCACAGCACAAGGGAAAGACACTGTCAGCGATTTTGTAAGATAGTAACAAAGAGAATAATGTGCTGAAGAAATATATGCTAAAGATATTAAATATTTGTAGTCAGTGGAGTGGGTGAAAACCAATATATTTTAGCAGCAAAAATTATATATATAATTTTTAACCTAATGGTCTCATAAGAATTTGCGTAAGGCAGGTCTCAGCCACTCTCAGCTTTTTATCTGATTTCACTTGTTTGAATTACATGAAAACTGTTACACCTTCTATGCATTTCATGTGAGATGAGTAGAACTGAATATAATAGAATTGTAACACAAGGTGAGTATTGGAGACAGGAAGCAAATGCATAAAATCAGCATGTATTTTATTTGGGACAATCCATGAGTCATTATGCATATTCCAGGCAGGGATGAGAGGACTGGCAGAGAACATAACACAAGGGTAATTCCTAACCATAAATGAGAGAACAAGTGTGAGTCAAAACTAACTAGAAATACAAGAACAAAGACACAAGGAAACACAAGAGAAAAATGTCTCAGAAACATACATAACAATGACAAAACAATGAAGAATGTGCATAACAATAAAACAAAGACACAAGGTATAAGTAGACAAACTAATCAGGAACTAAGAGACAAGTGGGCACAATCAAGACACAACAGGGAGATAAACCAATGACAAGACAGGGGCAGGGACAGGACTCTGGTGGAAGACTCACAACAAAATACAAACAAAGAAGCAAATGGAGGCAAAAAAAAAAAAACTTGTACAGAGTTCAGGGCACTGGGGAGCAAGTCATGATCAGAGAGGTCATGATAACAATAGAATGAGTACAGTGAAATTAGGTTTGCATCTCCCATTCTACATACAGTAAATAGACAATATGTATGTAATAGAAATAATAGAATACTGTACATAATTGGAAGAAATGTGCAATATACAATTGTATATGCAATTGATAAGGCAGCATAAGTTATTAATGCAAATAATACTGTTGTGACACTTCAGTCAGAAGTATAATGTGCAATAGAACAGCAGAAGAGCAGCAGGTGGCAGGGTATGTTAATGTGCACAATTGCAGTTGCAGATTGGATTCACAAATTAAGTATGTAGGATGTTGTACTGTCAAAGTGAAATAACAGAATGTAGCAAAAAAGGTATTAATAGATGCAGTAGTGATATCATAAATAAATAAAAGTCTTAATAATGCAACCGTAATGGGCTACTACTACTACTACTACTATTAGTACTACTACTACTACTATTATTAATAATAATAATAGCCACTATCACATAATAACAAGAGCAGCTTATCATTGTGTTTTTAACATCATATTTATAGCTTTAGACTAAGATTTAGTCAGTTTCTTAAACTAATTTTATAGAAAGTGCTGCACCAACAGTCAGTGCAGTTTTTATTCTGAAGTCCCCCGATTTGGCTGCCAACACAACCAATATTATTAAATCATGCACAGCAGCTTTCTCGGCTGAAATTAAGTACATAGACTATACTCGAGAAACAAGCTCGTCCATTCTTAAGTAGCATTAAAGGGTGATATTTTACCATAAATTAAGAGTCCAGCAGCATTTTTGGCAAGTGTTACAGCCCAAATGGATTGCTTGTCTGTTGAAATAGACAATTGCATAGCATATTGCAGAGTGACAATGGCATGAAAACTGGGGTAAATTTAAGTAAAATTAGGGGTAAAAAATAAATTACAATCAGTTGCAGTTTATTACTGATATTGATTTGTGTACACTTTTCATTACCTCATGAGGAAATGGTGATCTGATTGTGATCTGACCCCACTGTAATATTTTGCAATATGATAACACTAACATGATGACCTAATAATATTAAAATACGGCCAGGCTTTAACTCAGCAACATCCAACTCACTTTGTCTCACACACTCAAATACTGAACTGTTCCATGCCTTTCCACCATTTTCCCACAATTTTTGGTTCCAGTCTGGAGACTGGAGCCAGGAAGTTATAACAAGTGCTTCGGGGTGACGCAATTTCATCGGCATGACGACAACTTTAACAACAAGAAGTTTTTGCATGTTATTAAAACTTCAATAGTACAAGAAAAATTGTGAGATTAGAAATACTGCAACTTTAAATCAGTGGTCTAAACAGGAAGCATAAAGTTACATGTGTGACTGTTGTTTTTCGACTAAGTAGAGGGCCAAAGTGGCGATTTGGAGCTCACTGTCTACAGTTGCCAGATGTTGCAGATGGAATGTTGCTTCATTGCACCCCATGTCTTGAGTTGGAGTGATTCTCATCCTCAATAGGCAACAATATCAGCACTTTTTATGAGTGCTGTCTGTTACTGTCTGGGAAGTTGCCTTGTCAGGACATGTTGTGAACCCTAATGATATAGCAATGTAGCATTATGTACATTTCTAATGCTAGTGTTAATGAAACCTACTCTAATGTTACAGACTAAAAAGTTAAAAGTGATTTAAAAATATTCTGCACAAAACCACTGTTTATGTCGATATCTCTACTGCATAGAGACATGGAAGAATTAAATATGCTCAAAATATTTTCTAAAAGTTGTGAAATCCTTCAGGACTGTTATTAATTTTTATGTTGGGAAACTTCTACATCAGATTACGCAATGGTCCATCTCTTAAACCAGTGGAAATGCAGACTGGTTCTAAAAAGGTTTGCTGCTTGCTAGCTCCAGCACCTGCATTTTTTCAGTTTAATGACTATATGAGAAAAAAAAATGTTTGTTGAGGTAGTTATGTAGAAAGCATAAGCATTCTCACATAGGACATAAGATAAATTAGTAGTGTTTGGAAAACTGCTTAAACCTGAGTTACAGCAGGGCAGTGGATTGTACAACAGCCCAGTCTTATCAGAAATTAAGTTGTAGATCCCAGATTTAAGATTACACACTATATTCAAGTTGTTATCATTCATTCATTCATCAACAGTAACCAGTTTATTCTGGTCAGGGTCACAGTGGATCCAGAGCCTATTCTGGAAACACTGGGCACCCTGAGTGGGATGCCAGTCCATTACAGGGCTCAAGTTGTTATCAATTTGATTAACTTAAAGTGTTGTACAAGGCATTAATTTGGCTTCAAAACACCCTCTGAGCCCTTCTTGAAAACCCAAAACTATTGTTCAGCTATATGACATCACTTTGGATACTATCACCAATTTTATAGAATACCGAATAGCAGGAATGTGTGATAATGTTATATTGAAATGCAAATTCTAGAGATATTTTGCAATGTCATTTTGAAAAAAAAAAAATCACCCTTTTAGAATGTGCAATCAATGGAATGGCCCAAACAAAGACCACCCATCTTACTCAAATGTACAGTGCACAATATATAAATAATGCTAATACATTTAACTGAAAATTAACAAGAGTAAAAATGTGCAGCGGACAGAAGCATACACATAAAAAAGCCCTGCATATCAATTTTAGGGCAGTGCTGAAGGTAAAGGTGGGATCTGTGCATATGTTTCCCATGGGAATGCTAATCTGCAACATATTAAGATTACATATGAGACATTGAGGGGCAAAGTGCAATTGACAACCCAGGTAAAAAAAAAAAAAAAAAAGTGTCTAATTTTCCAGATTGCCAACAAGCTTTTTAATTTCCACAGGTTCATGACAAGAATTTGCATGGCATTTAGGTACTCATTACAATATTAATCTTCCGTGTGAATTTGTTGTTTCACTGAAAAAATTAAGATTAAGATTAAGAGAAAATGTTATGTATATTTTATATAAAATATTTGGTTTCTCTTTAAAACGTCATTTCCTTGTTAATACTAAATTTAATTTAAACAAATATCTCATCTACTAGTTTGAATTATGTAGCATGATCAATTCACGTATTACTAACGTGATCCAACTTTAAGTGATGTGTGGAACGATAGGCAGTGGGTAACGCTCCCACCTTACAACGCCAGGATCCTGTGTTCGAGCTTGAGTTCGGGTGACACCGCAAGGCTCGATTTTATTCTATGGCTTTGAAAATACATGATCAAATCATTTTGGGTGGACGAAAACAAAATGTCTAAATGTAACTCAGTTTATTCACGTGGAACCGACGTACACATTTGATTTAAGTAAATTCAATAAACTTTTTTTTTAGTTTTGTGACAACTTCAGGTGACCATAAAAAGATAAAACATCCACTTAACACTGCCCTCTACCACCAATGTGCCTGTTTTGTTGATAAACATAATGGCAGAAATTATCCTATTAAAACTAAATTAAATCAATCGTATAGTAATTAATATATTTATTACAAGTTTTACTTGTAATAAATATATTAATTAAGCAGATGGGATGACCATTTGCCTATACCTCATAGAGGCTAAATTTATACTAAATTTATAAACTTATGCAGGCTGCGTCCCAAATAGCATGTGCCTTCCATCGTATTAAATGGGGCTATTTTCGAACAAAACTACTGCAATAAGCAGCACACGGCACAGTAGTAATGGTAGGCCAGCGATAATAATGCGTAGTCTATACTTCCGAGACACTTCATTCATTCAATTTAATGGTGTCTAAACTTGTTACAAGTTAGCTGATTTACTGTGACTACTTATTAATTATTAGTTCTACTAGGTAAGGAAGATAGTTGAATAGGTAGTTACACATGTGCGAGAAAAAGTGGGTTTAATATAAACTTTCTTAATTATTATAGACACAGTAGTCTAGCTCTACCTCTCGCTTTCTTTTGGACATTGCAGCGGCAGTGTGCGGTTTGCGACGTAGCCATGGTGTCCGTGAGGGTACAAACGGCTGCGTAGAGTTTGGAATGAACATTTGGGCACAAAAGTTTGCAACCCCCATGGTTTCTGAGTCAAAAACAGAATATGTTGTCTCTTTCACAATTTTTAAATTCAAGACGTTAAGAATGAAATGTGGGGGATTCTGCAATAAAACAATTCAATAAGACAGTCCAAAACATACAGCAAAAAACAACAGAAAATAGTTTCAAAAAAGCCACAAGAAAAATGTCAGAGTTGTCATGTCTGCTGGTCCGCAAACCTAATGTGAAGAAGGCAGTGTGTGGCATGTGGCTGAATAATAAGCTGTAACAGTCATGAAAATTAAGGAGCGTGTATTATTACTGAGAGGACGCAAAGGTTGCTCAGAGGATACGAAAAGCGGTTGCAGGCAGTTATACAGGCAAATGGTGCACACAAGATTTCAGAAAGGGAAATGCAAACTTTTAAACTGATCATTTATTATCGTGACATATTTCTATCCTACTTGTGGTAGTCTAATGACGGAACACAGCGAATGTATTTTCTAACACAACAAATAGCTTATTTGTACAAATTTGTCTTCTTAATTTTCCTAAGGGTGTTCAAACCTCGGTCTGTTCCGAAACTTCTGTTCCGCTACGCGCCGCTAATAACAAAAGGTTCTTGACAGCAGAGCGCCAGGGAGGCGAAAGCGCGAATTGTAGCGCCGCTCATTGGTGGAAAGAGGTGTCAGTTCACTCGGCGGTGGGTTTGGCTTAATGCATCCGCTGGGTCGCTGTCCTCTTCATTGTAAACCGTCCCGTCCACGAGGAGCGTGCTAGTTTTCCCTGTCGCATGAGAAGCACCGCGTGAAATAAAGCGGGGAAAGGGGGAGCGAGCAAAGCAAACTGGTGCGTGCACGAGAGAGAGAACAGTATCAGGGAAAAGGGGAAAACTTGAAGGAAAGAAATATGGCCGTGTCGGCAACTCCGCCGGTGCTTTCCCCGAGCTCGACACCGGGCGCGGGCGCTTTATTCCGGCCCGACCCGCTTTACTCCAGCCCAGCCGAGTCTCCGCGGCTCACCGGCAACATGATCAATGCCTTCCTCAGCAGCGGAGGAGGCGGCCATGCGAGCAACAACGGCCCCATCGGAACCACCAGTAATAACAGCAATAACGAGTGCAAAATGGTCGACGTGCACGGGGTCAAAGTGGCCTCGTTCACCGTAGACGGACAGGAGCTGATCTGCCTACCACAGGTGTTCGACCTGTTCCTGAAGCACCTTGTCGGGGGCCTGCATACCGTCTACACGAAACTCAAGCGACTGGACATCTCGCCTGTTGTGTGCACAGTGGAACAGGTGCGCGTGCTGCGCGGCCTCGGCGCAATCCAGCCTGGAGTGAACCGCTGCAAGCTCATCAGCCGTAAAGACTTCGAGGCACTCTACAACGACTGCACGAACGCCAGGCGAGTAACGCATTTCAGCACGGTACAACACAAACTTCAGTCGCAGCTTCCGTTAAGACTTCATTCTTTGCATGCACAGTTCAAGTAACGCAGTTCAGTATCACACAGCGAAACTTCAGGAGCACTTTTCTTAACTGATGTTTTCAGGCACAATCCAAGTAACGCAGCTGAGCAGCACCCTGCGAATTTCGAACGTAGCTTCTAGTTTTTTTTTTTGTCTTGTTCTCGTATGCACTCAACATAATCACAGCTTGAGCAACTTCCACTACTTTCGTGTCGAACTTAAAAGTTTCTGTTTTAGAGCTATACTACTCTAAAATAATATTAGAACCAGATTCAGCAGGTTGGTGACACACATCGTTTTTGTGCTTATAACGGCAGCATTTTAAACAACGAAACTCTATGGAATTAACAAATTGTCACTCTCTGGCAGACAGATTTGAATGTATGTTCAGTGACCATGCAAAAGCCCCTGCAACCTCGTGTTTTGAACTATGAACAGAAAGTTTTTAGCTAATAGCCAAAAAAAAGCGCACCCTTCTTTTGGTCCGTGAAATTTTATTCGCCCTCGCAGTTCTGCAGGAGGGAGTTCTCAAACTTCACGCTGGCTTTGTTTACCACCGAAACGAGCTGAGAGATGCCCTTCACGCGAGTTTAAGTTAGCCTGTGTTGTTGGGGTTCAGTTTCTTATGTACGCGAGCAGTTCGCCCCGACCGTCCAGCGCGAGGAGCGAAAACAAGTAAAAAACAAGTGTGAAACAAGTAAACTATGTTCAGAAATAAATAAATAAATAAAAATAAAGGGTACTAATGCTGTTACATAATATGATTTGTAAGTTTGTAAACGCACTTTAGAACGGTAAGAAGCATGCAATGCGTACACTGGTCCTTCTAACTACAGCTTGTTATTCTGATTTAAAGCAACTTTAGGTGTGATATGGGGATTCCATTTGAGTAAAAATATATTTGTCAATGCACATAAAATTGTCCAGGTTATTTGGTACAAACTTATAAAAGTTTTACATGTGATCTCGGAGATGATGTGCTTCCATTTTTATTTTGAAAATGGAATAAAAAAAGAAATTCGTATAGAGAACGGGATTTACACCTCAGCTGAGATCACACACACACACACACACACACACACAGGGTCGGTACATTAGTGTCTCGTCTGCTCTTCCCCCGAAAGAACCTTCGATTATAAATTTCATTTTTTTTTTTATCAGTATCACATATTCCCAAACGTTGTAACCTGAGCTTTGCCAATACACACCGTGCCGTTTACTGAAACGTCAGGTGAACTGAATTGAGTTTTAATTTAATTGAAGACCGCAAGGAGTTTTGGCTTAATGTTTAATTGATTATTTTGCTTTGCTTTGTCAGTTGCCGCACTATAAACACTCTGAGCCACTACAGAGTATAGTATTTTTACACATGATTATGTTTTTTTTATTTTTTTAACAGAGGACATCCATATGAACAATAAGTCTTATTTGCTGTGAAGAGGCCAGTGGTCTAAATGCGGTCTAAATCCTAATCACAAGCAGGCAAGATATTACTATTACTACTACTACTACTAATAATAATAATAATATAGCCTATTAACCGAGATATTGGTAATACTTTCGACTTCTAGAACAAGGAATTAGGTAAAAGTAGCCTATGTAAAAAGTGCCCACCTTTTATGTAGAAGTATTTATTGGATACGCCCCCAAAATATGTACAATAGAGAGAGAGAGAAAGAGAGAGAGAGAGATGGCCAGATGGCCGTTTTTTGCTCAGGGTTCGGTAATTAACCTTTTACGGCAGCCCCCCTCTTCCCCACCACAACCTTCAGAATCCAACCGTTTACTTTATTGGGTTTTGCGCTTTTCACAATCGATTTGTCTCGCACATCTATTCAACACAAACCCACGGACCTAACCGTTTGCTTCGTTTATTTTACAATTTTGCACATTCACATTAGGCTGTAGTATAGGCTTTGGAACTAAAATAAACTGCGTTTAAACACGTCTAGTTTGATCATCTTTTATAATTCACATGTATTTCACAGGTATTTTCAAATTCCCACCACTGAAGGGATGAAAAGGATGTTGAGTGTAAAATGTGCGCAAGCACCCCCCCCCCCCCCCCCCCCCCCCCCCCTCTCTCTCTCTCTCTCTCTCTCTCTCTCTCTCTCTCTCTCTCTCTAATTTGCCCACCATGCTCAAAACGCTGTTCCGCTGTTAGACTCAGCGAACAGTTAAACATTGATCAACGGTAAATTATGGAGCGAATGAAGAATACTTGAGATTGTAATCAGAAGCATTTCCACCGCATCTTTAAAGCCCGCCAAGGACAATTTAAACACACGGAGTTAAAAAAAAAAAAAAAAAGCACCCAAATCAGCAGAAGCAGGCTCTGCGCCTGTCGGGTCTGTTTTTACGAGGCCGCAGCTAGCGATTGAACTCCAGCTTTTAAAAAACTGCGTTCATTATTTATTTAAAATATTTTGCGAGCTAAACATTAAGCTAAACTAGTTTATACATAGGGAATGGAGCGGCATTTAGAAGCGGGAATGGCATTAGAAAGAAACAAATGCACTGTTTCTGATCATTTATGTCAGCCAGAAATGGAGAAACTCATATCCCAGACGCTGACTCCCTTCATTTTTCAAGTGCCTTTTTTTTCTTAGCCGTCAAAACGTTCTAATTCCCACTGTCTCCCCCGGGGCGCGATCTGACTGACATTTTTGAGACATTTAGATAGAGCGGATTAAATTTAGCTATATTCTTGAAACGCCGATCACTTAAAGGATCTTACCTGTATGAAGGATGTAAAACACATTTTAAATTTTGTCATTTGAAACAAATTCTTCTTATTGCGATTAAAAAAATCTTTTCGATCTAACAACACAGCTTTAATTATGTGCACGCTTATTATTAGTCATGTCTTTACTCTTTAAGGGCAGGTGAGAATGATAAAGGTCATAGTGGTGTCGATGTGTGACAGTTTTGTATGTGTGTGTGTGCGTGTGTGTGTGTGTGTGCGCGTTAATCGATCAGTGACCTGTGCGTCAAGCTGCCATGCAGCGTGTAATGTGCGAATCGGTCGGTCCACACGCACATTGTCTTCACTCTTCACATAACACCTACTGTGTTTCTCTAGCCTAACTCAGGCTGAACTCAAATGAACAACGGAAAACTTAACTAATTACTGGGGATTTGAGGAATATCACACCCAGGCTGTTTGTTCTGATCTCTTCAGAGTCACAATGTTAGATATCAGTGATGCATCCATCCCTTTTCAGTTTTATCTTATTATACACTCGTTCCTTCTAACATTCCTATGCAGTAAATTAATAAAAAGAATTACCCCGCTCTGGCCAAAGGGGCCCAAGGGCCCAATTTACTGACCCACTTCACGAAGTCAAACCGGAAAAATCTCTCACTTTACCCAGATTGCGCGGCATTTGCACTCGTCAGCACGGTGCTTTCGCGCGCTTGTACAGTCTACACGTGTGTCCGTATATGACTGCCTGAACAAAAAGAAAAGGATGTCAAAGCAGTTTTCCATGCAAAGAAACTTTAGCAGCACTAAGGTTGTGGCGATACCTCTAAGGTGCACCTAATTTATGTTTATTTTCTCGGTTATGTTTTATGGTCTCGGTTTGCTTTTAGAAGCTTTTAATCCAACAGTTGACCATGAATTGGTTTCATATAATAAGACTAAAACCCGCCCTCCGCCCTCTTTTTCAAGTTAACATTCCAATATCAACGACCTTTCTCCGCGTTAGATTTATGGCACGCCATTGTAAAAGCAAAGGTTGAAATACTTTGATATTTTATTGCCAAGGGTGGGGGGTGGGGTGGATGGGGTTAGTTAGCTCCCCTCTCTCTCATCATAACCCAGCCTGTGACCATGCGAGCCCTCGTTAATGTCCTGAGACGCAACGCTTTAAACTGGTCCTGCGCCTAAACGACCAATTACAGTTAAAGCAAACATGCGGTCAATTACTGACAGAAACGCGGCGCACGCATCTTCAGCCACGTGCACTTCGGGGCGCGCCGTGAGGCGATGTTCATTCCGTGTAGTATAGCTGGGCGAGGGGCTATGTGCATTTGCATTTTTTTTTCATTTGTCATTTTTTTATTTTCTCAGATTCTAGCAGCTGTCAATAAAATATCTGCTCAGAGTAAAAACTCTGTGACGCCCCATGTTCATGAGGTAACCCGTTAAACTCCTATGACGACTTTTCATATTAGTTTCACCATAGTTACTGGATTATTTTATGGTGGTTACTGAATATTATGTTTTAAGATTAACTGAATAATACGGTACTCTAACATTTGAACTGTGGTTAGCTGCTTTCTATTACAAGCTGCTAGCCTTCTATTGATAGCTAGTTTTGATAATTATCGGGCATTTATAGTTATCATTATAAGATTACTAATAAATAAAGATTAATTAATAAAAATTAAAATAAACATTATAAATAAACATTAAAATAAACCACCATTTAAAATACATTTGTAATTGTCAGAGCGGTGCTGTTAGAAAATTAATCAACACCTTCTAATTTAACCATGATGTGGTGTATATAGCATTGTAATCAACACACATTCTCTGCTAAAAGAGAAATGATTTGACTATCATTCGGGTGTGACTTCATAGTGCATGCCACATTTATGCTGCTTGAAATTCCAGCACCCGCACTGCAATACGCCTTCCTGCATCCCTGGTCATTTATGATGCTTGTGGGACAAAGAAAGACATTTATTAACACGAACGTGAACAATGCATTTACAGCATTCATTCGTTCATCCTTAGTAATTGCCTGTTCAGGATGGTGTAAATTATGCTACTAGTTTGTTTATATTTTGGGAAATAGAATAAGTTTTCTAGAAATTAGTAGTTCATGGGCAGGTACAAACAAAAAGAATAACTGAGTGAGTGGGATTAAAAACATTCAGATGCACATTTCTATTAAAAAAAAGAGAAAGAAAAAAAACCCTTCCAGTTTGGACCATGCCCACTTTGGGTTCAAATCTGCATACAAATACAGATACAAATATTTGGAACAGTAAACAGATACAGATAGTGGCATTGTGTTATACCTCTAGTTCACATTAAATCAGACATACTTGTAATTTTTTCAGGAAATAACAGGCTTAATCTAGAAATAAATAGTAAAAATTATTTTGACATCTAATCGCATGTGCAATATGTTCACACCAATCAACATATACTGAAAGTTCCAAAACACCCTTTTTTTAATTTTAGGTAACTTTAACATTGCATCAGCATGCAATAAACTGTTAGGAACAATGTGAAAGTGTTGCATGCATAATGTTAAATGATTGGCATTCAGAACTGTTGACTGACCTCTAGTGTTTTTGAGGTGGCATTTGGAAAGCTTGTTTTGATTTTATGTCATGTGTTGTGAGAAATGACAGGGGACAGGGGATTGCACAATGTGCCAGTTTTGTATCTTGGGTGTGTTGCTTTGTGATTCAGTAAGAGAAGTTAAATATGACAGATGGAGAAGACTTTTCAAGCAAGATGGAAAATGACACCTCTGCCACTCACTGCAGGAGAGTGTTTGAGGAGGCCTGCCAGAGCCACTAGTGTCATTTTGACTTTGAGTCTCCTTCCTGAGCTTAATGACACATCTGCACCCGGCCTATATTTATTACAGTCATGTAGAATAAAATTGATTGTCTCCTAAAATTAATTTTTGCTTTGCCTCTAGCAGTGCTTTAATGGAGGACACTGGGCTCCATGCAGGAGTATACTGTTTAATCACATTAATATCACAGCCCCTAGGACAGCTAAGATAATTTTACAAACGAACACAGAAATATGCATCTCCAACTTTTATGATGGAATTATGCAAATGACTTATCTCAAGCCCTTCTGAGCACTAATCACGTAATTAGGGCTGATCTTTTAAATGGTTATTTTTTTGTATGGTGATTCAGAGAAGAAGCAGGGAGCATAAAATTGAAAATGACACTAAAATCAGTGTTATGTTGAAGCAGGCTCTGGAGGAGATGATTATGAGACGTTTAAAGGACTTGAGATATAAGTTCCCTTTAATCCACAATTACTGCTTTTTCAGAAATATTAAATTTTTTTTCTCATGTTAATCACAGAGTTTTGACACTAAGCTTTGATAGATGTGAAGGACGGGAAGCTTTTCGTGGGGGAGAACTCAATCCGATTTAGGGAATATTAGAATTTACATATGGAGCATTACTTTTTGTGTTAATATATGGGTTATGTCACATTCACATTCAAGTTTCTTGATCTTGTGGTTTTATATCAGATAGGTGCTCAGTATCCCAATTACATGGATGAATATTTCATGACAGCCTGTACTCCATAGCTACCTGTGCGCATAGCAGCTGTCAGAGGTTTTTGGCAGGATGTTTTGGTATATTGGGCCAGTGAGTGGAGGTTACAGTAGTAACATGAAGGTTCAAGTGAGCACCTCACATAGCCTTGGTGTGGTGAAAAAATGAGCAGCTGGTGAGGTCTGAGAAAATGATGACGTTTCCCCGGCTACAGTAATTTTTCTGGTTGTGTGCCCCATCTGAAGAGAGATCAGAATTTCCCCTGGCATCACATAGCTACAGGTGTGAATGTATGTGATCATGCCAAGCACAATTTAAATATAAATGTGGATTGGACAATAATATTAACCTAATGTGAATATGCATATGAATATTAATAACTATACAGAGCGGCATAAAAACAAAAACAAATATTTATTTATTTATTTATTTATTTATTTGGGTTTGTCTGTTTGTCAAGGCAACTTAAAACTTAAAGGGCACATTTATGAAACTGAAACCACGATAGTGACTTTTGCCTGAGACCAAATAGATCAAAGGTTAATACAATTACTGTTTATTGCTGTATTAGAAGTCACATAGTGGCTCAAAGTCTATTAATAACCATGTCAGATGTCAGAACTGCTGGTTTTCAAATGGAATACTGAAAATTAATCAAGGAAGGAAGCAATCAAAAGATCTAAGAGTAGGGCAATGAGACAGATGAGAGAGAGAATGTGTGTGTGTGTGTGTGTGTGTGTGTGGTGCCTGGGTTGAATCAAGAGAATCCCTGGGTATGCAATGACATCATGGTCAGTTCTAGTGCTCTAGATGGATCTGTGAAGAATTAATTCGGTCAGTACTTGCCCTGGGCAACCTTGCTTCAATTTTACACACACACACACACACACACACACACACACACACACACACTTGTCTTAGTATCCTTGTGAGGCCCTTTTTTTTTGACATAATTCTTAATGCAGCTAATTAGTGCCAACACCTAAATCTAACCCTAACCTCAACCTCAGTAACCAAGAAAAGAAACCTTTCAGCTTGTTTACTTTTTTAAATAAAGCTGCATTTTTTTTCTAAGAAGCTGTTTTATTGTGGCGTACAGCCAAATGGGTAGTGTGAAGAGTGCATTTAAAAAGTATATCTCACCACTCATCATCTGCAAGCTTATTGAAGTGGTAACACTCTCCATATTTGAGACTTTGACTTCTTGTCCATATTTGAAACATGATATTTGTCAATACAAGATTCTTTCTTTGACCCTTAATTGATCAAGACATTATTTAGAAGAGTGGGGACATGGAGTGAAAATAAGGTGTGTGTGTGTCTGCAATACACATGTGGTAAAGCCTAACTAATATTTTTTTAGTTCATCAATACATTTTACCCTTTTACCTACTGCAAAGTTACTTTCAACATCTGAGTAATATAAATCCCAAATTGTCAGTATTATACCTAATTATTTCAGCTTTGTTTGTTGCATATTTTTAGACCATGAATAAAATTCTAATTCTATTAATGCTATTTTAATTATTCACAAAGTTTAATGGTAATATTGTCAATATTTTATTGATCAAATTCTCAAACTGCTACACAGCAGAACACACATCTCCCAAACAGGCAAATTAAACAGGCAAGTCTACAGCACAGGTCTCTTGTTGGTGACAGTGTTGCAGAAATCCAACTGTGGAAGAAATTAACACTGTTAGAGTCACATCTCTCAAGTATTCCCAAATTATTTATGATAATAATATAACATTGGTGTAGAAATTTTACTGGATATGAAAATGCTTCATAATTGTTTCTACAGGTCACTGTGTTGCTGTTGAATCAGAACTGAAAACATTCTGAAACTGATCACTTGTTCTGAAACCAGACCATCTTATGCTTATTAAGCTCATAAAGGTTTAATACTAATTTCACTTGAAATGATGCTAAACCGATCTGAATTCAAAATGGCGTGTGGCGGAAATGGACTCAATACACACAAAATATTTAGAATAAATGTGGGTACATATATTTGCAACCAATAAACACTTATCAGTGTTAGCTCTAGCAGTTTTTACAAAAGCATGTCTGTTTTATTACTATTACTAGTTACATCAGTAGGCTAAGGAGCAGTAGCTTACTAGTTATATATGACTAAGTTAGCCACAATAATTAATGTTAGGTCATTATTTTACAATGGGTCATAAGCTATTTATTTAGAAGTATGTGTTTGAATCTTAATTTTATCATAAATCTGTGTAGTAATGTGCCAGGAGAGGTTGCCATATTAATTTCTCTAAGCTAGCTGCTAAGCAAACTCACTAAAGAACGGCAGTTAGCATTAACCAGCAAGTTTGTGTTAGCTTAGCTGCAAATGGCATTCGCAAATGAACTGAAACTACATTCACTAAGCACTTTATTAGGAACACTATACTAATACTGTATACAGCCTCCCTTTGCTCTCAAAACAGCCTCAATTCTTTGTGGCATGGATTCCACAAGAAGTTGGAAACATTCCTTTGAGATTCTGGTCCATGTTAACATGATTGCATCACGCAATTCCTGCAGATTTTTCAGGTGCACTTTCATGCTCCAAATCTCCCATTCTACCACATGGAAAAGGTGTTCTATTAGATTCAGATCCAGTGACTGGGAAGATCACATTTTCCCTCCGTTCTGATAGTTGATGTGAACATTACTTGAAGCTGCTGAACCATAACTGTATGATATTTTGCATTGCACTGCTGCCACACGATTTGCTGATTAGATAATGCCATGCAAAGGTGCATAGAATGCATAGGTGTTCCTAATAAAGTGCTCAGTCAGTGTATATTCTTTGTGACAGAGGCAAAATTTCTGTTACCTTAAATGTCACACTTTTGAATGTCAAGTCCTGTGAATGTCCAGTATGGCAAAACATCTAACTGAAAACTGAAGGCAGAACTGGTTTCCTTCAGCATATGGGCTGTGATTAATGCACATGTCTGTGATTGTAATTTAATTGGGTACATTTTCCGAGGCTTTTGCATGTGGTAGATTTGTGGTAGAAACTTTGTACTACATAATATGCACAATGTTAAGTAAAATTTAATTGCTTTTCTCAAGTGTGTTTTTTACTGTAGAAAATTAGGTAACAGGTGTGGATTTCACAGTCTGCAGTTATTACTCAATTACTTTAGGCAGTTCATGTGTATTATATTTATTGACAACAGAAATCATTTTCTACAGTGTTTCACTTCATATTTTTAGACTCAGATCTGCCCTTTAGTATGAGCACTTTGTTATCCACATACTCTTTCTTTTTTTTTCTTTGTAACACACACACATGCACACATGCACGGATGCGTTCACACACACACACAGGCCAGTCAGCCTATTCACTGTTTATTTTTTTCTATTTTATTTTATTGCTGTAGGGGAGGATGTGGGTAGCTTAAGTGGGAAGACAGCCTTGTTAAACTTTTTACCAAAATCATCCATCTTCCAAGATCCACGCTCTACTATCTGGTCTCTCTCTTTCTTTTTCTTTCCTTCTCTCACTTTCTCATCTTCATGCTCTTTGAGTCCATTACAAGGTAGTGCATGAGCTTCCATTTGCCTGTGTTAAACAGACTGTCAGCAAGCACTGGGAGGAAATAAATTTGTTGGCTTGCATTTTTCCTCCCTAAAAGCCAGAACTTCAAGGCTTAAAGCAAGTTGGATTAATTCATCCCTGATGACATAACGACTGCAGATGCACCTGCATTTTTCACAATGAATTTAGGACTAGATGAGTTGATAAGGCCGACCTTCCCACTGCCTGTTTCTAATTACCCCACAGGAATGCTTGTGTGTCGGGATGTTGATTTGTGCCCGGTCCAGTGTGGGTGTAATCGTGCTCCCTGTCTACCTCCACTGATTCTTATCTTTTACTTTGTGAAATTAAACTGTTTGGTTATTCTGTGTGTGTGTGTGTGTGCATGCAGAGAACATTTCTTAGGAAATATGTTCAGTTTTGGAGCTAAAGATGAATTAAAAAAAAAACTCTCTTTTTACTTCTCCTGTCTTTATATTTAATGTTACTCAATTTAATGTACAATGTTAAATACAGTACACGTACTTAACAGCTCTGTGCTTGGAATCCATTCTAGAACTGCAACAACTAATCAATATTACTAATAACGTCGATAATAAAAATAGTTGGGAATGAATCTTGTAATTGATTAGTTGGCTTGACAACACTTATGCTTCCCATCAACGTCACTTTGAAAATTTTAAATTAGGTAAATACAGATTGTGGATACTACAGCGCAGGGTTGTGTAGTATAGCCAAAAGGTCAGAAATAGGGGAACACTTTCATCATGTAAACTGATGTAAATATGAGCTCACCTAGCTGGCACGACATCTTAATGAACATGTTGAATTCATGGCAGAAGACAACAGCTCAACACAGTAATTTTAAGATACTAAAACCATAGTCAAAATAACAAAATTAGCATGTCTGCTTTTCTAGCTCTGTTTTAGTTTAGGGGATGAAGAGATGCTTTGCATTTTGAAATCATCTGTTGTTAGTTAGCACGGCTAAAATATGACTAAACATTAGCCGTCAGCAGAAAACAGGGCTGCTTGTGCACAAGGACATAACTTTGTTGTAGTGAAGCAGCACAGACATTTACCGCTAGCTGGCTAATTTTGCTGAAATAATTAAAATTGTTTGCAACTAATTTCAGCTATCTTTAGTTGACAGCAGATAGAGATTTGTAAAGCCTGTGTCCAAAGTCACTCTTTCATACACCTGTACTGTAGCAAATATTTAAATGCAAAACTGTAGGCTAATGTAACCTTTGGCTATAGCTTAAGCTAGTAGTTAAATGAAAGAGCATTGTGTAAGAGCACACAGCATTTCTTGTAGAATCAGCCAAGTAGGGGGCTGCTTCAGCACTTTCTGGACAGTGCATGCACAATACCATGCCTCTGGAGCATGCGGTAGCCTGTGAGCTTGGCTTTTTTGAATAAAACACTGAATACTTTGAATAAAACTTTTATGTCATTACTAAATTAATGCTCATTATTAACAGACTAATAATATTTCTTTCCTTGATTAATCAAACTCAGAGCAATTAATTGATTATACAAATAGTTGTTAGTTGCAGCCCTAATCAGTTCTGCCTCATTTCTAACATGCTCTGCCACAGGAATAAGGATCAACATAGATCCTGGGCTTGCAAACATGCTGGCTCTGTAAGTTAGAACCACACAAAAAAGCAGGTTGTTTAGTGAAATTAGGTTACATTATGAGTCTCTTACATGTATGTATGAGTCAAATGTATGTGTACTTTTAGAAAAAGTTACATTTAGTACCTTAGGGTAAGAGTACTTTAATTGTCCCTCTAGGGGAGAACCCTGCAACTGAGTGTTTCCCTATCTGAAAAAGTACCAAGGAAATTAAAAAAAAACCTTCAAGAGCCCTTAAAGATAAGGGCTGGTATAAGACGTAGGGAGGTATGAGGATAAATATTCTGTAGCTGGACTGCTAAACTTGATTCTACTAAATAAATGCAGTTCATATTGGTTTTACTCTGCTTTTTGTTTTACACACTTTTTCTGAGCTCACCAGCCCCCTTTTCTTCTTCATTATATTCCTCAACAACAGAGTCAACACACACATTCTTTGTAACATGATCCGCCATCTCTTTAATGTCTCACTGCGTTAACAGCTCAGTATGTGCATCTGCGTGTCTGTCTCTGTATCTGTGTATGGTGAGCAGTGATGTGTATGAACAAGATACACTTTACCTCTTCTAGAAATCCAGGAAATATAACAAAGGTCTCATTCTGTTAAACGTCTCAGACACCTATTACATGCAGTTTAATTCATCAACTGTATGAGGCATTGAAGATGTGGAAACCAAGCATTGCTGTCAAGCATCGAATGCACAATGCTCTCTGTCTCTTGGCCTCTGCCATGGTATAATTCTCCTCCTGTAGTGTGTCTGCTTTCCCAAGGTGCCTCACTGGTAGATTGGAGTGTGAGGGATGGCAGGCTCACTCGACCTCCTGGTTCCATTGAGGCGTGTGGGTAATGGCTGGGTCAGAGGCCTTTTTTGATGTTTTACTGAAAGATCACTGCAGCCATCCCAACTTTTGCCTGCCTGTAAATCAGGATCCTCTATGGCAGAGCAGAGTATGGTTTATGTCAGGTAGCAGCAGGAGAGGCTCCGCTATCTCTCTCTCTCTCTCTCTTTCTCCCTCTCCTTATCTGTGTTACACATAGTCACCCACAGATAGTCTATGTACAGCATATCTCTTCTTTTAAGTTTTGTTGTGTGCAGTGTAATTTGTCTTTCACTCTGTATATACACGTATATGTATTTTTGTTTATGTCCATTTCAGCAGAATAAAGTCCCCTTTGTCACAGCTGAACTGCCGAAGGAGCACAAACTGTCTTCTTCACATCTTGTGCTCTGTGTGTCCGTTAATGAGTGAGTCGATGTAGTTGAACATTTACTTAATAAATATGTCAGACTTTTACCGCTCTCTTCGCTCTCATCCTCCCTCGCTCCCTCCCTACGTTCTTCACCTCCGTCTCGGATGTTTCCCAGGGCTCGCTGAGAAATAGCAATTAGTTTTAGATTTACGCTACCACGACAGACACTGGTATATAAATAGAGGTTAAACACACAATTTACATATTAATTTCATGATTCATTTAATCAATGATTTATGTGGATATAGATTGCTTTTAATCTGCCACTCCGAGGCACCGTTCTCACGCACACTTTCTCCCTCCTGCTGCTCACCAAGCATGACAGAATAGAGTGGTGTTTAGGAGCACTCACTCTCTCCTTCCTTCCCTCCCTCTCTCTTTTTCTATCTCTCTCTCCCCTCTCAGCTGTTCAATGACTTGGAGAGGAATGCGAGTCAAACAGCCCTCCTAATTGGTTTAATTTTTCAGTGCGTGCACTGATCCTGACACTCGTTTACCGTGCGCCGCCATATCTTCTCTCGCTCAGTGATTGCTCTCTCTTTCGGGTTTCTCTCTCTGTCTCTCATTTTCGCTATTAATAATGGGGCAATAATCAGGCTGGTCAAAGGCATGGTAATGAGAGCAGTGGTAATGGTGATTGGTGGTACTGGTTGGATGTTCATAACAGATTGCTCATATGGAGGCTAGCACAGATATAATTGAAGTGTGATTGAGACACGTTTGCTCATTTTGAACAGCTCATTGCTGGAGAGAGCAAGGGAACATGTGCACGAGGGAATCATGGAAGACGCATTGGTGACATTTGGCTGTATATTATATTATAATGGAATAGTATAGGGCACCAAATTTTTTAATTATTTTATGGTGGCAACCACTCAATCTCTGCCCATCCCACTAATATTATTATTATATGAATTAATTGAAAACACTAATAATTATAATGTATAGAAGACTACATTATCACATTCAGTATTAGGTTTAAGAAACAACAACAAATAACAGTTTGTGTTTAGAGTGTAGCTGTATTTGAATTTAGTATATTAAATTGTTACAAAAAAATTAAAATAAGTAAGTTTTATTCTAATTACAAAATGGGAACATTGTGTGTTGAAACTCTTTTAAATATTCTTTATAAATAAATGGTATGCAGTCCACTTTTGGCCTAACATTCCAAAGACCATGACCAAGAAGTTTGATTTTGGTCTCATCTGACAACAACACAGAATGCCAATTGTAGTTCTAATGATGCCTGGTAAAGTTCAAGTGCCAAAATGGGTGAGATGCCCTCAGGGAAGAATTCCACACATTTTATTGTTATGAAAGTTGTGTATAACTGTACACTTTGGACAACCACAAGAATCAACTAAAACGCACAATTTGAAAACCGTGATCTTTGTGGCACTTTTTTCTCTCTTGTACTGTGCTCCTAACTGTGTGGGGCACCAGTGTGCTCAAGGATCCAGCAACAGTTTCCAGCAGTTTTAAGCATGAAACATTTTCTTGTGCTTAATTTTTTTTTCTTTTAATTGATTATGTATTTTTATATCTATTACCTGATTTGTGCAGGTCAACAACCATCTGTTTCTTTTGTGTTGAAAGTGCTTTGGTTTTTCCCATAGTAATAGATGGCAAAGCGTTTTCACATATACCCTGGGGCAACAGGAAATGTTTAACTGGTAAAAAAAAAAAAAATGCTTTTCAAGAATGACAATTTGTGTTTATTTATATTGTTTATATTTATTGTGTTTAATTAAAATTTCTTAGGGGTGTCAATAATTTTGATATTTTCAGAGAAAATCTTGTAATTTAAAAAAGTAATTTTGATTGATAATTTTTTTGTTAGAACAAAGATAAGTAATTTCTTCTTTTGTTTGAGAGGAAAATTTGAATTATTATGTATAACATAGGGACAACATTGTATTTGAAATTTATATATGATGGTAATTATTTTATTAGAGCCTTTTGTCATACAGTCATACAGTAAAGATTACAGCTCATCTTGGCAAAGAAGGAAAAAACTGGAATGATTTATTAGTGTTGACATCAATATGTCACTGCAGGGTTAGACTGGAAGAAGAGCAGAGAGAAGAGAGAGAAAGTGAAAGACATAAAGAGAAAGAGAGAAAGTGAAATACAGAGAGATGTAAGGTGCAGAAAGGTGCATGGTAGCAGCTCATCCTGCGGAAGGTAAATAATAGGCTTTAATTATTTGCTGGCGGAGCTGTTGAAAGCTCGGGCCGATATTATCACCGGGACTCCACAGCTGCTATGACATGTGGCTGTGAATGTTAAAGGTGTTAATGGAGGTGTTGGTGTGTGTGTGTGTGTGTGTGTGCATCTTTGTTTTATCAGCCTCGCTGCCCACACCATCTTTTTTAAAGTGTTCCTCTGGTCTGGGCTTCCATTATCAATATATCCCTCACCACAAGACTGATAAACTCATCAGTGATTCAACTGCTAATGTGTGTTATAATTAGCATGAAATGACATATTTCTGCATGAGCTTGTGTATATTCAATATGCCTTTCTAAAAAGACAAAAAAATGTGATTTGTGAAAAAAATTAAGCTCATGTATGTCACTACATATGATAAATAACAGAACAAGTAGTATATTTAGAATGTATTATGTTACACTTCTCCTTACTTATTCTGACACGAGAGCTTTATTGACAGCATGGTCTCATGGTTACAAATATGTAAGAATTCATACAAGCCAGCCTAAAGAAATAGAGAAACCTCATGATTTACATGTATACACAAATATAAAAAACAATGCTTACTGCTTCCTGCAATGTTATATTGTATAGTTAAGTATCTTGGATCACAGAGCTTTCTTTTTTTGTGCTTGCTGCCAGGCTGGCACACACTCATTTTGGCATGGGGACAGTGTGAGTCTGAGGAGAGACATTCATGAGCCTCTCGCCTGCTGTAAAGCTCAGCTCTGGATCACCTCCCAATCATAGGCACTACAGGCCTTTTACAAGCTCTCTGCAACCCATAACAAAGTATTGGTCCATACGTGGGGGTGCGTGCGTACACCTTTAGCAATGCTTTTCGTAAGACATGCGTCTTGTGCTGCAATAGCATGCCCATATCCACTCCAGCTCATTAATTTTCTCCTCAAAGTTTCCTGCAGCTGGCCCTGGCGCAGTGGGTGTGTGTGTGTGTGTGTGTGTGTATGTGTGTCTTTGCTATGCTGGGGCTGTCTTGTGCATTTGGATGAGGAAGGAGAGTGAAGCTTCCTAATAACTCTGATTTCAACCTACAATCCCTTTCCTCTCAATAGACAATTTTCAACCTCATAGACAATACACACAGCTCACAAAAATCCACCTCAGACTTGTTCTCCTCATACACATTTGTTCACTTTCAATTTGCCTATATTGTCAAGGCTGTGCTTCTGAAGGACATCGGCATTATACATATGCATGTGTGGCTACCCTGATATATTCTGAGCAGAAAATTTTCTGTGCCTCTGGTGTGTGAATGGGAGTGTGGCAAAACAGCCTGGCAAGGAAGCAGGTCAGGGTTAGAGTGTGTGCAAGGTCACATTTAAAACACATCGGGGTTCGGAAGGGCCCATAAATCAGCTGCTTCATATGGCTGCCCTCTGTGCTGCCTGATTTAACACCTGCACCCAGACCTTCCTTGTCAGGCCTGCCGTTCTTTATTACTAAGGCTTGGCTTGGTATGGCACTCCATCCCTCCCCCTCTTCACCACTGCGAATAGAGTTCACCTTTAAAAAAAAGGCAGCAGTAACTCTCTGTCCTCTCTTCTTCTGTCACTAGCATGCTCTTTCCTAGCTCTCTGTCTTCTTTTCCACCCCCGTCTGATTAGATCAGAGTTCAGGGAGTGGTCAGGTTTTTTTGGAAACAGAAAACAGGGAAAATGCAGGGGGTTGTGATTTAGTAATGGCTTTGCTATGTGTCGAAGAGGAAATAGGATGTGGGTGCGTGGAGTGTGGCTGTACATATTGTGGCTGTATTGCACAGTCTGGGGACGTGCTTAATGTGGGTTAAAATGCATTGCTTGATATTTCACAATCTGACTAATAATGAGCAAAACAGTTAGCATGCCTGTTCTTCTTTTGAAAAAAAGTGCTTAATAAAAACATGAAAACATTAACACAGGTGTTTTTGGGAGAAAAAAGTTAAAATATCTTAAAAAAACTTTTTATAACTTTTATGGCCACAGTTTTGAGGTCACTGCTGCGAGCAGGTGCAATGTCTTCCATTTGCATGACAAATCATGACCGCACTGATTAGGAAATGTATGTTAAATAATGGAGCTCACCGGAGGTTGAGCTTCTGCTCTTTTGTCATCCATAATAGAATCTTTCCTTTAATTTCTCCAGGGCGGAGGGGCCTGAGGGGCCCTCGAGGGGACATAGCTGTATATTAGAGAGTAAAATACAAAATGATGGAAAATGGGTGATGTGTAATAATAAAAGGAGTCAGAACTAGCAAAATGAGTTAAAAGCTCAGTGATAGGCTATTCTTCTCCTATTCTTTTTAGGCTAATTTAGGCTTTTACAAAGACTGATGGACATAGGCTAAAGGCTGTGCGGGTTCTGTTTTATTCAGGAGTTGTTATTGAAGGTATAAGTGCGTTTCCTTTGTGTCATACTGACTGACTCATTTGTGTATCAAAGTTTCATGTCAACTTACTGACAGGATATTTATTCCCAGAGTTTGGTGGCTCCTTACAAAATCCCTAAGCTAAGCCCTTTAGCATAGCTCTTGAACATGCTAATCACAATCACAAACAAAAGGCGTTGTCAAATTGTGTTAACATCTCACACAAAGTGCTTTTTTTGTGTGTGTGTGTTCCTCACGGCCTGCCTTAATAGCAGCCTTGTCGGCTTTGGAAATAAATCGCAAACAATTTGGCCACCCTGTCATAATGCGAAGGCGCTTGTCAGCAGGTTCTCAAGTGCAGAGAAGGAGAGTTTAATTATAATGTGAGACGCGTGGCTTGCGCCTCCCACTGATTGGCAGGTAGCCTACTCGCCCCGCCCAATCCTGAGAGGAGAAGAATGCGGAAGTAGTTTGATGGCTAGCACCTCGACGGCCCACGCTTTGTTCTTATGAGCTTGAAAAGAGTCATGTGAATATTCCTGTCAGAGACTCACCGCCTCTTCTGTCAAACTCTGTGCCATTTTTCCTGCTAAAAACACACTTCCTAGCATTGTTAGACTTTTTTCCCTTCATAACTATTTCGACAATAGTTCTCAAAGTGATGAGTAGCTATTATTTGCCTACTAATACTGACAGATAATTGGACACTGTCCGCCAAAATCTGTGCTGTTAGGCAACAGCGTTGTCAGAATAGCGAATGGGTTATGAGATTAATTTCCTTCAGGACATTGTAGAGTTGTCATTCAAAAAGTACTTATAAATTGTTTTTCAAGCTAGATGAAAGTTTTTTGTCACCTCAAAGCGGTTTAAAATTTTCTCATAAAGTGGCTCCAGGAGGGCAGCAGCCCAAAAGATTTCTAGCTCATTCTTTGAAAATCAGTTAGGAGGTTTATTGATTGAATAACATGACCACTTTCAAAGCTGTATTTAATAAATTATATATTTGGAGAATTTGACATGGCAGGGAAATGTTGACCTACTCATGGAGCACTCGCAAAATTGTTACTTTTTACTTTTACAATTGCACAATTACTGAAATTTTCAAGCCAATCACGCTCATAACTACATACCTTTCCTATGTAATTGTAGTTACTGTATAATTAATAAAGGTTAATGAATTTAAAAAAGCTTTAAGATGATTCAGTGAATAATAAAGGAGAATTTTTAAGGAGTTAAACAACAGCAGAAGTTGCACTGACTGTGACCAAAACAAACATTCAATGTTGAAAGTTTGTGGTGGATCAGAGAGCAATAAACAAGATGAGGTGCAGTTGTGTGTGCAGACATAAAAATGAGGACACATACACACACACACACACCTTGTAGATATAGCCAGAAAATAAATAGCCAACCTTCCTCATGTAGACATATGACTTACTCTCCTGCTTTCAATGTGACACTTTCTACACTTCTGTCTGTCTCTCTGCATCAACAAACACGCATTACACCTTTACCCCTGTATATCTTCTACATTCCTCTTCTCTGTATCTTGTCTTTATGTCTTGCTGTCAGTGTCTTGCATGAGCCCTTTTTTTAGATCTCTATTTTTGGGTTCATCTATAGCACTTGAACACTTGCACCAAACTCAGCTGTCTAACCTATTGAGACCTACAGCCATGAAAAGCAACCATTAATGTAATTTCTTGAATAAAGCCCTGATTTAGCAGGCAATTGACATATGCCGGCATGCCGTTATCAGTGCGCATATGATATGAAAATGACTTTTGTATGACGTGGCACAGCATGTTATTAAATTGATTACACACATGATCGAACCAATTTTATGCTTGATCGTGTGTACCCTGTCTCTTTCTTTCTCTCCTCCTCTTTCCTCTTCTAGAGTGCAGAGCCTCACACATATATTAAATAGTGCTTATGGTAATAGCATAGATTAGGCAGCCTAAATGAAGTCAACTCTTTTAGTAACTAATAATTTTGTACTATGCACATCACGTTTAATTAAAATGTGTCTAATATTATCTTACTTACAGCAGTTGTAGCACATCTGAATTTTTTTTGCTCTTTTTCATGTGATAACCTACCTGCTGTGTTTTGCTGCAATTCACTTAACAGGACATTTTTTAAAACTCTGGCACTAGATACTGGAACAGTATTGATATTTCACAGTATAAATATACACTATAATAATAATAGTTATACATTTTGATATTTTTCAGTATATTACACTATATTTTCAGAACTTCTATTTTACATTTTACATTCTTACACATAACAGCGCAATGTCAAGTCAATGGAATTTTGAAGTTTTTAGGTAAGGGAAGCTGTTAGAATAGTTTTAAAATAGACAGAGGATTACTTTCAGAAGTTGGTATATTTTTTATTAACATATTTTTTAGTATACCTTTTTGCTATGTAATTACTTATATCATATATTTTATATTTCAGTATATTGTCATTTCTCAAAATTTTGTACATCCTCAACCAGAAACAGTGACCATTAGTGATTAGGATATGGTCATAATGATATCAGCTGCTAAACATGCCATTTTGTTAGGAGTTACTGCCAATTGCTAATGGTGATTATAACACACACACACACACACACATACACACACACACCCCTCCATTTCCACAATGCATGCTGTTCATAAGAAATTACTGCATTGCATTTAGCACAGCAGGCTTCTGTCTTTCAGATAACGTGCACCTTGACATTTGGTCCTCCTTAATACACCTCTTTGTCACAATCGCCGATGTAATTGTCTTCTGCAGAGTGCCGTGCTTTTAATTAAAGTGAGTGGTACGCTATGACAGAAATGATTTATTACACACACTCTGCCACCGACACACACACACACACACACACATGCACACACCTCTGACTGTGAGTCTACACACACAGGGCAAATTAATTACACCAAATCAAATTACACAGCAGCACCAAATCACGCTGTCTGTCTGCATGTGCTGTGGCAGCACCAACAAGAAGTTTATTAAAAAAAAAATCGGAAAAAATAGACAGAGTAGCAGGATAGTCAGATAGGAAATTAAGTGAACGAGAGAACGATAGACTAAGTAGAGTACTATTAGTGGTTAGTTGAAGAGGGTGACTTAATTATGAAATTATATGTATTTGTTCATGTTTGTGTGTGTGTGTGTGCACGCACGCTGGATCAAAGGTACAAAAAAATGCACTTCACTGCATCATAACTGTTTGATTAATACATTCTGCTATTTGCTTTTGAAAAAAATGCCCAAGCTTTGTTTCACTGAATGTTTCTGAGTATGGTCTTGTATTATCATGTAGTGTTTTTCCCTAGCAGATAAAAAACTGGTCAGATATTTAATAGGACATAAGTTCTGTTCTTTGTTAGATTTTACATAGATAATGACCTCCTAAATAGTAATGACCTTATCTTTTCAGTTTCATTATAGAGAGCTACTCTTTCTAAGCTTTTTTCCTGCTGAAACAATATTAATAAAATAGATTCCATGCACCAGGAAGCCATACTAATAGAAAATAGTTTAATTGTCTTAAGTGACCTAAATTAGCCTGGATGCTTCCCTTCAGCCTGTTTTGGATCGATTACAGGAAAAAACTCTCTTTTTCCATTGGGCTTAAATGTACTTATTTCTTGTCATCTTGATTCGAGGACAGAACAGTTGCACTCTCAACAGCTTTCTCTTTTTTTATTTAGTCAAATAATACAGAGAAAACATCCTGTTTTTCCATCCAGACTTATAAAAGTTAATTAATTGTCCCATCCTGTATGCTTGGGAGGAAAGGGCTTGGAAAAAATGATTACAGCACTGAGGGAAAAACAAACAGAGCTCCCTTATTTTACTATCTGTTTTAATCTGTGGTGCTTTAAACAAAAATAACCTGACAGCTAGTAAGATAGATTACAGCTAGTATGTTTTGGGTCCATGATGCTGAACTGACAGTGAAATGCTACAGTGGATATAAAAAGTCTACACACCCCTGTTAAAATGGCAGGTTTTTGTGGTGTAGAAAATGAAACCAAGATAAATCATGTCGAACTTTTTCCACCCTCAATGTGAAATTATTACACATAAAATTTAAGTGAAAAACAATCAGAAACTTTTTAGCGAAAAATAGGAAAAATAAAAAAGTTACAACAGCCTGGTTGCATAAGTGTGCACACCCTTTTATAATTGGGGATGTGGCTGTGTTCAGAATAAAACAATCACATTCAATCTCATGTTCAAAAGTAATTATCATACAGCTGTCATCAATGAAATTATTCTGATTAACCCCAAATAAAGACCAGCTGTTTCTGTAGGATTTACTTGACATCTGACTGCTGAAACCATGGTCTGCAAAGAGCTTACAAAGCATGTACAGTATCTCACATGTCAAAAGGTATCGATCAGGAGATGGGTATAAAAAAATTCCAAAACATTAGATATACCATGGAACACCGTGAAGGCCATCATCAACAAGTGGAGAAAATGGGGTACCACAGTGACATTATCAAGAACAGGAAATCCCTCCAAAATTTACAAAAGGACAAGACAAAAAATGACCAGGGAGTCTGCCAATAGACTTATGGCAACATTAAAAGAGCTGCAGGAATATCTGACAAGTACTGATTACTCTCTGCATGTGACAACAATCTCTTGTATTCTTCACATGTCTGGCTATGGGGTAGGGTGGCCCTTTCTCACAAAGAACATCCAAGTTCAACTAAATCCCCCCAATCCATGTGGCAAAATGTGTTATGGTCTAATGAGACCAATTCAGAAAGGTATAATAATTCCATAATTCCAAAGGGTATGTTTGGTGCAAAAAAAAACCCACATTACCAAGGGTATGTTTGGTGCAAAAAAAAACCCCACATCACCAAAAGAACACTATCCCCACAGTGAAGCATGGTGGTGGCAGCATCATGCTTTAGGGCCGCTTTTCTTCAGCTAGAACTGGGGCTTTTATCAAGGTAGAGGGAATAATGAATAGGTACAAATACCAGTCAATGTTAATGCAACAAAAATCAACAAATGGCTTAACCAAAAGAAGATCTATGTTTTTGAATGATCTAGCAAGAGCCCAGACCTGAATCCAACTAAAAATCTGTGGGGTGACCTGAAGTGGGCTGTGCACAGGAGATGCCCTTACACTTTGATGGATCTGGAATGTTTTTGCAAGAAAGAGTGGGAAATTATTGGCAAGTTAATAGACTCTTATCCAAAAAGACTGAGTGCTATAATAACATCAAAGGGTGTTTCATCTAAGGATTAGTTCAGGGGTGTGCACACTTATGCAATTACAGTCCCCTCCGAAAGTATTGGAATGACAAGGCCAATTCTTTCGTTTTTGCTATACACTGAAGACATATGGGTTTGAGATTAAAATATGAATAAATGATGATCGATCAGAGATGATGGGTCAGAATTTCAGCTTTCATTTCCTGATATTTACATCTAGATGTGTTAAACAATTTAGAACATGGCACCTTCTGTCTACTCTTGGTTTGAGTCCTGGGTTTCACCAGTGATGACTGCATTTGTTATTAAAAAGGATAAACCACCATGAAGACTAGAGAGCTGTCTATGGGAGAAAAGCCATTGTGAAGCTGAGAAAAGAGGAAATCTTTCAGAGCCATTCAACAAGCAATGGGCATAGCCAATACAACAATTTAGAATGTCCCGAAAAAGAAAGAAACCACTGGTGAACCAACAACCAGACATCAAACAAGTTGGCCAAGGAAAACAACAGCAGTTGATGACAGAAACATTGTGAGAACTGTAAAGAAAAACTGGAAAACAACAGTCAGTGAGATCACCAACAACCTCCGCAGGGCAGGGATGAAAGTATCACTATCCACCGTTTGAAGAAGACTTCGAGAGCAGAAATATAGAGACTATACCACAAGATGCAAACTATTCATCAGGAGTAAGAATAACAATAGAATTGGCCTTGCCGTTCCAATACTTTCAGAGGGTACTGTAGGTTATTCTAGGTTTTTAATTATTATCTTTTTTCTCTGAAATATAACAGTTTGCTTTTCAATGGCATTATACAGGTTGTGATTTTTACATTAAAGCTGGAAATGTTCTGATATGATTTATCTTTTCATTTTTTACGTCACAAAAACCTGCTGTTTTTAACAAGGGTGTGTAGACTTTTCATATCCATTGTACATTTAAGAGTATGTGTGGAAAACAACAGAAAACCCATTACTGACAGCTTACATTCATGATAACACTGAATATACAGTATGACTACACACAGTGATTTTTTTTCATAAACTACATCCTCAGTCATACTGAGGCTCTCTTGTTTCTTTCAAAATGAAAGATACACTCTTTTGGGCCACTCCTGTGATTTTAATTAAATAGAGGTCATAGAGGTGTACAGTCCACCTCCCACGTTTAAAGGAATTTAATCTGCAGTCACACACATACAGACACACTGGCGCAAGTGTCTCCGTGTGTGTTTGTGTGTGAGTGAGTCCCTCAGTTTAAGCCATGTCACTCACAGGCGTGACCCATCATGGCCCAGGGCGTTATGAGAGCCAAAGCTGGAAGTTGATTTGTGTGTGTGTGTGTGTGTGTGTGCATGTGTGCGTGTCTTTTCTCTGTGTTCGAACTGCCCCATTCCCACACACACAAACTCACACACACACATATACATGTACTGGCTTTGAGCAGTTATTACTGCTGTTTAGCTGTTTGTGTGTGTATATGTGTGTGTGTGTGTGTGTTTAGGTGTGTGTGTGGGAATGGGGCGGTTCAAACACAGAGAAAAGACACACACACACATATACATGTACTGGCTTTGAACAGTTATTACTGCTGTTTAGCTGTGTGTGTGTGTGTGTGTGTGTAAATAAACATAAATAAATGTACTGCATGAACATGTAGAGCTATGTTGTAAATAATAAATACAAAATTAAGTATATGTAGTTTTACTTTCATAGGTTCTTGACTTTTCAGGCACCCTGTATAATCAGAAAGTGTAAACATGATTTTAGAAATGTTTGCAAATATATTAAAACTTAAAACATAGAAATCTCTCATTTATAGACATTGGGCCCAGTCAGAGCCCTAAATCCTATTGAAAACCTGTGGAATGACTTGAAAAAGGCTCTGCACAGGACTTCCCCTCACAATTAGATAGATCAGTGACATTTTTGTAAGGAAGAGTGGAATAAATTTGCCAAATCAACTTGGTGGACCCTTACCCAAAAAGGTTCAGTGCTTTGTTACAATCAAGAGGTGCTTTAATAAGGTTTCATTTAATGAGTGTGCCCCTTGTGCAACCAGGTTACTGTAACTGTTTTTTCTTTTTTTCCTAAAACCTTTCTATTTGTTTTTCACTTGAATTTTGTTGGTTGCTACATCACATTAAAGGTGGAAAAGACATGATTTATCTTGGTTCAATTTTTTTTACAGCACAAAAACCTGCAATTTTAACAGGGGTGTGTATACTTTTTTATATCCACAGTATCTAAATGAGAGTTCAGTTTTTGATTTTTAATAAATTTGTAAAAAAAAAAAAAATTCTAAAAGCTTGTTTTTGCTTTGCCATTATGGGTTATTGTGTATCGATTAATGGAATAAAAAGTAAAGTTTTAAGTTTCTGAACCCACTGTGTGTAAAGAGATTGTAAAAAACTGAGTAAGAAATTGCATTTTTTCCTCAAACAAACAGCTCAAATGCTATACAAGCCACAAAAATTCTCACCTGAAATGTTTCTTCTTACTTGATGAATTATTTGCTTTATACAGATTACATGTTTCAACATTTTGAAAATTTTATTAAATTTTGTAAAGCATGTATTGACTGATAAACGGAGTAGGTCATAACACCTATGGATTTTTCCGCTTGCGGCGTTGAGCATGCAGGATTAATTAAAACTGAAGGCAGCTATATAAATGCAACTTTGAAGTAATTATTTGAGGTTTGTGCTGACTCCATCACCATTGAGACTCATGTCATGTTTATATGCTCGCTACATCAAATATTCTTCATTTGCTCCATAGTTTATTGTTGATCACTGCTTAGCTGTTTACTGCTGAGTCTAAAAGCAGAACAGCATTTTGAGCAAGGTGAGAGAGAAAAAGAGAGAGGAGAGAGAGAGGGAGTATTATTAAAATCTCCTGAACAAATACAAGGCAATTGGCTTGGGGCAGAAGGGTAATTGGCCTGTTCAAAGTCAAGGGATAAAAGGGGAAAGGAAGAAAAGAAAATTAAGGACCCAAAGATGGAAAAGTTAGGGGGAAATGTTAATATTGCACTATTGGTTAAAAATTCTGATGACACAGCAGGAGCAGGAGGCAAGCAGAGTAGATGAGAGAGAGGGAAAGTTGGTTAAAGGTAAATAAGCATATTATTAATGGAAGATTGTTAGCATGAATTCTCTCACTGGATAATATATTAAAGGAGCCAAGGAGCAAAGGTAGGGGAAAGAAAAAGGTGTCTTTGTGCTGAAGGGTCACTATTGGAAGAGTGGGATAAAGGACTAAATAATATCCATCTGAATAAGGACTAATTCTTGCTAGGAGGTCAGTGGTTCCCTGGGGCTGGGGGAAGGTGGAGGAGCCATGCCATGAAATAATTACTTAACACTGGGTAAATAAAAAGAGAGCCCTCACAGACATGCACTTTTGAGCCAGCACAGACACCTAGTGCTCATCAGCGCCTGCTTATACTTGCTTGCTCATACACACACACACACACACACACACACACACAGACACACATACACCACTCAGTTACATGTCCCCACCTAGCCGAGATTAGCCAAGTAGAGAAGCAGGCAGTATTAGGTTCAACCTCCTCTGGGTGAGCTGAGAAAAGGAAGATTTGATTAAATGGTTGCCTGGGGTCATAACCCCATCTAAACACACATCAGCTTTCAGCATTAATCAAATAATGCTTCAAAAATATTGACCAGGCCACCACTCCCCACCTTGTCTAAGGGTGAGAGTGAAAGATTAGCATTTCTTCACCGTGGACTTTGTAGTAAAACTATTGATCTTAAATGCGATTCTCTATTAAGAATTTACTTTAAAGCTCAAAATATCAGAGTACAGTATGTCCCTTTATGGCATATTCTGGGACTGTCTTAGTGTTTAGTATTCGTTTAGTTTTTAAATTAATCTTCACAACAGATGTGGATCTTTAGGAGATGCACTATTTGGGTTTAGCCTGACCTAAACACTGCTTTACTCAGCTCCAAAATAAAATCATATTTCTACCATACATCTGTACAAACAAAAGAAATATGCTTTTCTGAACCACTGCTCCATATAGACCATGCTGTGCAAGGTTCTCCAAAAAATAATCATTTAATTACTTTTTAAAACATTGTAAAACTTGTATGCTCATTGTGCATGTTTTTGGTTATTCTTAAATGACCGTTTTTGTCGTTATCAAAAGAAAATATTGTGGAATATGGGCATTATAAATTGCTGTTTAAAGGACCCCATTTTGACTCACAGCAGCGTTCCAGAGTGTGGCCCAGCTTTATCGTAGATTCTGATAGTGTGTCCAGCTAACTTTTCTGATCTTTCTGGAATGTAACAACCCCATAAAAATAAATCTGATATAATATTTAGGTAGGTGGTACGTGTCAAAGTAACATCCACATGAATGCCAGGACCCAAGGTTTCCCAGCAAAACATTGCCCAGAGCATCACACTGCCTCCGCCGGCTTGCCTTCTTCCCATAGTGCATCCTGGTGCCATCTCTTCTCCAGGTAAGCAATGTACACGCACCCGGCCTTCCACATAATTTAAAAGAAAACGTGATTCTTCAGACCAGGCCACCTTCTTCCATTGCTCCATGGTCCAGTTCTGATGCTCACGTGCCCATTGTACTGTGCTTTCGGCGGTGGACAGGGGTCAGCATGGGCACTCTGACTGCTCTGCGACATATGCAGCAAGCTCAGATGCCCTGTGTGTTCTGACACTTTTCTATCATATCCAGCATTAACTGTTCTGTGGGATTGGACCAGACAGGCCAGCCTTCACTCCCCATGTGCATCAGTGAGCCTATATATATATATATATATATATATATATATATATATATATATATATATATATATATATGTGTGTGTGTGTGTGTGTATGTGTATATATGTATGTGTGTGTATATATATCTCAGGGTTTCTTTTAGCTGGTTCCTGTAAAAACTTCAATTTTTCAATATACGGAATTAAAACAGTCATATACCCACTATTGAATTCTGGAATTAAAACTTCCTCTTACACTATTTTATGTAATTCCAAAGTGACACTATTTTATTCAATTCCAAAGTTCAAGTTTCCTCTCTCTACCAGCAAATAATCACTGTACAATCATGCGGTTGAACAGACAATGGCGAAATAGTCGACTCTTAAAAGTTTCTTGCTAAAAAAACAGGTGATTCTGATCAGCCTAATTGAGACAGTGAAGATCATCTTGAGATCACAGAGACACATGATCCTGGTCCAGCTGCAAAGAACTAAAAATGTTGTACATTTGAGAATATGCGTTGCAAGGTATCGTTTGGGTGCTTCTTTAAATACATTTCAATCTAGTTAAAACAAATATAAATAAAATGTTAGTAGTAGTTGTGTCATAAAGTACTATTTTTCTTTAGTGGAAATTTTTCTTGTTCTCAGCTGTTTGTTGCATTCATAGGCTTGTTGATTGTTGACTATGCAAAAAATGTCAATTAAATGTTAATTTAACTTGATGGTGTCATTCTTGTATAGCCCAAAATTTCAGTGTTTTCTTGCAGCAGTAATAATTAACATATGACCGGAATTATACTCATTTGTCTGGTAAACTGTATTGTTCCCGGACGCTGTGACCACTTTTGTCAATAAATACAAGGGAACCAGTTCCCAGATGAGGTGGTATGCTTTGGATCATGACCAGTTCCTTCCCTTCTCCACACTCTTCTCTTCCCATCATTCTGGTACAAGTTTATCTTTGTCTCATTGGTCCATAGGATGTTGGTATAGAACTGTATGGCTTTTTAATGTTTTTTGGCAAACTCTAATCTGGTCTTCCTGTTTTTGAGGCTTATGTCTTGTGGTAAAACCTCTGTATTTACTCTGGTGAAGTCTCCTCTTGATTGTTGACTTTGACACAGATATGCCTAACTCCTGGACGGTGTTCTTGATCTTCACCAGGGAAATAATTCTTTTGTCATCAACCATAGTTACTTTCTGTGGTCTTCCAGACCTTATGTCTTCTTTGTGTTCTTCAGTGTGTGTGTGTGTTTTTTTTAAAAATGTATATAGTTAATTTGCCCACACCTAATGTTTTTGCTATCTTTCTGATGGGTTTGTTTTGATTTTTCAGCCTATTGATGGCTTACTTCACTGGTAGTGAAAGCTCTTTGGACTTCATATTGAGAATTACTTTGTCAATGTCCAAATATTTATGGACCTGACTGTATGACCATATATAAGCTAATGGTGAAATCAGACATTTTGGAAAGGGGATGAGCAAATAGTGAACAAAAGGAGTCAGTGAGACAGACCACAAATGCAGTCTGTTTTTGTGTTCCGTTGAGTAGCTTCACAATGGCCAAAGCAGAAATGAGAGCACCACTATCATTGTGAAGTGTCAGAGTCTGAGAGTTTGACCATTTGTTACAGGATCACAGTAAGTGCACTTGCATTGAGATTTGGGATTCATCTGTAATTTTTATGCCACAGCTGCTTCCACACATACCAGAGATTTTCAAGGGTTAAATGGTTTGTGTCAGGGTTTTTTATAAACTCACAGGCATATGATCTTTATCCGTAGCTAGTAAACTATCCTCAGACTTAAAAATGACACACAAGACCCATAGGTTTTTCCACAAGAATCCCAAATGCCCGTTTATGAATTCCCACTCTCCATATATTGTATGGCCGACATAGGGCACTATGTGTTGAATGGAGAGCCATTTAGGATTCAGCCCTGTTTGGTGTGGGTTTGTTCTCTTTTTTTATGTAGTCGTTACCCGGGGAGGGAGAGGTACTGATTGGAACAGCTAATGTGGGTGAATTATGATCAGGAAAAAACCCTTCAGAACCCTTCAGAGGAACTGAGAGAAAATGGGAGCCAACCAGAGGAATAATGGCTGGTGAGAGAGTCATGCCTGGGGAAATTTGTCTTTCTGTGCTTGTCATTCACTAAACAGTTAAAGATTCACGAGTTGTGTGGGGGTAAAGAAACAGCTCCCTGGGCAATAGAAGTGTGGAGCAATTGCTTGAACAACAAGGTTATTCTTCAGGACATTATTATGACATCTGTGTTCTAGTTAAACAGCTTGCGGATATGCTGATAAAAATGGCAGCTAATTTACACTAGCAATAAAACCAGCTTCACCTTTAGTTATTATCTGAAAATATTTATTACAGACTGTTAAAAATGTCTGAAATTAAATGGTTTATGGCCATTTATTTGCATTTGTAAGAGCATGCGAGGCCCATGCGGTTATTACGAGTCTGCTGTTTGTTAAAACCAAACTGGAATAATAGAGATAAGAGCATGGCACAGGAGGAGGGAAATTTCTGCGCTCTTAGGTAAACACGGCTCTAAAATTTAGGAAACTTCATTCAGTAGTCACTCGCCCCTTTCTATCTTTCCTCCTTTTAGAAACATATAACTATATACAGTACCCTCCAAAAGTATTGGAACGGCAAGGGCAATTCTTTTGTTTTTTCTATACACTGAAGACATTTGGGTATGAGATCAAAAAATGAAAATGAGACGATAAGACAGAATTTCACCTTTCATTTACTGACATTAACATGTAGATGTGTTAAACAACTTACAACAAGACACCTTATGTTTGAACCCAGCCATTTTTCAAGTGATCAATAATAATGGAACATGTGACAGACAAGTGTTTTTTGTTGCCCATGTGTGCCCTGTTAGATTGATTGTTTAAAGAATTAATAGCTCTGAATGTCTACTCTTGGTTTGAGTCCTGGGTTTTGCCTGTGAAGACTGCATTTGTTGTTAAAAAGGATAAACCAACATGAAGACCAGAGAGCTGTCTATGGGAGAAAAGCAAGTCATTTGAAGCTGAGAAAAGAGGGAAAATCGATCAGAGCCATTGCACAAGCATTGGGCATAGCAAATAGAATTTAGAATGTCCTGAAAAATAAAGAAACCACTGGTGTACTAACAACCAGACATCGAACAGTTTGGCCAAGGAAAACAACAGCAGTTGAGGATGTTGGAACACTGTGAGAGCTGTGAAGAAAAAAAAAAAAAAAAAACAACAGTCAGTGAGATCACCAACAACCTCCGCAGGGCAGGGATGAAGGTTTCACAATCCACCATTTGAAGAAGACTTTGAGAGCAGAAATATAGAGGCCACACCACAAACCAGGCATTAGTAGTAAGAAGTGGAAGGCCAGATTGGAATTCTCAAAGAAACACAGAGATGAGCAACAAAGGTTCTGGAACCAAGATTAACCTTTACCAAAGTGATGGAAAGGCCAAAGTGTGGAGAATGGAAGGATCTGCTCATGATCCAAAACACACAGGCTCGTCGGTCAAGCATAGTGGAGGTGGAATCAAGGCTTGGGGTTGCATGACTGCTTCTGGAACGGGCTCACTAATCTTTATTGATAATGTAACTCATCGTGTTAGCAGCAGAATGAATTCAGAAGTCTACAGAAAGATTCTGCCAATTTACACAGAAATGCATCCAATCTAATTGGGTGGAACTTGCTCATGCAGTAAGACAATGACACTGCCAACACAACAAAGGACTTCATCGGGGGAAAAATTGGAATGTTTTAGACTGGCCAAGTCAATCAGCAGACCTTAAGCGATTTGAGCATGCATTTCACCTCCTGAAGAGGAGACTGAAGGGAGAAACAAACAATAACTGAAAGAAGATGCAGTAGAAGCCTGAAAAAGCATCACAAAAGAAGAATGCAACTGTTTGGTGATGTCAGTGATGGCTTGATGTAGTTACTGCAAGCAAGGGATAAGTAACTAAATATTAAGTGTTATTTACTTTATGACTATCTGTTACTATACTTTTGCTCACCTAAAAATTGGGTGGTATACATAGGTGTATATATCAGCAAATAAAAGCTGAAATTCTGATCTATCATCTCATATTCATCTTTTGATCTCAAACCCAAATGTCTTCAGGGTATAGCGAAAAACAAAAGAATTGGCCTTGCCATTCCAATACTTTACCGGGCAAATGAGTATACTTCCGGTCATATGTTAATTACTACTGCTGCGAAAAAACTGTGAAATTTTGGACTATACAAGAATGATACAATCAAGTAAAATTAACGTTTAATTAATGTTGTTTTTTTTTGCATACAGTCAACAATTAAATAAACAAAAATAAAATAGTCAACAGACCCATGAATGCAACAAACAGCTGAGAACAAGAAAGCTTTCCACTAACAAAAAATATTACTTTATGACGTAGCTGCTAATGACATTTTTTTCAAATCTTTGTTTTAACTAGATTGAAGTCTATTTAAAGAAGGACCCACACATTACTTTGCAGTGCATATTCTCAAATGTACACAAAAGCACATGTCTGCTACTTTGCAGCTGGACCAGGATAATATGTCTCCGTGGACAACATGGAGGTCATTATATAGACAGCATCTATATCTATCTATCTATCTACAGTCAGGTCCGGAAGTATTTGGACAATGACGGAGTTTTTGTGATTTTGCCTTTATACACCACCACTATGGATTTGAAATAAAACAGTCAAGATGTAATCGAAGTGTAGACTTTCAGCTTTATTTTAAGAGGTTCCACAAAAATATGCCATTTACCATTTAGGAATTACAGCCATTTTAAGCAGAGTACTTCCATTTTCAGGGGCTCAAAGGTATTTGGACAATTAACTGACAAGAAGTTAATTGACCAGGTGCGGTCCATTCCCTTGTTACTTCAAGACAAATGAAGCAGATAAAAGGTCTGGAGTTGATATCAGGTATTGAGTTGGCATTTGGCAGCTGTTCGACTGGAGCTACCAATATGAAGTCCAAGGAGATCTCAATGCAAGTGAAGGAGGCCATCATTAGGCTGAAAAAACAACATAA
>CM040468.1:14177973-14198110 GCA_022758105.1 Pangasianodon gigas | reverse complement strand
GCATTTATAAACCCTAAATATGCACTATAACCAAATCAACAGTGGAAGTGAAGAAGACAAACTACTAAGCAGAAAGAATAGTTAACTTCATCAATTGTATTTGTATGCTTAAATTGTATTTATTCAGTAAATACAACAGCACAATTTATTTGAAAACTAAAAAAAAGTATGAAGTAGGTTATTATGATAATGTAAACATGACCGGAATTTATACAGACAGTTGAGGTACTTTTTTGAAATAATAAACAATGGTCTAGCCTAGCTGTGATTGCTGTTTTTATTAAACTTTTACATTTTCTTTAGTATTTTGAAAATCAGCTCCTGCTGATTCACTGTACAGTCGATCAGCTCGGATTCAAAGCGTCATACATGAATTTAACGCGTCATGGCGCTCGCGCTGTTTTGAACTCAGAATAAACCGGCTGCAAATAATGATCCATCTTCAAATGGCGCTGACGCGAATCGGCAGAATAAGGCTCCGTTTATTTTAATATACATTTACAATCAAAAATACATGATGACAGCTCACATACCTGCATCACGAGCTGCGCTTTCTTTGTTTCTTTTGAGTATAGGTTTGTTACGGTTATGGAGGCCCCGCCTCCAAGCCCGAGGCCCTAGGCAATTGCCTGCTCTGCCTATAGCTAGCGCCGGCCCTGATTATAGTCTTAATATTGATTTATTTTTTGGGGAAAAAAAATGATTACATCGACATCTGTTGTGTTTTTTTGTTATCACCTTAGGTTGTACTTTATTTTTGTTTACAGAAGTTGGTGAGGACCACCCAATTGTAATTTAGGCCCTGATAAACATAGAATTATATAACGTACATTATATATATATATATATATATATATATATATATGTATATACAGTTAGGTCCGGAAGTATTTGGACAATGACAGAGTTTTTGTGAATTTTGCCTTTATACACCACCACAATGGATTTGAGTTTATTCCAAGTTTATTGAGGCTTACAATGTCTTACAATGTCTTACAATGTCAAGGATATATATTGAAGATATATATAAGAATTGAAGGAGAGTGTGTGTACATATATACGTACATTATATATATTTATTTTAATAAAAAAATGTGTCTTCATTACCAAGAAAGTGGCAGAATGAAAACCACTATTTTCTGTTTCAAACTTTCACATAGCATCTTTAGGTTATTTTGATTTTGATCCAGATTTTGATTTTCAAAGATTTATTATAAAAACTGATTATTTTTTTCCCAAAATGCAATAAATCCATGACACATTTTTTTTCAAAATGCAATAAATCCATTGAATCAATATAAAAGTTATTTTTTCATATTGAAACTGTTGAAAATACACAACAAAGTAAGTTGATCCACATATGACAGCCTCTGAATTTGGTCAATACTAATCTTATATACAGACATGGACTAAAAATACATTCAATCAGTCATCGCTCCCAAAATGAATTCAACGGGTCATCTTGTTAATGCTATAAATTAATTACAGCAATAAAAGAAAATTTCATCATGAACAAGAACATGAACAACAATATCACATTAGACCACAGAAATTCCAAAATGACATTTCCCTTACATTCAACTTCCAAAAGTGCATTCATCTTTGCCATGTTACATTCATTTAGTTGACTAGTGCTATATGCTGTATTAACAAAAACATTAATGGCATTAATAAAAACACTTACTTTGTCATATTAAGAACACTGTAAAGAAGAAAGATTCACATATTATAGTATCAATTTTATCAAATTTTGAAAGTTTTTCAAAAGATCCCCTGGGGTCACTGTGTCAGCGTGACAGAAGTTTGATGCTGTCGTGTGAGAACAAGCAACAGCCGGCATTTTTCCTCCTCCCGAGTGCCTCATCTTCTTAATCTCCTCACGTAAATGATTAGATTTCGATGGCTTACGTTTCTTCCCCACCGCAGAAACCACCACAGGTTCATCAATGCCATCAAAATTATTCATTTTTTGTTTGTTTGTTGATCACAAAGTACAAAGTTGATGAGGAAAACTAGGATGCCGGGTGTATTCAGAGCACCGCCATTACTGTTTACAATGCGTGGAATGGTGCCCTGTGATTGGTTGAGCGGATGTATCGCATTCTGCAGAGAAGGGAGACTGGCGTTTGTCGCGGTTTGGAAAGAAAGGGAGAAAACATGACAGAATAACACGGCGGATATCGCATTTTGTGTAAAATTAAAAATTTACTTTTCAATACCGACCAGATACAATACTGATTTTGGCGGGAACTAAATTTTTTTAAAAATGGCGTTTATCGCGTTTTGGAACCAGACTCTTCATACACACATATATAATGTACGTATATATGTACACACACTCTAAGATTGTAAGACAATGTCAATGTCATTGTAAGACATTGTAAGCCTCAATAAACTTGGAATATCAAGGAGTTCAAAGGATTAGTTAAATTACTAACTTCTAATTGGAGGTACTTTTCATATTGGCAACCTGACTCCAGTGTTATTGGTCTGTTCGGACAGTTGCCATGGCAACTAATGACAACCATTCAGGCTGTGAGGAGCCAAGAGCAGTGGCTTTCTGAGTTACAAATACTTTTATCACGGTGCACAAGTGGACAGAGCACAACCTGGCTTTTTCAACTGACTTTTTCTGGTAGTAGGCATGAAAAAAGAGGAAGAAACTGGTGTTGATCTTGTGTTGTGTCAGAGGGTAACTGGGAGATTTATTTTGGTTTTAAATAAAGTTGGGTTATGCCTCAAGGGAGAGTGTGCATGTGTGTGGGTCCACAGCCACACAGGTCTAGATGAAGACAGAAATGCACAAAAGAGAGAAAGTCACTTTTCCACCTTGCTAGTAGCTGTGCAGAGATTCCCTGAGGGGCTGTCTATAGCGGGCCATTTAGTGCACACACAAATACACAAGGACACAAACTGGTACATGCAAAATGTGCAAAGCACTTGTCCCGCTCCACATATCCCTCCCTCAGTCCCCCCTCATCCTGACCTTGTGGTCATTTCTCATTATTGCTAACATTGGCATTATTGCTGTTTACTCAGGTGATTTCCATAAGTCATTAATAAAACACAATGTTTAAGATACAAACACATATAGTAGTATACGGTAGTATAGTTGTCCTATGCAAGCTAATTAACAATCTGAAATGCAGAAGATACAACCAGCATTATCAGGAGAAACCGCCTGTGAACCTGTTTGGATTTATTTACAAGTAAACTTTCCAAACATGGTGGCCACACTGATCTCTCAGTGGTCAGCAGACAGAAGTGTTGTTACATATAGAAGCTTGTCTATACACTTGTCTAAAACTAGGCTTGTTATTTACTAAAAAAAGGGAGAGTACTGGGCATAAACTATTTTTTGGGAAATGCAATCTTTAGGGTATCCATGTGGGACCATACACAACAGCAGGGAATACATTGTGATAAGAGTACAAATGGGGACTTCAACAGGTCTAACTATGTAGTCTTATATTTCTTTCCATGTACAGATTGTTTCCAGATAAATTATCACCTGACTCAGAGCGCCACAAAAAATAATCAATATTCAATTAGATTTTATGTGTGTAGCGTTTTAAACAATAGACATTGTTACAAAGCAGCTTTACAGAGATCAGTATGTAGATTCAAATCCGTAATGAACAAGCCAGAGGCAAGTGTGGCAAGGAAAAACTCCATGAGGCGTCATGAGGAAGAAACCATGAGAAGCACTAGACTCTGTTCCGGCACTGAATAGTGGGATTATAAATCATTACAGTGTTCAGCTGTAGAAGAGTAAATTCAGAGTGTACTAAGTGTGTTGAAAGGATGTTCAGTATGAGCGTCATGGTCTTTATGATTACAGCAGCAGTTCTTAGGTATTCAGGTGATATTTTTTACTGTCTTTAGAATTGCCACCTCACAGCTCCAGTGTCGAGGGTTCAGTTCTGACCTCAGGTTACTATCTGTGTGGAATTTGCTTGTTCTCCTGTGGGTTTCCTCCCATTGTCCATAAAACATGCAGGTAGGCAGACTGGCTATGCTAAATTGCCTCTAGGTGCCCTGTGATGGACTGGCATCCCATCTAGGGTGAATCCTCCCACCTTGTGCCCAGTCTTACCAGGATTGCCTGTGGATCCGCTGCAGTACTGAACAGGATAAAGTGGTTAATGAAGATGAATAAAAGAATGATTTGCTGAAGAAAGGGTGAGTCTTGGGCATAAACTATTTTTGTGAAGTACAATATTTAGGGTATCCATGTGAGACCATACACAACAGCAGGGTATACATTGTGTGCAGATGGGAACTTTGACAGGTCTAGCTATGACAACATAACTAAAAGGAAAGCCAGAAGGTAACGCATGCATGATACCTATGAACCCATGAGAAAGGCTAATTAACAAAATGCCTGACTAAACAAATTATTAAATAAAGAATCCTATCAGTTTATCCTATATATTAGAATTCATAAATATGATATTTTAAAAGGTTTTTAACTAAAAAAAAGGTCCACCTAAACTTTTTCTATTCAATAATCCATACAATGTCAAATCATCATTTTATGGGTCTAGATATTGTTGAAATAATACAACTGTAAATCCATAGATGGAAAATGGTTCAAAAGCAGCAACATTAACAAGTCATGGGAATGCCTCCGAACAGGTCTAGTCCTTCTTGTCACTAATTTGTGTGTCTGAAATATTAATATACCCTTAAAATATGCTTCAAAAACAGGAAGGAAGCAATTGAAGAAAAACTATTTCAGACATTTGACCTTGCTGTGACCTTGACTCTCTTTGGATCAATTCCAAAATCTAATCAGTTCCAATGATAATTCCATATAAATCCTACAAACATTCAGCCACTCATTCTGAGATATTGCGATATGGAGAATCATGGAAGAAGGCATAAAAAATTTCTAGTGGTGGCAACCCTATAGAAGGTGGCAACTAGTGTCTTGATATGAAGATTTGGCTCTTTTAGGTTGGGATATGTGCTTAGAAATCTTTCTTTAATCTACTTTGACACAGACTCCAGCATCTCTTTTTGTTATTGGTACTGTCTCTTTTTACTGACAGAACCTGGAGCTCTGATCCATTCAGTATACCTTGTATAAGTTAAGGTGCAGGTTTAAAGTCCTTGGCATTAAGGTGCAGGTTTTAAGTCCTTGGCAATAAAGTCCTTGGTGGCAGCTGAACTGAAGACCTCAAGAAGTGACTTTATTAACACGGCATCATTGCTTTGGTTATCTTTTAACGATGAAGTCTGAAACAGAGGGATGATATCCCAGTGCAGTTGGAGTCAATTAGGAGCAGCCCTGAGGTTCTTGCACAGTTGGCTTCACATGGAATAGCTCTGATGAATATTAAAATTTTCACTTGGCTTCCTATTTCTGCCTTTTACTGTCTGATTAGTAGCTCTATCCAAATATGTCCTAAAATATTAAGGAAATGGTGAGTTAGGGAAAGTGATATCAGTGTTATCATTTGTGCTGTGAAACAGGCCTGTGACATCTTGTTTGGTAGTTTGCTGTGGCACTATCTCGATCTGGCTTCTGGATAACTTGTGGTTAGCTAAGAGCTTACTTTTTCTAATCAGAAGAGATTTTGAGGACTCTGACTTTCCTCCTGGCAAGTGTGTGTCTATGATCATTGTCACTGATTGATACTGCTCTGTAAGTACTACTCCTTTTATAAGAGGTGTGCTGAGAAGATCAAGCTAATCATATATCATTTGGCTAATTGCTGTGAAATTATAGTCTGCCATCCAAATGTAAATTACTAATGGATAACTTTTTTGCATAGGGTTTTATGCCTCTAAACCTTTCTTTCTTTTTCTTTCTTTCTTTCTGTCTTTCTGTCTGTCTGTCTGTCTTTCTTTCTTTCTCCCTCCCGCCCTCCCTATGCCTTGCTGGACAGCAAAAATATTGTCACATTATTTTGACATTCTCTTAGTTTCACTATTAATTCCATGGCCTGTAACAGAAATGTACTCTTTTAAAGTGTGGCTTTGTGCATTTGTACATACATTTGTATGTATGCTTGAAGTGGTGGGGCATGTTTTTAGCTTTTTGTGAGGAATAATGTCCCTGTGATGACAGATGACAGGCATACATGGTAGTTTTGACTTTGTGGAAGTATTTGGTTGATCTATATGAAGATGAATAAACGAGAAAAGAAGAGATGTGTGTGCGTGTGTGTATATGTGTTTGTCACAATATTATGGTCAATGGTGGACAACCAGGAAGTCCTGCGCACATAGAATAAATGTCATTTAAAAAGCCAGACAGTCCACACCAGTATAGGTTCTCGAGTGAGTGAGATGAAGGCTATTCAAGATCGACAAACTCTCAAGCATGGCCAAAGTGTACGACAATAACTCATCCTTTTGCTCAGACCAGTTTTGTTATTTTTTTAATTTGAGATGTTAACCGCACCTGTTAAGTTAGATCTGCCATATCTTCCTTCCTAAGCTCTTCCAAAATGTGCCACTGTTTTTCTTATGTAAATGAAAAAGATTTATTCATGTTTTTAAACACCAATATTAGCATCTTTTGGAATATTAATGCCCAGAGATCCTAGGTTACGCAGTCCCTCTATGGATGTATTCATTTATTTATGATTCATGAGATTAGCCGTTATCTTCTCTATCATTTTGTAAGTGCATGTTCGCATATGTGGGAGAGGCAGTTGATGCTATTTATGACCCTTTTCATATCTGTGGCAGAAAAAGATAAAAAGAAAAAAGCAGAAGAGGAAAAATGGATGGAAAACAGCAGTAGAAAATTAATGTTAATTAATTGAATTTTGTCAATTTTTCTGCTTTTTTGCTTCTGTTTGTTGATGTAATTGAAATGGAAAAAACAGTGGCTTACTAGCTGCCTAGTATCTAGAGCACATCTAGTCAAACACATGGCCCGTTGGTCAAATCTGGCCTGGAGCCTCATTTCATTTGGCCTGTGTGAACTTGGAAAAAATAATAGTGAAATGGCCCTTAGTATTACTACTGCTCAACATGTTCACACTATCCAGAATTCATGGCAGATACGTAGTGTAGTGACCGCTATTGTACAGCATGCATGTGCGCTCACCTCATGGTGCTTAACTAAAACCGACCAACAGCAGCTGTTTTTCCCCTTCCGAAGGGCAGTTACTGTAAATCACCGTATATGCATGCATTACAGTTTGAATGCAGACCGTGTGCTGCGTTTGATGTAAGTCAGATCTGCATCTGAAAATGAGTAGTGTGTTATGCTGGCAGTGGCATAACCAGAAGTTAATTTTGGTGGGAGGAGTAATAAAATCACAATTGTTTTCCTGATCTGTACAATTAAACTGGTAAGTGTGACACGTTTGTGCACTGGCTCTCACCTTGATATCTCTGTGCTTATGGTGTAGCTATATGGCTAGTATCTTTCAAACAGAAACAGGACAAATACATGATCCCAACTGGCTAATCCTGTTTCTCATGACAGCAGCTGGTATCTAATAAAATGCGATTAAACAATGGAATGCATTCATTAAAAAAAAACAGCTTTTATTATAATCAGTAAACTAAATGTTACTGCATAATAGTGCATACATTTTAATAGTTCGTGGTAGTCTTTCTTTTTCCTAGAAACATCATTTTCTAATCTCAGAGCCTAGGTGTTATTAGTTAGTTATTCAGATAGAATATGTTGTGGCTGATGTGGCCCAGGCAGAATTTGAGTTTGACACCCTTGTATTAGAGTTAGATAGTGTCTAGTATCTTATTCAGTTGTTTTTATTTTATTGCTTATTATACTATTTTTCCTTCATCCAAGATAATGAAGTATTAATTCTGCATGTAAAGTGTTCATTCTTGCATGTAAAATAGTATGATTGGTGTGGGGAGGTGTCCCTGAGTTAGTTGTCGCTTAGGGCCCCCAAAAGAAACGGCCCTGCATTTAAAATTCCGGCGCGGGTTGTTCTTATTTATTCTCATAGATATTCTACTCTATTCTATTTTATTCAAGCCAACTATGTTTTAATACTGCTTATGCTGCTTTAATACTGCTTTTATACAACAGCGTGGTTGAATTCTCAAATCTGAATGGTCAGGAATTGTGCACTATTTTGTATAACAGCACGGATTGTACAGTAGTTCTGGCTGTAACTTGAATGATTTATGTTAATATGCTCATTCTAATGTGTTATTGCTCCGGCAGTAACAAACTTGTACAGCAAAATGTTGTTGTTTAGCAAAGAAAAAAATATAATCGTAATCCACTTTGCGTCATGCCACACACCACCCCTGCATGGATCATTGTATAACTGCATGGCCTGTTGTGCTATTGTTTACCTGTCAATTGGGCTGCTTCTATCACACAGATCTGGCAACCCTATTCATAGCATATATGTCACAAACACATACATCAATTCCCTCACATTTAACAAAGAAATTTAACACATTAAACAGGACATTTGTGAGATTGGCAAAGTTCAAATCACCACAAAAAAGAATACACTTTAATTGCACACATTTACACAAAGCTTATTCTGCAGTCTTTTCAGCAAAACTAATTAATCGAATGTCATATTGGCTGTATTAACATCCCCCACACCTAGAGTCTTTATTTAATACGAACTTAATTTAATTACACATCATCTTCATTACCAAAGTTAGTCCCTTCCTTTTTGGAATTGACCGTGCCACTTCACAGCAGCATTTAAACCGCGCACACAGAGGTTAACATAAGGCTGGGGTGGTGAGTGGCAGTAAACTGAACGTTCATTTCTGACCCATTGTATGTTGCTTTTGTCCTGCTCCTCCTGATGTCTGGCACTAAGAGTGTTCTCAGACTGATAATCGTTTGGAATAGAAGAGGACAAAAAAATAGGACAGTAAGCTAAGGAAATGACAGTTTCATATAAATTTCTTGGTATATGGCACAAAAAAGACATCAAGGTGAAACATGTTAACATGTATTTAACACCATTTCTTTGCACTTTGTTTCTGACTAAGTAAAAGGAAGCATAGGAATTACATTGGAATCAGCTCTTCTGTCTCTGGATTTATCTCTGACTGTAGACTCACTCCTTTCATCAAGCCTTGTTGAACAATGCAGCAAGAATTACATACAAAAAAAATCTGGGTTTGCCAGCACTGGGTAAATATTGGACAGAACACGTTAATTTTATGTTATTTTTAATCCAACTGATTTGATTATGCAATTTAGCTGTTCTGCTGGGTTAGTACAAGATCCATCTGAGTGGTTCTGTTTTGGAGGTGGCTGTTTTTGTGTCCACTTGATCTTTGTTAATACTAATAATAAAATTTATACTGCTTATTAATGCTTACTGTTTATTAATGCAATTATCCAGTCAACCAAACCAAACATGTAGTATAGGTGCATAAAATCATGCAGATACAGGTCAAGAGCTTCAGTTAATGTTCACATCAAACATCAGAACTGGGCTAGAACAACAGAAGACCATCTCATGTTCCTCTCAGGTCAGCTGAGAACAGGAATCTGAGGCTACAGGCTCATCAAACTGGGTAGTTTAAGATTGGAAAATGGTGATATTTTTTCCAACATTTTTTTCTCTCTCACATTTTCCCCATTCTGAGGTTTGATGTGAACATTAACTGGCACATTACCTGCTTGATTTTATGCTTCGCAAACACAGGATTAGCTGATTGGATAATTGCATGAATGAGCAGGTGTTCTTGATAAGGCTCCTTAAAACCAATTTAAGAAACTGCTTAAACTAAGAGGAAGGGTGGCGTTGATGCTGTTGCTACAGACGTAGCTGATGATACAACCACAAGCAGTGTTCATCTGGGTCCAAATTATGGCATTTATTAACACTATTGCAGGTAGTAGGACAGTGGCCAAAGGTATGTGGACACCTGACCATCATAGCCATACTTTTTGAACATCCCATTCCAGATTTAGTCTCCCCTTTGCTGTTGTAATAATGTTTACTCTTTTGGGAAGACTTTCCACTAGCTTTTGGAACATGGTTGTGGGGATTTGCCCATTCAGCCACAAAAGCATTAATGAGATTGGGCACCGATGTTGGGTGAGGAGACCTGGCACGTAGTCGGCATTCCAGTTCATCCCAGAGTTCAGTGAGGTTGAGTTCATGGGTCTGTGCAGGCCACTTGAGTTCTTCTACACCAACAGTGGCAAACCATGTTTTTATGGACCTCACTTTGGGCTTGGCCCCATAGTACCAGTGAAGGGAATTCTTAATGCTACAGCATACGAAGACATTCTGTTTCCAACTTTGTCGCAACAGTTTGGGGAAGTTTTTGTCCAAACAGTTTAGGATGTAATGTAGCATTATATTTTACATAAAATTGTTCATCTGACTTTTCAAACCTGTACCAATTCCATATCTCTGAAGTGATATTTGATCTTTAGAGATGGTTTTGTAACCTATTTCAGCCTGATGAGAATTAACAACACTCCTCCTCAACAAAGTCCTCAGAAATTTCCTTTGTTCATGCCATGATACACTTCCACAAACATGTGTTGTGAAGATTAGACCTTGATAGATCAGTTCTTTAAATAAAACAGGGTGCTCACTCACACCTGACTGTCATCCCATTGATTGAAAACACCTGACTCTAATTTCACCTTCAAATTAACTGCGAATCCTAGAGGTTCACATACTTTTGCCACTCACTTATATGTAATATTGGATCATTTTCCTCAATAAATAAATGACAAAGTATAATATTTTTGTCTCATTTGTTTAGACAAAGAGAACCCAGTTATATTTAGGACTTGGGTTTAAATCTGATTATGGTTTAGGTGATATTTATTCAGAAATGTGGAAAATTCTAAAGGGCTCACAAATTTTCAAGCACCACTGTAGCACCTCAGTCAGGTCTGTGTGGGTCCCTTGACTTGCCCCAGTAGTGGGGGGTATACTGCACCTTTCCTCCAAATTTGGTGTTTCTACAACATATGGTCTTTGCTTCCCATACCATTTTACTTGAGAATCAGATTAATATGTAGTAAAAAATGTGAAAAAACAATAGGGTTCTAGCACCTGTGGTGAAATGTGAGCATTTAGATTTTTGTTTCAATATAGTGTGAAATCAACAAAACTTATTTGCAGCTCATCTTTGTTGCATAAACTTTGATCTACTTTGATAATTATTGAAATACTCCCAAAATTAACACAATACCTTTTTAGAGCTTGTCATTAAATATATCAAACACATTAACTTTAACTTAAAACACATTAAAACACATTAACTTTTAGTGACTTTCATGATACTATATGATAACGTATGCTATAGCTGGCTTGTACTGGTCAGCAAAGCACAGTCCGTGACAGTTGAGGATGCTAAGTGGTCAAATGGACACTATCTTTATAAAGGCTTTTAAAAACCAATGTATATATAACACACAAAAATTAATCATTTAAAATTAATGAAAAGCATGCACCTTTAATATATGACTTTTCAAACTCACTCCTTTGTCTGCAGACCTTGCAGATTAACGACTCAATTTCTGTGCAAGACAAGCATAAATTTGTGTGGTAAAGGAGTTAAAATAATAACCCTGCAGTTGGTTCTCATAGTCAACCCAGATGCTAGGTGATGCTGAATTAGAGAGGTAGAAATTAATCCAGCAAAATCACTCAAAAGGCTTAGGCGTGCATTTTTTTTTTTTTTTAGTGTAAAGAGAACTGAGGGCCATCCTTGGTGTGTGTGTGTGTGTGTGTCTTGATGTATTCAACACAGCCAGCATTGGATCCATTCTATATCTACTCCTGTCTCTTACTGATAAACTGTCAGGCAGCACACAAACACACGCACACACACACACACACACATTCACACACAGTTTGTCTTGTTATCTTGCTTTTTAATGGGGCTGGTGTCTTTTTTCACATTTAATTGTGTGTTACTTATACCCACAGGCTTGCTAAATGTGTGTTACTCCCAGTACTCCATAGGCCACATTCCATGCTCCGTGCAGCACAGCTTGTTTCCTGATATCACATATTGTTTGACAACTTCAGAGTTATTTGTTTTAAATGTATCCATTTAAGACTGAACAGGACTACATATAGTGTCTGGTCCACATTACATTGCTCTCTTAACCATATGCATATGCCTGCTCTAATAAGAACATACATGTATTTACAGTGCAGGCAGACACATGGTTGCAGGGAATGCAAACAAACACACACACACACAGAAACCTCAGGAGTTTTACTGGGTGGAGAGGAATGATTTACATTTTCATGGAGACGTCATAATGCTAAGCACTCAAACTAAGAAATGATTTAACATGCGGTAATCGCTAGTTATGGGAATCAGATATTGAAAGTAATATTTTGCTAGGTTTTCCTTTTTTTTCACCAGAATGACATTACTATCATTTTACTGTTTCTCAGTTGATATAACACATTTCTCCAAACTAAGTTCACTCCTCAAAATGGATAATTAACACTGAACTGAACCACTAACAATTTTGCAAAACACATTTTCAGAAATTTCATACAAATTGTATTAACCTAGTTCCCCAAAAATCTGTATTTCTACTTGCAGTCATAACTAATTTACATTTACCCAGAAATCAGAACACAGGTTCATATAATAGAGCTGTGGAACTGTCTGAAAATTATGTTTTATATTTAGTGTACCTGTATGATTATAGCTGAATGCATTATTTAATCACAAAATGACAGGTCTGTGGTTTTGAGGTCAATATTTATTTTATGAGAGGAAAGCATTATTTCATTTTGCAGTGGAATAGATGTGTTGATTGTTTTGAGAGCATTGACTTTAGTTTGGAGAAATGCCATGCTAATTTAGAAACTGCAGTCTAGTCATCTTCCACTGTGAATAATCAAGTTATCCGCAAAATGTGGACCAATTAGTAATATTAGAAACTGTTTCACAGATAATGTGTTGACCACTACTGAGGAACAGCATAGAGACAAAAAAGCTACTATAGTGTTAGCCATACTGAAGGAAGTTTTGCTGTCCTGGTGTACTTAACCTTGTTCACAGGCTGACAGGCAGACCAAACACAGGGTCAGCACTTAGCTGAGCGGCTCCGCTGACAGAGAGTAGAGTCCGTTTTTTTGTGTGCGTGTGTTGGTTACTGAGGTTAAAGTTAGAGCTGGAGTAGTAGTTCTGGACTAATTCGCTAGTTTGCTCCAAGAGTAGAATGAGCAAGCACTCGCTCCTGAGTGGTCTATCAGAAAAGCAAATCCATAAATCCATGAAAATTATTTGAATTTTCAAAAGAAGATGATACTAGCAAAATCTTATGGTATGGGTGATGCAATATTCACTGTCCTAGCCCACTAATGTTTTTTTTTCTTTGTTTGTTTTCATCCTGCATCAAATTAGATAGGATGTAGTATGCGCTGAAATACTCACAGTTCATACCTTGACAAACATTTCAGGCTAGAAGAAAGGGATGTAGTTTTGTTACTAGGCTCAGATAATATTTGTGGGGAAAACTGACATAGGCTACTCCATGTTATCTGTGCTCTCTAGATACTGTAGGTAGCCACAGAGTTGTTTAAGATTTTAAAGATTAATGTTCAAATTCAAATGGTTCAGTAAAGTTCTGCTTTTACATTGTAAGCTAAAGATGTACTCCAGTCATTTTAGAACAGCACAGAGGGCAGTTATTACCCCCAGTTTGCCCGTAACATCAGTTCTGTTTGAACACATGCTCATAAACAATATGTGTCCACATATCTGACTGACCATGTGTGTATGTCCAAGTGTGTACATCTGTTTTGAAGTTAGTGACTGTTTGTTCCCATCTATGCTTTCAAATGTGTTCTCCAAACATGCTGGCTGTCGTTGAGCCTCGCTAATGAATGTTTATGGCCCCTCGGGATGCATGGGCAAGCTCAGGAAATTGATCACACATTACCATGGTGACCTGAGAGATTAGTTATCATATCCAAACTAAACATGGGCTGAAGCTGATGTAAGATGGACAATATCATCAGCCATTTAATTAAGGGCACCTTAGTGACAATCACACTGTTGTTTTTTTCAGAGCTAATACATCTGTTTCTTATTTTCCATAAAAGTTCAGCAGGGTGTCTTGGATGTTTTTTCATACTATGAAAGCATTAAACATACATTTATAGTGACTGCACATATAATGTACCTCTTATTTTGAAGTTCTACCTAACCATTGACTTAAGGCATGCTTGGCTATTATTCACATTTTTACTTGTGGAAAATAAAACTGAACACCTCTTTTTTCACATAGAAAGGTGTATTTAATGCACTTTTGCACATATTTAGGTCTTTGTCTACTGGCGCACCTGCCATTTGTCCCTTTTACAAGCATCTGAAAGCAGTTGAAAAAAATGCAGCTGGAATGACACAGGGGTCAGGGTGACTTTTTGGACCTTGCTAGAAGCATTATGATTCAAAATGTGAACACAGGGATTACATTTGGCATTTATCAATGTGCTTGAGAGCCTCTGAGCATTAGCAAGGCACCCAGCATGATTGCCTGCTGCCACTGCTTGTGAAAGAACTCAATAAGTTAATAGTGTGAGTCTGGCTCATGGCTTTCTGGACTCTAATCATTAGCTATTGACCCAATTCATCTTAACAAACCCTAATCCCAACTTTTGCCATGCCCTACACCCTGAATCCTAAAGAGCAGTGAATATGACTGTGTAATCCTTTGATAATCAGATAAATACATTAGCAAACTCTCTCAGGTGGAGAGTAATAGTTTCATAAAATATTCATTTAAGGCCATGTACCATATTGGTGGAATAAGAGACATTTGTCCTTTTTATGTTAAGACCTCTGTTCACTGAGAAGGGCTTTGGTTTCAGGGCCATTGTTGGAGGTCATGGTTGAAAGGATTGTTTCCTGAAAGCCTTGATCTACAAAAAGTTCCACAAGAGTGATCAAAGTGACATGGACTCCATCTCTTGAAGCTTTGCACTTTGAATTCAACCAAATTCAGTTTTATCACAGGACATGAGGACAGCATCAGAACACCACCTTGTATGCTTCTTATCTGATTTTATGTACATCCACAGTGGCTTTAAGATGGTGCTGTTCATTGTCTCCTTACAGACCATTCTTTGAAGGATAGTCCACTCTCCCTGGGAGACTTTCTCATGGGAACTTCAGAGAGAGTCAGAAGTTGGACTAATGTTTTGAGTCATGTAATGAGGGGCTAATGGACTAATGTAATGAGGGGTCAGAATAAAAGCTCAAAATAAAATAAAAGGGAAAAAAGTCCTACAACTTTTTGTTTGGTGGCTGAAAGAAAGAGAAGTTGAGTTTGGAAGTCTGTCTGAACATCCAAGAGGCAGTTGTTCTACATGTTTACATCTTCCCAGGACATTTTTCCCCTTCTTGTGCTGGAAACAGATTAGGGCATGGGGTGTTAAATAAATAAGATGTACTCCACTCCCTCCTCATTCTCTCTCTCTTTCCCTTGTGCTTTCTCACTCTGAATGTTGAGTGACAGTAATCCACAGTGAGACACTGAGTAGCAGATTTGTTTGGCATTTTGCAGAGGCCTGTTCCTCCCTCCCAGAATAGGCAGGCAGGTTGATAATGTCGGGGGTTTTAATCTGTGTGCCAGCCTCCCTCTATTGTCAGGAGGCCAACTCCCAATCCTCCTTGTCGAATGGAATCCCTCCGTCCATCCCTTCTCTGCTGACACCCATAATGCCTCTGAGTAGTAAGGATGAGCCTAGGGCATGAAGGTAATAAAAAAACATTGCTGTAGAGAGTGGCACTATTATGGGATGCAGATTTAATTGAAATGAGATTCAAACGTGAGGAATAAGGTGTGCGAGGATGAGTGTGTGGTTAAAGGAGAGGTTAATATCTGTTGGCTTTTTTGTGGACCACTGATGTGACATGATTTCAGAAACAAGTCCGTAAAGAAGGTTTAATGCAAAGGGGCTAAACAAAAGGGGAAAAGCTGTGTGTGTGTGTGTGTGTGTGTGTGTGTGTGTGTGTGTGTCTGTTAGATTGAATTCAAGAGCATTTGTAGAGAATTGTAGAGGTTTACCAGCCCGCAATTCAGTTACACTCTTTGCAGTAGCAAAGAATATGGCAATGTGTGTAATTGCTATATATAGATGTTGTATCTGTGCATGTATTTAGTTGAGTTTATTTATTTGTTGGTGCTGTAACCCAGCTGAAACATGGACACTCTGCAAATTCCTGTTATTGCCGTAATTTCCAGACCACATAATTATTGCCAGACTTTAGTCTGATAGGTTTGACACCCACATGTCCTCCATCCTTGTACTGAACACCAGCATCCCACAGGGATGTGTGCTTAGCCCTCTCCTCTACTTTCTGTTCACCCACAACTGCGTACCTGTTCATGGCTTGAACTCCATAATCAAGTTTGCACATGACACCATGGTGTTAGGACTGATCAGGGATGAGGATGAGACGGCCTACAGAGAGGAGGTCGTGCACATGGCAATGTGTTTTGCTGACAACAGCCTGTCTCTAAACACCCAGAAGACCAAGGAACTCATTGTGGTCTACTGGCAGACCAAGAGTAGCCACATGTACACCCTATCTACATCAGTGGGGCTGAGGTAGACCGGGTGGCCGGCATTAAGTTCTTGGGTGACCACATCTCCATGGGCCTCACCTGGGCCATCAACATCTCCACCCTGATCAAGGAGGCACATCAGCTAGTATCTACTCAGATACTAGTGAGCTTCTATTGCTGTACCATCGAGAGCATACTGATGAACTGTATCTTAGTGTGGTACAGCAGCTGCTCAGTCTCCGACTGGAAGGCTTTCTAGTAGGTGATGAAAACTGCCCAACACATCACTGGTGCCTTGCTACCCTCCATCACAGACATCTATCATGGACATTGTATACAGAGGGTGAAGTGCATCATCAAGGACATCTCTCACTCCAACCATAGACTGCTCAGTCTTCTCCCATCCAGGAAGCGCTACAGGAGCCTCCGATGCCTTGCCAGCAGGCTAAGGAACAACTTCCTTCTCTTGGCAATAAACATACTGAACTCCTCACAACACTGCTAATCCCCCATCCTTCAACTTACACCATTGCACCGTTTGCACATGCACATCCCTACATCTGCACATGGACTAACCTTAAACTGCATTGCATAGTACTACTTCCATTTACACAGATCATGCCATTTGCACTTTTTTTTTCCATGGCTTATATTCCATTTGCACTGTCGATAACGTGCCATTTACACATGCCACTTGCACTTTATTGCCACCCTACCTCATGGTCTCTTTGCACATTACACCTAATGAGACTTGCTGTTTTGCACTTTTGGTTAGATGCTAACTGCATTTTGTTGGCTTTGTACTTGTACTCTACCCAATGACAATAAAGGTAAGTCTAATCTAATATAATTTGGGCCACTCACTTGACCATAGATTTAACCTTTTTGACCCAGTAAACTGGCATTCCATTCCACTGGCGGAATGGAAATCGACTTATCGGACATTTTCAATCAGTATAAACAAATGTATTATTTTATCACCGCAAGGCTGTTATAAGATTAGTCAGAACAGTTGGGTTTCTGTGTGTAGAGTATGGTGAGTATCGCTGAGCAGGGGAGATAGGAATGGAGCAGGGTGTGAGCCCCCTGCTGGGCAAACAATTCACACCTCTCTACAATAACAGTGGTACAGAGATAAAATGGACAGCACAACTAAAGCTTTTTTGATAGTGAAACACTGTATACAACTGCCACAATAAAATTATAAAATTTAAACCTAGTAGGCTAGGTACAAAAGAAATACATATGAAATACTGCAAATTATTAAAGCCCTGGATGTCTACTTTCATATGAGCCATTAACCACTACTGTGGAATGTGACATCCAAATAAATTTAATGCTGAGCAAGGGCACTCCCAAAACAGGTGGAAATTCCTTTTCTTTTAAAAAGAGTTAAACAAGTATAATCCAACAATCGCACTGTAAAAGTGTTGTTAGCCTTGTGTAATGAGAAAAGCAACTGCAAACAGTGTGGCAAGACAGAAGAAAGTTGTGAAAAAGATCACTTGTGTGTACAGTCTGATTCATGGGTTTCCATGCCTGTGTAGACTATGTGTGTGTCTGTGGGTGAGTGTGTGTGTAGGTTAGTGAATGTCTGCTTTCTTTCACACACCACAGACTTGCATCTGTGGGAGCATCTGCAGATAATAGGCCATCATGGCCATTCTTATAGTGTGGCTGCTTAAATGAGGTACACTTCAGAACATCTGTTTCTATAATAATCACATGCCAATTAATTATGCAATATACTATAATATGCAACAAGCACAGTTTTGTCATTAATATTGTTATTGACACACACCACACACACACACACACACACACATAAAAGCTCATATGTTATGAAGTACATAATAATGGTCATGCCAGTTGCCCTGAGATGATAATGTAAATGGTGATTAAATTAGGTAAGGCACACGTCTATACGCTAGAACACTGTATGCCCCTGAACAACTGAACTCTCTCTCTCTCTTTCCTGCTATCTTGTTCTGCTTGTGCTAAATTACAGGCTTGTCTTGTGCTCAATATAAAGTCAATACAGATCTGCAGAGAGAAAGGGATATAGTGAGATAGACGTCAGTATAAACAGAAGGAAAACATGAATGGAAAGAGAAGGTGGGCAAGCTTGGAGAGTGAGGATGAAAGGGTGAAGCGATCTGGAAAAAATTACTGAGGGGAGAGCTTTTAATATGAGATGAATGTGTGTGTGTGTGTGTGTTGGTGCAGGCCCATGATGAGGGTCAAGCACAGTTTAGAAGGGGAAGACTTCTCTTGGGAGCTAATGCTGTGTTCGAGGTTAAGTTGCAACTTATAATTGCCTGCCTACAACCGGAAAAAGCCACCAAAAACGCCCCCCCCCCCCAACTTAAAATTTCAACTTGGGGTAGTCTTCTCAGGTACCAGTTCCTGAGATGGCTGCACATACTTTACACACAGTGTAAAGTCATATGTAATGCCGAGTGAATTTTGGAAAAAAACAAACAAACTACATATTCCAGCACCCCACACACTAGTCTGTTACATTGCAACATTTTGGCAGGAAAATGTGAGCACTACAACATTACCAGCATTATATTTTCAAACAAAATGGCTGCCTGCTTCTGATCCCTCAGCTGTCAATTGTGGAAAAAATTATCATATTTTCCAAGCAAGTATATTACATGAAGTAAGATGAAGATATATATGTGTATATATACACACACACACACACACACGCACACACATATTTACATATATATATAAAATCATTTTGAAAAAAATGTGCCACAGAGATATTTTTATTAATGCAACACAGGGATTTGATGGTCATTTATTTTCCCATACAATTCACAGAGGTTTTTCCATTCAAGAAATGCATAACTTTTCATGCAAAATGATTTCTTATGATTATTCTTACTTTATTGTTCTTATACAATATTTTACAAATGAGCTTTACATGCTCTGAGAGAGCAAACAAAAGACACGCTTTCGTGGAGGTGTAAATTTTTTTCCCACTTTGCACGTCGAACGTGCCGAGGTCAGAAATGGCGTTATTACAACTTAGAAGGTACCACATAGAGTACAGAGCATAATGTTGTTTTCAACTAGAGGTTGTAACTTGCAATTCCCAACCTCTGACCAGGAAAGACCTAAGAAAACACCCCTTCAACATGGAATTCCTATCCTGGAACTTGGGAGGGTCTCCTCAACTCTGAGTTAGCAGTGTGTTTTGGGTCAGTGTCTTGCTCCATGGTGAAGTTCCTCCCAATTACATTGGATGCAATTCTCTGTAAATTGGCAGACACAATGTTTCTGTACACTTCATTAATAAATATCCACCATGCTTGACTGATGAGCTCGTACAGTCAGGTCCATAAATATTGGGACAGTGACACAGTTTTGGTAATTTTGCCTCTGTACACCACCACAGTGGATTTGAAATGAAGCAGTCAAGATGTGACTGAAGTGCAGACTTTCAGCTTTAATTCAAGGGGTTTAACAAAAATATTGCATTAACCGTTTAGGAATTACAGCCATTTTTTACAGAGTTCCTCCATTTTCACAGGCTCAAAAGTAATGGGACAATTGACTGATAAGCAGTTTCATGGCCAGCTGTGGCCTGTTTCCTCCTTATATCATGATAAATTAAGGAGATAAAAGGTCTGG
>CM040468.1:14163157-14177873 GCA_022758105.1 Pangasianodon gigas | reverse complement strand
GGAACTCTGTAAAAAATGGCTGTAATTCCTAAACGGTTAATGCAATATTTTTGTTAAACCCCTTGAATTAAAGCTGAAAGTCTACGCTTCAGTCACATCTTGACTGCTTCATTTCAAATCCACTGTGGTGGTGTACAGAGGCAAAATTACCAAAACTGTGTCACTGTCCCAATATTTATGGACCTGACTGTATGTTTTGGCTCATGAGCAGATCCTTTCTTTTTCAGACTTTGGCCTTTCCCTCCCTTTGCTAGACATTAATCTTGGTCCCAGAACTTTTGTGGCTCATCTCTGTATTTCTATGTGAATTCCAGTCTGGCCTTCCGATTTTTACTCTTGCTCAGTAACACTCTTACTGAGTGGTTTGGATCTTGTGGTATGGCCTGTATATTTCTGCTCTCAAAGTCATGTTTGAACGGTGGATTGTTATACCTTCACTCCTGCCATGTGGGGGTTGTTGGTGATATCAGTGACTGTTGTTTTTGGGTTCGTCTTTACAGCTTTCACAATGTTTTGTGATCAACTGCTGCTGTTTTCCTTGGCCAACCTGTCTGATGTCTGATTGTTAGTACACCAGTGGTTTCGTTCTTTTGCAGTACATTCCAAATTGTTGTATTGGCTATGCCTAATGCTTGTGCAATGGCTCTGATTGATTTTCCCTCTTTGTTCAGCTTGCATCTGTGGGAGCATTTCATGATTTCTTAATTTTATTGTTCTTATACAATATTTTACAAAAGTTTAATATTTAATATGTAACATGGATTTAATATAATGGATATGGATTCTAAATTAGCAGTAACTATGCATTCATATGTCTTCATTTTTATTAGTAGGTGTAGGGGTGTAGGTGTTTTAGTCCACTGTTGTATATTTGATAGTTAAAGCTCCTATGTCTTGCCACAGAGAGAAAAGAAAAGATTTATTCAAAATTTATACAATGTTTTGCGTATGTAATGAATGACTTGTCATTCATTAACAACTAAAAATTTGTAATCGTGGCCAAATTGTTGTGGTGTAAAAGAAATTAAACACTTCTGGACCTGTTGTGATTGGAAAATAATCAGCTTCAGGGTGGTAACAATAACTCTGCTTCATGTAGGGCCACATCACGCTACCTGTCACACCACGCTGTCATTGATTATTTTCCTGTAACAGCACACCCCATAGCATTATACAAAGTGTGTGTTCTAGATAAAGAAAATAGTTTGTAACTTGACTTATGTAATACTGTTTAGCAGTTATTTTTGCTCCATTCAATAACATGATTTTCAATCCTTAAGTAATAAAATATTTTCTGAAGACATTTTAATGTGATTTTCTCTCTCTCTCTCTCTCTTTTTTTTTTTTATAAATATAGCATGGATATTACTAAAATTGCAGTGTTAGAATTTTAGAACCTTGAAAATCCATTGTTGTAATTGTGCACGTTTTTATAAAATCACTCAAAAAAAAAAAAAAAAACCTAGTCATTTTCTTGATCAGGGAGCTTAAAGAAATAGATAAATGACAAGAAAAAAAATTTTCATCAACAATATCAATGCTTGGGTTTCTGACTGCTAAATTAATTTATAGCAGGATTGGCTTTAGATCAGTTAATATACAGACACAGTACTTGGTTACATCTATAACATTGACCATACCATTCGCTGTTTTGAAAAGGTAATCATCAACATTACAGTTGTCACTAACGTTAGCCAGCCTGCTAGGTTGTTGCTAAGCTACTCGGTATTGTCCGCTGTTGTTTCTGCACTGCAATTTCAGTCCAAAATGTTGCATGAATTTTTGAAGTTCACTGTAGTACAGCAGTACCAATAGTCACTCAGTCCTGTAACTGTAAAAATTGGTTAAAGTAGATTTGTATGAGCATTATGTGCTCTGAGAGAGCAAACAAAAGAAATGCTTTCGTGGAAGTTTTTTTTTTCCCACTTTGCACATCGAACATGCCAAGGTGGGAAATGGCGTTATTGAAGCTTACAGAGTACCACTTATAATACGCAGCATAATGCTCTGAGTGTCTGCCACTTGAAAAATGGTTGCGTTGAACAAAAGGTGGCATGTCCTAAGTTGTTTAACACATCTAGATGTAGATATCAGGAAATGATATCATCTCATACTCAGCTTTTGATCTCACCAAATGTCTTCAGTGCATAGCAAATACAAAAGTATTGGCCTTGCCTTTCCAATACTTTCGGAGGGGACTATAGTGCTGCTTACCTTTTAATGAGTTACGCTGTATATATACTGCTTATATTTGTATTTATATTTAATGAGTTATGCTGTATTGCTTTAGATCAATCAACACAGAGACATACCTACTTATTAAATCTAATATTGACTATACAGTTTGCTGTTTGAGGAGGAACATATACATTACTCAGTTCTGAGCTCTGACTTCGAGGAAAGTCGAATGCAACATAAACTCTCTGTTAACACAACCACCCCTCTCCCTTCTGAGCATAATTTCTGCGACTGTGTAGCTGCTTGGCATGTTTTTTTTTTTAATAAGAAAAGTCTCAGCAGACTTACACACAATGGATATTACCACTTACATACAAAGCACACAGTGCGGAAGTCTCCCATGTGCAATAAAAAGATGCACTCATGATGCCTTGATTGATGGGAAAAGATAATGGCTAGCAAAAAAATGGCCCTTCCCCCGTCCCTCACAATCCACTATAAATGCTATTTCTCTCTCTCTCTCTCTCTCTCTCTCTCTCTCTCAGAGTGGATGGTGGGGGAAGACATTTGACATTTATTCAATACCATCAGTGGCTGTGCAGTGGCACCCTACAGTGGAATTATGAGCATCGGCTACTTAAGATAAAAGCTACGTAGTGTCAGTCGAAGGCAGCACTTAAAGATATCCAAGATTCCTCTTTAGGAGATATGGGAATACACATCCTGTCTCCTCCTCTCTCTCTCTCTCTCTCTCTCTCTCACTCACTCTCTAATGTTTCGTTCGTTCTTCTCGAAGCGATGGTTCATCACACCACTCAAAACGGTTCTCTGTGTGCACTTCCTTGTGCTTTTTAATAAAATTCAAAGAGGAGGAATTCTCTCAGTTAATAATGGTGAACAAAAGGGCTGTTGTGGGACTGGGGTGGAGGCCTGGTCTGTGTGTGTGTGTGCATTTGTGTGTGATGATACCACATAGATGAAGCTCTGTCACTATAAACTCTTGACCTCTCTCGGACAGGGTCTCAGGGAATGGGTATTATTCATTAGCCAATCAGAGATCAGCAGGTATGACCTCATCTTTTAGCCTTTTGACCAGTCTTTATATCATCACTACAATTAGTGTATAATACTTCAGTGTTTTCAGTTTAATCTAAGTTTACTGCATCTGAAACATATGTATGATTATGTTAGGCAAGAATTCCGGTGTTTCCCTGCCGTCAGAAAATAACAGACATGTTTAACTGAATAATGTTTAATTTAATTTTTCAGTCAAAGTTTTTTTTTTTTGCAAACTGTTTAATTTGCAAATGAAATACTAAATCTGTATCATGTGTCATTTCAGAAATGGGAGTATAATTTGAGGAAGAATTTTTGGTTATATGTTACAAATGTAGTAAACTTAATCATAAAGGAAAGAAACTGGAATTACTTTTTACTAAAAAAAACTAAAAAATTCAGAAAACTGAAATTGCAGTGTATATTCACATAACTTTAGATGTTTATTTACAGGATTCAGACATTGACCTTAAACCTCAATTATAAGTTAATAAACTGGTTTTCTGTTCTTTTCTCAGTACACAGAAACATTTATCCAATAATCACACATACACTACAGATGAAATTGGTTGAAAAATTATTTATTCATTTAAAACATCTTGAAAATGTTTACTATTCATAATTAAAAATCATAGCATTCTAAGGGTGAATAAATATATTTTGCCCTATAGTTTGAATTGTTGGCCTTGTTTGAATCAGTTTTTTTTTTGGCTTTTAACCATGTCAGAAGTGGCCGGGACCAGCAGTAGGTGGTTGGAGACAGTTGTCTTGATTTTTTCCTCATCTCCCTGGATACATTGTGCCCTATAGCCAAGCTACTAGTTGTGGCTAACAATGGTCTTCAGCAGACAATCACCAATCAAGATAATGGAACACAGTGTGAGATGGTGTGAGAAAAAAAGGCACACACACTGTATGCAACGCCTCGACCAAAGCTCCTCATCTGAATTAAAAGTGTCAGTGGATACAGCTCTAATCCTCACCATATTGGATTGCTTTATAAACTGTTCAATGCACTTATGCTTTGAGTGATAGACAAACAAATGTATATGCCAGAGAGCAGCAGGTGTGACCTTGCTTGTGTTGTCATGCATGTGTTTGTGATAGCACGTATGTGTTCATCTTTTTTTTTCATTTCAAAGTGGAACATGAAAAAATACCAGTTGATGGTTAAAGCTGAAATAAAGCAGGAAGAATTTGTTTGTTGTGTTCTAGTGTTTTGCAGGTGCAGAATTTCCCAGATAGGAGTAGAGAAATTTAACAGGTGCCATAAAGAAGCACTTGTATTCAGACCTCCCGCTTAACTTTAATCGTAACCCAGAAAAGGCTGGATCCCTAATGGCTAGTGCTTCCCTACTGTGTGCCCTTAGTGTGCTCTTATTGACAGCAGTGAGTAAAAGGCTATGATGCTGTTTTAACAATGGCCAATTGTGGTGGCCGATAGGGACAGGCCTGTGTTGAAGAAAGCATCTACAGACAGCAAATCTCAGACAAGGTGTTTATGAGTGTGTCTTAAGAATGATTAATATTGCGTTGCGACACGGAGAGGGGATCATGGGTAAATGTGGCATGCAGAGACATGCTAGCGCACAGTCCTCCCATGAGCTAACTACGCGTTGTGCATATCTTTGGTGGTATGCACGGAAACGGTTTGATGAGACATTGAGACATTTCTTCTGAGGGTTTCATCAAATTCAACTTAATATTGTTTAAATCAGAATAATACTGTTCAAAGTACATCTGAAGTGTAAACAATAAAATGCTAAACAATAACGTGTAAACAATAAAAATTTTCCCTCATCTTGTAATTTCTGTCTTCTATAAATGTGCTTGTGCTCTGAAACTGCTTTGTGTAGTGTGTTAAAAACCTTAAAAGAGCAGATATAAACATATTCACTCTGTTAGTTTCTCAGGCCGTTGTCTTTAAAAAAAATCTCCTCTATGATCTTGCACTGAACAGCTAGCATAAATGAACATGAGCGAGTTTTTCCCCCTGCGTTTGATGTTTGCTTCACACATGGTGATATGGTCACATTATTGTATAATGGATTTATTTGGAATAAATCTAAATATGGAAAACTACAATCATAATATTTTGTTAATATAAATATATCATATAAGGTGTGAGGCGTTATAATGTTTGTAGTTCATTATTATGGCCAGTTTAATCCTGTAGGGTTGGGAACTTTACCTTTTCTTTCTTCTAACAAACTAACAATAAAGACAGTGTAGGTGATGTAAACCACAGCATCTCAATAAAAATAAAAACTAAAACATCATAATTCAGTGATTCATAAAATTGTTGGTCTAATTGTTGTTGTTTTTTATTTTCTATATGCAGTATAACAACAAAACCAGAAGAACTGCACAACCCTCCCACCCCCTTCACACACTCATAAGAGAGAAAAGAAAAGAAAAAATAAAGCTCCAAGCAGTGATGACGGGCCCAAGCACTATGGTGCCGGTGTAGAGTGACTTGTTTTGCACTGATGTGTTAGGTTAAGCCCAGGGGCCCGTTCTTCAAAAGACACATCCGAGATGATATGATCCAACTAATCATTATCTGGCTAATTAGGTTCTTCGAACGCACCTGTTGTTGATGATTAGTATGGCTGGATTGAGTTATCTGAGATCATTGCGCGTTCATGCGCTGGTTTAAAAGGGGCTATGTATCGATAGTAGAAACACTGATAAGCAATGCTGCTATTGGTTGCCCACAATGGCCAAAGAGCGTGCCCACTTTTTCTCAGCGACAGAACAATAACTCTTAATGGAGGGCTATGGCGAGTTCCAAAATTTAATAAAAACGTCAGGGAACACCTCAAAGGCTGCAAAAGCCAGGAGAGAGGATTGGCAAAAAGTTGCAGACAAATTAAATGCGTAAGTAGTGACGGTGTTAGATGTTTTTATCACTTATTACAGTATATATTATGTACTTTTCTTTTTTTTATTTTATTTTCATAATTACTTTAATCTTTTATATTAGAGCCACCACGGGACCCACTAGAACCTGGGAACAAGTAAAGGTGAAATACAAGAATATTCTACAAAATGGTAATATTAACTACATATACTGTTCATGTACTGTATGTGTACTGTTGTAGACATATACAAGTTCTCCGCATCTCCAGTAGTGTAAAGGAAAGTGCCACTCGCAAAGAATCTCAACGCGATGCACACAGTTTGTGCTGTTGTTAAAGCCCTACTCCGACGAGTCGAACTTTTAATATGAGGTTCCAACAAATTAATAATGTAAATGACACCCTCACGTGAAAAACAATATCTTTCAAAAAGTGCACTATCGCGCTGTGCTAATGGATCCTGTCTGTCTTGCAAAACGCGATTAATTCTAAAAGCTCTACGAATTATCCTCGCACCTTCCGCAACAGGTTCCTCTCGTAAAAACGGCCAAGACATGGCTGCAACAGACTTCCCATATCACCTCCGCTTATAAAGCCGTGATCTAATCCTGTTTACATGAAATAAGCCTGCTCCCGAGCAGGTTTAAGCTTACCGACCCGTTGCTACAGTATGACAACAACTTCAGGATGAGCGTCGAAGAACCAAATAGTCCAAGATCGTGCCAAATCGTCAACAATCAAATCCAGCTAACTGAGTTAGCGATGTACGAAGAACGGGCCCCAGGTCTAAGGCTTTACAACAGCTTCTGTGTCCAAACATACAGCTAATATTTGGTGAGAATTACAGTGTAACAGCTATGCAAAGATTAAATGTCATTATAGCGATACAGTAGATGTCTTTAAAAAAGGGTGTGTGAAAACAATGCATAGTGAAGCGAGCGCTGTAGAGTAACTTGTTTTGCGTTGATGTGTTTGGTTAAGTCCAGGTCTAAGGCTTTACAACAACTTCCATGTCCAAAGATACAGCTAATATTTGGTGAGATAATGCATGAAGAAGATAAGAGATATATGTTGTTATCCTTATTAGCCATTAATTAATTGTAGTCATTAATTAATTTATGTGTAGTGGGCACATGCATTTAAGGGGGTGCAACATAGCTCTGTTTATGTGCCTTTCTCCTAGTTTGTGATTTGATTTGATTTGAATTACAGTGTAACAGCTATGCAAAGATTAAGTGTAATTATAGCTACATAGTAGATGTCTTTTCAAAAAAATCCATATTAAATCCAAAATGACCTACTTCCTGTTGGGCAGAGCTAATTACTACGACATTACTCTGACCAAGTTTTAAACAATTGGGGTAAATATAAGAATACTATTTAAAAGCCTGTTTTAAGTGACACACTTCTTGTTGCCACTTGGACCATAATAATAATAATAATAACAATAATTAAAACTGCAGCATTTTCAGGGGCCAAGCACAAAGACTCAGTGAGCCACACATTCACAGACATGCTACAATTGTTGCCTAAGCAATCACAGGAAAGCAGAGCCATAACTTTAGGCAAGATTTGTAGTTTCACTCATGATGTGTATGTTTTGACCACAGACAGTGGTGGAATTTTCTGACTGTAGGAGGAAAGGTCTAGATGAACAAATGGGCAGAAGGGTGGCATTGCTGCAGCATTGTTTAGACACGTCTCAAGATGATGTGAGCCAAATACAGTGAAGATTGGACAAAAGTTGGAGGAGGAGTAGCAAAAATAGCAGTTAGATGTAAGCATTTATGACACATTAATGTAACTTTTGACCAGTAGGTGGTACTATCATGAAATTTGCATAGCCTCTGGTCATGGTCCTGAAGATGCCTACCAAGTTTTGTGTCAGTGTGCAAAGTCATTGCTGAGATACAGCCTCACTTCCTGTTTGGTGGCTTTGCCATCAGATTCTCTGGCCCATTATGGGCAAACCCTTTGGACTATTCAGAATTTTTTGATAACTTTTGAGAGGCTTACTCTGAAGATGATGTGCGCCAAATTTGGTGATGATTGGACAAAATTTGTAGGAGAACTGTTTTTAACAAAATCCAAGATGGCGGAAAATCTAATAGGCAGAAATTGACGTCATAGGGTGCATTGAACTCTCGACCTAGGACTTTTAAATTTTGCACACACTGTTCAAAAGTTATGATCTTAAATGCACTTCCAAATTAGGCCCAAATCTGACCCAATGGTGGCACTAGAGTGTTGGCAACACTTGACCCAAATTTGGTCAGAATGTTCCTTAGACCCTCCCCAATCGATGTGCCAAATTTCACAACTTTTTACCAGGCGGTTGTATGGGCTCCCACAGACTCCCTAGCCAGAAGAAGAAGAAGAAGAAAACATAGAATAACAATAGGGTGCCTTGGCCCCCAAATAAAAATAATCCTTAGGAAAACAATAGGACCCTGCACACTTTCAGTGTTTGGGCCCTAAAAAGGGGGGCATTAATAACATATAACATTGTTGGTTACAACCCACTGCTACTTGTATACAGCCAGATAAACCTGATTCTCTTGATACATGTGGACAAGAAGGAAAACAACCAGTCTAAAAAAGAAAACATTTTAAGTGCATTAAAAAAAGAAAGAATACGCAAACATATCACTTAATCAGTCTCCAAACATCTGTCCCCCTAACCAGTCCAACACTGATGAATCGACCCAGTTTAAGAATGGTTTCCAAATTCTAAAGAACTGACCCACCCTCTGATGGACAGCCTCAGTCAATCTTTGAAATGGGAGATGAAAAATAACCTCTAACCAAAGAGATACAGATGTTTTTTTATCTGAGATCCAAAGTTTTAACAGAGTCTGCCTAGCTGCATATAGTAATGCCTGCACCAGTACAGCTTCATCTGTGCTGCCAGCTTTAAGGGCTAGTATACAATGTAAGGATGTGAGCTCAATAGGGTGACCGAGAATCTTGCCTATCTGAAATAATTTCTGCCCAAAACTTCTGGACCTCTGGACATTCCCAGAACATTCCCAGGTAACAAGAATTACCTACTTTGCTCATTATCACAGGTGTCCAGTGCATACTGTGTAATATTTTGAACTGGGTCTCTGTATCTTTATTACTGGTAAGGATATGTTGAGAGTTCTTCAGTATTGATCGCCACATAGAGTCATCAATTTCCACAGCTAAATCATGCTGCCATTGCCTTCTAACTGCATCTGCAGTGCTGGGAAGACTTTTATAGAAAGCAGAATAGACTGAGGAACAAACTTAATAGAAGGGCTTTTTGTTAAATGGTCTTCCAAGGGGTTATTTTGGTCAAATGTTTTGATAGAAAATCCCTAATTTGCAGATATCTAAACAGATGGAAATTTGGAATAGCATATTTCTCCTTAATAACTTGAAACTACAACATAATTTTTCCATCGAAAAAAAAATTGTGTTATATTATGCCATACCTTAAGTGCTGTATCCTGCAAAGATGGTAGAAATTCTGGGTTAGGAAATAATGTGGCTAAGAAGGAAAAGTGCTTATTCAACTTAAAACATGTCTTTATATTGTTCCACATAGACAACATATGAAAAACCATAAAGCTGTCCTTAACAGACAGCTTTACTGATTTAAAACTGACAAATCGCAAGTGTTTCAGGGACAAAGGACCAGAATCAGCTCCTTTAAGATCAAGCCATGAATTGACATGGTCTTCTTTACAGTATACCTCGTCTGAGCTGCCCAATAATAGAAACTAACCCTGGAAACTGAAAGACACCCTTTTTCATAGGGTAATTGAAGTTTGCTAATTTTCATTCTAATTTTTTTACTCCTCCAACTAAAGGTTGCTGACATTTTATCAATATCACGAAAAGTCCTATTAGAAATTGAATTTGGTAGCATTTGCAGAGGATAAAGAAGGCTTCGGAAGAACATCCATTTTTAAAATATTGTTTCATCCCAGCCAGGAGATGGGTAAACTGTTCCATTGTTGTAAATCATTTCTGATATTCTTTAAAGTATTATGGAGATTCAGGTTAACAAGTTCAGTAAGGTTGGGGGAAACCTCAATCCCTAGATACACAAACCCTTTTGGTGCCCATCTAAAAGGAAAATCAAATGGGGGTAGAGATTCTGCAAGGGTCCCAAAAGGCATAACCTCTGTCTTTGACAAATTAACCTTATACCCAGAAATGCAACCAAAATCACTTAATGCTTGTGTGAAAACAGGAATAGAAATCTCTGATTTAGTTAAATATAAAACAATATCATCAGCATATAACGAATGCTGTTGATCATTTAAAGTTGTTGCTGTTCCTCTTTTGGCTGCTCCCATTAGGGGTTGCCACAGTGGTTCAATGGTCTGTGCATTTGATTTGGCACAGTTTTTACAACAGATGCATTTCCTGACACAACCCTCCACAATTTTATCTAGGCTTGTGGCTGGCACTGAGAGCACACCATTGCATGCAACCCCAGGGGCTTTGGTCGGTTCCCTGGCCGGTAATCGAACCCGGGCCTCAGCAGTGAGAGCACTGTGGCCTAACCACTAGTCCTCCAGGTACCCATATTGTGTATTTAAAGTAAACCCTGAAATTAAGTTGTTGTTTCTAATAAACTCTGGAAGGGGTTCAACAGCTAGAGTGAACAACAGTGGTGACAATGGGCACCCTTGACGTGTACCTCTTTCCAAGTGAAAATAAGGGGAGGCAAAACCGTTAGTCACGACATAGGCTTTCAGAGAACAATACAACAACTTCATCCAATTCACGAATATTTCTCCCAGATTGAACTGCTGAAAAAAATAAAACAGATAGGCCCTTTCAACCCTGTCGAATGCTTTTTCTGCATCTAAAGCTACTATAATACCCTCTAAATTCCTTCTTTTAGCATAATGTATCACATTCAGAAGTCATCTTACATTGTTAAAAGAGTTCCTGTTCTTAATGAACCCAGTTTGAGCTGGTTTTACCAGAGAGGGGAGAACCAATTAATCTATGTGCCAATACCTGTGCCAAGATGTTCAGCAATGAAATTGGGCGGAAAGAAGCTGGGTCTTCAGGATCCTTGTTCTTCTTTAAAATTAGTGAAATATTTGCCTTACATAAACTCTCTGGCAGCCTGTGCAGCTCACTGTTTGAATAGTTGTAAGTTTTTGCTAAGTAAGGGAAAAGAAGAGTCTTGAAGGCTTCACACCATTCGACCAGAAAGCTGTCTGGTCCTGGGGTTTTGCCTCCTTTCATTGAGGAAAGAGCCACTAAAAGTTCCTGCTATGTAATATCACCACCCGGAGATGTATTTTCTGTTTTAGGGAGAATTGCAAGTTTAATCCGGGCAAAAAATGCATCCAATTTCACTTGAGTGCATGACTTGCCTGAAGAATATAGATCCTTATAGAATTTAACAAAAATATCTGGAAAGATATTTACTTGGTTTATTTCCATGTTCTTATAATTTTTGCTTTTGGTAGAACAGGGCAAGCGATGCTTTATCTGACATCATAACATTAAGTGCAGCCTTCAAACTATGTATTCGTCAAATTGGCTTCAGTTAGGTTGGATTTGTGCTCATTCTCTGCTTCTTTTAAATTACTCTCTAATTCCTGCTGCTGTAACAAATACTTTTTTCCTTTTATAGGACACACAGGGAAATTATACAGCCCCTTAAAAATGCTTTTGCTGTATCCCATAATACTGATCCCGTAAGCAAAATGCTGTATCCCATAAGCTAGGTTGGTATCAAGGGTGTCGTTCGCTTCAAAGAAAAACTTAATATCTGATTCCATTTTTTTGTTTAAACTCTGGGTCATTTAGAAGAATCTCTTACCAGTACAAATATTGGTCAATAACAAATCAAGAAAGATAGGGGTATGATCAGACAAATAAATTCTAGAGTAAGAGTTATGAGAGTATGAGTAAAAGGTAGAGTCTTTATCTAAGGGGTATAGCATGCGCCAGACATCAACCAAATTAATATCATTTAACACGTCCATTACTTGCTCTGCATTAGAATTGGTGTTTGGTTTACTTCCTCTGGTAGTTTGTTGCGCAGGCGATCTGTCTAACAAATTACCTCTTACGTAATTGAAATCTCCCCGTATAATAGTTAAGTAACACAAATATTTCCCAAGCACTGTGGCTAATTGTGGCCAAAATGTAATAGACTTTGAAATTGGGGCATAAACATTCATCAGGGTTATCTTTTCCCTCAGAATAGTACCATGAATCAAAACAAACCTTCCATCACTGTCCTTTTCGCACCTTTTTAGCGTAAATGGCACACTGCGATAATATGGCTACTCTTCTGCTGTTGGATGAATAAGTAGAATAGTACACCTGACCGACCCATTCTCTCCTCAGCTTTTCATGTTATTTATCAGTCAAATGCGTCTCCTGTAGAAACATGATGTGCACATTTTCCTTCTTCATATAGTTCAAAATTTTTTTATGTTTGATTACATGGTTGACTCCTTTTACATTCCAAGAACATAATTTAATAGAAGGCATTCATATATGTTCAGTCTTGAAGAAGATATAACTGAAATCTGGCTCGACATGTCCATTCCCAGCTGTTATAACATAGGAAAAAATATGCCCCAAAAACAAACATGAACAAAGTCTCAAAAACATCAAGAACGAAATGAAACAATTACCCCTTCAGGAACTAACTTGGGGGTATGTGACAGACAGCCCTCTCCTTGCCTAAACGCTCACTAGCTTTGATTAAGCAGGAAGGACAGAAAGTCGAACTCCCCAAACCTTGGCGAAGACCCCATGTCCTACCGATATAGTGCATCATTATACATGCAACGATTAAAGTGGGATGACTGCCCATGAGAAAGGTCATAGCTACGCATTATGTAGATTAGTCTTCAGGTGAACTTGATGGCATTTCTTCAAGGAATTCAGCCACACCATCTGGAGACTTAAAGAATTTTGTGCACCACTGGTAAGAAATCCTCAAAGTTGCTGATTATGTCGTGTAGGCAATGCCAAGCCCGTTTAGCCTCTTCTTTATCTCGTAGAGCTCTTGTCTTTTAGACTGAACACCCACAGAGAAGTCCTCAAAGATATGAATTCCTCAACCATGAGCTGCTGAAATTGTCTTGCTTTCTGTATTATGACACATTTATCCTCATAGTGATGCAAGCGAATGTAGACCACTCTCGGCTTGCTACATTTGTCCATGTAGCGTTGTGCGGGACTGCGGTGTGCGCGATCAACCTTGACTCAGCCTTTTTTTGTCTCCAACTTCAACAAATTGGGCAACCAGGTCTCGAAGAAGTCCTTCGGGTTTTAATATTTTTCATATTACAACGCTGAGATCTGTTCTCTTGATCTTCAGGTCTTTCAAGAGCAGACTTTAGGCAACTTTCTGTTCGGGCTAAATGCTCACTCACTTGTGCAAACGAATCGTCATTCATCAGGGTCAAAGTGATCTTTTCACATATAGCATTAATAGACAACATTACTGTGTCTATTCTCTGATCCAGGGAAGACTTTATGTTGTCGATCACCCCTTCGCTGATTCTCGCAATTAGCGCGTCCACATCACTAGCAGACGCCATGCTAATTTGTGCGCATGCAGGCTGTTTAGCTAATGTCTTCTTTTTCGGTTTTGAACGGAGCATTCTCTTGTTGCTCGGTGATAAATACCACAAGTCAGAAAGGGACATTCTCAAGAAGCATTTTTCATGTTTGTTTCAATTATTTGGGCATACTTCACAAGACTTTGCCGAAAAAGATTGGGGAGCTCAGCCGTCGCACTGTTACTCCTAACAGCAGAACACGTGACAACCCTAAGCATTATTTTCTATAATGTCTGTTTAAACACTAGTTAGATTGAAGTACTTCAATACAAAAGCTGCTCATAGTACTAAATACAGTTGAAATAAAACACTTTAGAAATGCTTTCAGTGAGAATTCACTTGGTTTATAATCACAGGTTTCTTTTTCCCTAACATATTTCAATTATGTCCAGGTTATCTTCTATTTATTATTCCTACGGATCTCGCATTGCACTGCACTGCACTACATTTTCTGCGCTTCTTCGCTGTGTAAGTCAGTAAATTCTGGTGTGGTTCATGCAAAAGCACCTCCTCAAGGACATGCTCACAGTATGTGCAAATATGAATACTTCACCCTGTTAGGGGTTAGGACTGGTCAGCATGAGGGAAGGGATGCAACAGGGGTTTGAGTACTTCCTGCTATCTCCCTTTCTTTTTTAGCTTTTTTGTCAACAATATTCAGGCATAATTTCTAAAGGAACAAATAAGGCTCCCAAGTCCATTATCTTAGTACTAATCTGGGATCTAACACAACTGAAAGTCATCCAGAAACTTCCTCCTTTGATTAACTAGTGAAAAAAGGTCTAAGTACTGATGATTGGCTTTTTTGTATGTGTGCCTATCTGTGTGTGAGGGTCTTTCAGCAGTGTTGGTTGAATGCATGGACATATGGAGACTGACTTCTCTTGGGCATCACTGGGTACCAGAAGCCTTCCTCCCTCCTTTTCTCTCTCTCTCTCTCTCTCTCTCTCTCTCTCTCTCTCTCTCTGGCTGGCATGCTGGCAGCTCCTCTCCCTGGGATACTCAAGCCTTTCAAACATGAGTAATTGATGAATTGTATGC
>CM040468.1:14140924-14163057 GCA_022758105.1 Pangasianodon gigas | reverse complement strand
TTTTTTTTTTTTTTTTTTTTTCTTTTAAATCTGATTTTACTTCTCCTCCTGTACCTTATTGGTGCACTGCCACTTGCTGTCCAAGGTTCTCTCTGACTTTCAAACTCTGGTCCTTATTGCACTATTACATGTTTATGTGAACACTGTTAATAATTACACACTGTACCAAATTACCAAGTTTGTAATTCCTCCCTAATTCTCAAGACCCTTCTTCTCTAAGGGCTGAGGCTTGATTTGTGACTCTGGTGTTTTGTTCCTGCACCCGTATTATTTTTAGTGAGACGAGCAGGTGTCGCCGGGGCATGAATATTGAACGAGGCCGTTTATGAGATGACAAGGACACATTTGCAAGACTGGGAGGGAATAGAAAAGTGCTTAGTAACCCACTTTTTGCAGGTCCCCAGCAGAGATTCGCCAGGGATTTACGACGAAGTGATTGGCTGTGACGAGGGTTTTTTCTTCACTGGCGAATGGAACGTGCAGCAATGTGTGAATGACTTTTCCCAGCCATCTGTTCATCCAGCCCAATGGGACTGTGTGTGTGTGTGTGTGTGTATGTTTAAGAAAGACTGAGTCTATGCAGTTACACAGCTCTTCAGTCTGTCTTGACTGTGGGGAAGACTGAAGCACTTACCACATTATGCCTGTGTGTGAGGCATAATGAGATAAAAGGAAAGCGAAAAGATTCACAAAGCCTGCAATCCCAGGGTCTAAAAGACACTTATTACAGATTGAACAGACTGAATAGCTTATCTGTTAAAGTTGAAGTTTGGTGAAATATAAAATTTACACCTTAAACCAAAAGTATTCAGTAAGCCACAACATGGGTAGTTGAGCTACATCCTTTTTAAAACATTATTATAATCATTATTAAATCATTATTTTTTTATAATAATAGTATATGTTTACACATTTAAGTAAGAGAGGAATTATCTGCAAAACATTCACATTTCTAATTCCACATTCAAGCTTTGGGAGGTTAGGAAATTATGTTATCATGGAATCCTGCACCTTGAACAGAATGACAATAAACTTTGATAATTTAGGGGAAATTTATGGAAGTTAAATTCCATCGCATGTTAGCTGCATTAGCCTCATTGCTTCAGTGCAAAACTAAAGAAGCAAACATCAGACACCAAAGATATGCTGATTAACTACAAAATTAAAAATGTGATTTTTAAAATTTTTTTCATTCATTTAAGCTTTGTAATACAAACTGTAAAAACATAAAAATTTATTCCTATCAATAATTCAGTGTAGCGATTCAACACACAAATAAAAGTTTCTTATATTGTTAGTCTCTACTGTAGTTGCTGTTTGGGGAATATGGGGTTTTCACTTCTTGATATTTTAGTCTGCAGCATTTACTTAAGGTTATTGCATATAAGAGTTTCAGTTACTTAGTATGCACAAGAATTCACTCACATCTTGTCATACAAAGAGGAGATGAGAAACACAGATATTCAGTTAGTGTTTCACAGAGAATTCTTCCAACAGCGCACTGTACTCTGTAGATCGGTGTGTGATCACACCACAAGCAAAATCATCACTACTAAAAGGTTTTTTTTTTTTTTTTTTGCACTTGACCCAACATGGAACACATTTGTATATTAAACACACAATAGAGTTTTAATCCAGTTTGTTCTTGGAAGTGAGACGATGGTGGGGGTGTTATTTAAGGGAAGCACCTGTTTGTGAGCAAGGAAAGGCCTGTTCAGCCTCTAACAATACCCAACTAACGCAGAGCTAAATAAGAAAATAGGTTTAAGAGTCCCGAGAGAGCTGAGCTCCTGTTTCGTATACAGTTGCCTAAAAAAAAAGGATCTCAGAGTTCTAACCACTTGGGCTGGTGAATGTTGTTTCTGTATATGAGGGGTGGTGAGTCACAAACTTTGAGTGTGGAAAAAACCTCTGGCGCTTCTTGCTTCATTATTGAAGAAACCATTTAATGTACACTGAAAGGCAAAACATGCTCCAGAGGAAGCTTCCTTTTTCCTCCTCACTTCTAAACAATAGCGGAAATATCTGCTTAATTCTCAGTGAATGCTGCTGATGTCTGTATTGTGGGCTCATTTGGGTGGGATTTCAGAACATTTAGCTGATTTTTTAACCTTTTTTTTATTAACCTACTCTAAGTTAACCTTGAAGAACTTGTACAATGCTTTTAATTTCTTCACTGAAAATGGAGACACATTATCGAAATACTAAAGTTATTTAGACACATCTAGGTTGAATATTCATCAAAAATACTTTTCAATTTCATTCTCAGAATCAAATCATTCACAAATTTCTCCCCTATAGCTCCCTTACTGGATTTACTTGAATGCAAAATCCCTATGTACAATTGATTCTGAGAAAATTCCAATCTTAAAAAGTATTAGTTTTGACATTACCCAAGGTATAGTCATTATAGATGTCTGGCAAATAAGTCACATTCCACACTCCAGAGTTTCTCTGGCTAATGGTTTCGCCAGTAGCGTGCTGATTCAGTAACACTGCTAACACCATTGACTTCTCCACATTCACAGCTTGTAACACCACTACACCTGTTCTTCTTCTCTTGTGTCTGATCTCCACTGTTTATAGAATTTAATTGTATTATTAATGTGACTGTGCCGGTTAATTTGGGGGCATGTCTTTATATCTTGGTGAGGAAGGAGAGGAATATCTCCATTTTTTTCCATCCCAACTTGTAGGGATGCGTGTATGTGTGTGTGTGAGATTCCTTGAAAATACACCCACACACGCACGCACACACACACGACAGCTTCCTGATATAGGAGCTGCAAATGTAAAAAAAATCAGATGAAGCGATTTTTCGAGTTCTCCCTTTGTCTACATATTTAAGGATCTTTAGAGCTATTCAAGGATGTTTAGAATTAGCAGACAATTTCACCTATGTGTATTGACTTCAGACACGGACTACAATCGAAATAAAAGAGAAAAGTATTTTTGAATTTTTTTTTTACACTTCTTTCTACACTTCCTTATGATCCTTCTAATAATTCAAACCTACTGAAAAATAGAGTGGTTTGAATTCTCTAAAGTATCCTTTGGGAGTTCCCTCAAAATGGTAATCACCATGGCTGTCTGGTGAAAGACAGAGATAGTTGCACACAATGTCCAAACAAGTGATTTATTGTACTACACACATACACTGATCAGCCATAATATTAAAACCACCTGCCTAATACTGTGTACGTCCCCCTTGTGCTGCCAAAACAGCTGTGACCTGTCGAGGCATGGACTCCACAAGACTTCTGAAGGTGTGCTGTGGTATCTGGCACCAAGACATTAGCAGCAGATCCTTTAAGTCATGTAAGTTGCGAGGTGGGGCCTCCATGGATCTGACTTGTTTGTCCAGAACATCCCACAGATGCTTGATTGAGATCTGGGGAATTTGGAGGCCAAGTCAACACAGGGTTGGAGGCCAACTCTTTGTCATGTTCCTCAAACCATTCCTGAACAATTTTTTTGCAGTGTGGCAGGGCACATATCCTGCTGAATGAGGCCACTGCCATTAGAGAATACAGTTTGCCATGAATGGGTGTACTTGGTCTGCAACAATGTTTAGGTAGATGGTATGTGTCAAAGTAACATCCACATGAATGCCAGGACCCAAGGTTTCTAGGCAGAACATTGCCCAGAGCATCACACTGCCTCCGCTGGCTTGCCTTCTTCACATAGTACATCCTGGTGCCACGTGATTCATCACACCCGGCCACCTTCTTTCATTACTCCATGGTTCAGTTCTAATGCTCACATCCCTATTGTAGGCGCTTTCGGCAGTAGACTGGGGTCCACTTTTTCAGCAATTTGTGCTACAGTAGATCTTCTGTAGGATCGGACCAGACGAGATAGCCTTCGCTCCCCACGCACATCAGTGAGCCTTGGGCATCCATGACCCTGTGCCAGTTCACCGGTTGTCCTTCCCTACTTTTGGTAGGTAAAAACCACTGCATACTGGGAACACCCCACAAGACCTGCCGTTTTGGAGATGCTCTGACCTAGTCGTTTACCCATCACAATTTGGCCATTGTCAGTGTTGCCCATTGTTCCTGCTTCCAACACATCAACTTTGAGAACTGAGAAAACTGTACTCCAAAATGTTATACATTTTAAGCATTTTTAAAATTTAATACACCAGGACCAAGTCCAGTAATAAGCAGTGCTAAAGTTAGCATTTTGCCTCCATGGCTTGTTTGTCTTTGTTTGTTGCTGGTGTCTTTGCTGAGTTTGACAGGTTGTTTGCTCATCTGTTAGGTTGCCAGATTCTGGTGAGATTTTGTCCTGTCACACTAATTATCAGAGAAAAATGGTCAAACTGCTCGCAGTGATTATATAAAAGTGGATCCACTGACAATAGCCTGTAGTGTGCACAATGCTTATGCATTTAGAAGATACACTGGTATAGACTGGTATACACTGGTATGTGTGCTGCAGAATCTGTGAATGCATTTTGATACTGTGTCTATGTTCCTCTTTGAACTTTGGATGTGTGCTTTAGAAGACTGCAGAAAACCTTCCTCTATTCTGTCCTGTGAACTTAAAGGGAGAAATAGCTTCACTACATTTGGAGTGCATCATACACCCTGCCTTACAAATGATATGCCTACACAGTTTAGGATTCTTATCGGGTGTCTCTCTCTCTCATACCCTCTCTTGCTGTCTGTCTTGCTCTCACTCTGTCACCTTGAGGCATATGTTTTTCAAGGTGATCATTATCATCTTTGCACAGTTGTATAGCTGCTCCCTTCTACAGAATGTTTCTCTGTGCATCTCTTACCTGCTGCTGTCCAACTGTTATTTTAAGGGGTTGAGGAGTAGAGCATATGAATGAGTGCCACAATGTCAGCAAGAGGAAGAATCATGGACATTATTGCCTGAAAATGTCACCCAGATACAACACATTATACCTGATTAGTCTGATATTTTTTTAAGCCCATTCCATATTTACCATTTATCATATATTGTCTTGACCATATCAAGCGTAAGTCATGTATGCATCATCCTACTGTGCTGTGTTATGTTTACAAATCCTGTTGTCCCTCTGATCATATCATGCTTATATCTCCATCTACATGTGTCATTTCTTTTCTTCATTTTTTTAAGTTCTAGGAACACTGACTGACACTCTGTGACCTTTTTTGGCCGAGTTATATGAGAGGTGTGATGGTGACATTAGGACAGATTGTGCCCTGTGTTCATGTGCATGATCATGATATTCAGTATCAGTTAATTGGTACATCCCTATCTCCATCATACAATCATATGCACCAGATTGCACACTGTTTATGTGAAGAAGACTCAATTCTCTCTATCAATTCAGGTTTATTGGTATAATCATTTCTATAAATTGATTTTGCATTTTGAGCAGAGTTTTTATTTTTTTGCAGCAAACACATAACAACTAAACTAGAATGCCAGCAAAGGCTTGACATTACACAGACCTTGATTTACACAGACCATGTGATGTAAATCATACACCACAACAAGAACAGTCTGGCCTGTTGTCTACCAGCAAGAGTTTGCTTTAAAGCAGTAAATGGCCCCATTAACACATGGCATGAACATGCATCCTTGGTGATCAGATCACAAGTGATCACCACTAAGTACAGATGTGAAGGTGTCAAATGCGTCCTGAAGACACGTCGTGGTCTGATTACTCAAACCACATTCGGAGGTGGTCTGGGACACAAATTGCCACGTCATACTTTTGTAGTGTGTAGCTAAATGTGCCAACTGCCGAACTGACTGTGTCTTTGCCCTAGCCAGAAAACATGTAATCATTGTGAGACTGTTTGGAAATAGATGGCTAATGATGATGCTATAACAGCAGAGACGAAAGCAGCTGCTTTTCATAGCTCATTTGTCATCTCATCTCTCATTCATTTATAAGTTTCGTTAACAGACCATGCAATAATGTTTGAAACATTCTGTACAGGTACATGAGATATGATTCGTGGGACACTTTTGTCTGAAAATAAATGCAGCGGAAGATCACGCGATTAAAACTTTTGAAACAGCCTGTAAATTTACATGAGATAGGATTTGTGGGACATTTCTGCCTGAAAATAAATGCGTGACAACCTTTGTCCAGTGGAAACGATGTATGAAAGAAGATCAGTGGAGACACATTCATAATGCCAGGTGTGAACGGTTGTCCACTTGTGATCCGATCACCCAGGACATATGTTAATGCCAGGTATGATATCTTTAAGTGCTTGCTAGTCTGTGTTTGGTCAATTTCAGTCGAATGGCTTTATCCTGTAAGCTTTTTCTTGGTCAGGTTGAGTGACAAAACCTACCATACACTCCAACAACCAACCTGCTATAATCCCTCGTAGCGTTTATGTTAAATGTTTTCATTTATTGGTTTAGTAAATATAACAGGCAAATAGCTGTACTGACTGTCAAATTATTATAAGCATGCATGGGAACATTGTATGATCACAGAAAGTGTTAATCCAGTGAAATGTTCACTACTGTGCTCTGTTGCAGCTTTCACAAAGATTGAATTTTGAACTATGCCAGAGTGTGTGCTTCTGATTACTTCTGATTTTCCCCTTTCTTAGCAGTTAACCTAATATTTGTTCATTGTCTTTTCTGGATATTTGAATATTAAAATTAGGCAGAAGGCATATTTCTAATAGATATTGTTATATATCAATGTCATTGATATCCATTCTCTGTCATCGTAATAACACTGAGTCTACTTGACTTACTCAAGAATGTTCTGCTCCTTGCCTGTTTTTCCACCAGCAAACTTTAGAGCAATATCCAGTGTGACCTGCTCCTGAGATAACCTGCACTTTATAACCTTGGAAACTAGGAAAATTTAGAATTTGTTCATAAGCATATTAAGGAAGATTTACCTAAAGTTTCCTTCTCTGTCTCTTTTCAGCTCTCGTCCTGGCCGTCCTCCCAAGCGCTCTCTGGGGATGTCCATGCAGGATGGTTCCAGGCTTCTCCCCCACAGCGTCCACGGCCTTCTGTCCCCAAGCCTGCTCTCCCCTACAGGTACAACCTGCTCTCTGCTTTTACTCATTTCTCTCACTCTTCTCTCACTTTGCTCTTGTCCTGCCATCTCTCCCGCTCTGTCCTTAACTTGCTGTACCTCAGTGCTCTTCTTGCTCTTGCCCTGCTCCAATGCTTGCTCTTGTGCTTCTCTGCTTTCTTAGCCTTACTTTCTCTTTTTTCTCACCCAACTCCCACTATGCTCACTCACTCAGCTCTTGCGCAGTTCTTTTGCCCCATTTTCACCATTCTCTCCTTCTTCTCTTGCCCTGTTTTAGTTATGCTTCCACCCTGTTCTTGTCCTGATATTGCCTTTCTTTTAGTCTACACTCGATCAGCCTTGCTTTGCCCATTCTCCCTGCCAAACAAACATGCACTGGCCACTCGTCTTAATCTACAATAGTGTGAAATCCATGAGGCTTATGAGGAGGTAAAAATAGCCAAACCCACAATATACATTTACAGGTTGCATCCTGCTTGATGATATTTAACTTTTCGTCCTTTTTGATCAGAAGAGCTTGCAAGGGGGGGTTGTGTTTTCTTTCTTTTATCTATGCTGGCTATTTTCCCTTCCCCCTTCCTCCCGTCAACATTCGCAAAATCAGCTCATATTGATTTTTTCCATCCTGTCCTTCACTGGCCACTACTGCATCTCAAACAGAGGTTAAACTATTGGATTTCTGTGGGCTCCTCTTTTTTTCCCTCTCACGTACACATTTGCACTTCTCTCTCCCTGTCCATTCCTTATTTTTTCCTTCCTTTATTACCTTCTTTCTAGTTTACTTTTCTCTTTCAGAACAATTGTTTCTGTTTACACTTACATCAGATCCCTGCCCCTGTTTCCCTGTGCGCACACACTTATACACTCACTCATCTTTTTTAGCTGTAAAAATTCCTACTTTCCTTAGCACACAAGTCACTTCTTTCTCATACCATTCAGTTGTCCTCTTTACCTCTTCTCCTTGGCTCGCTAAATTGCTGACAGTAGCAGCAATTTGGCCCAACAATGGCCAGCACAGGTATCGATTGGTGCGGCACGAGTAGCCAGAGCAGTCAGTTAGCTCAGCCCTGCTGATTGATTTCAGATGACTCCTGTTATTATTTCTACTGGCCAGGGACCGGGCGTAGCTACTATTTAAAATGTACGTCGACACTTTTCTCCATCCTCTATGGCCTCATCTCTGGGACACAGGGAGGTTCGCAATCATCTTGAAAAAAATAAAACTGACTGTGTAGAAGTTAGATGTAGTGGATGTAAATGTATTTATATTACAATGCATAACATTTGTTATGTAAAGTAACAAAACAGTTTTATGTTGAGGTCTACATTTAATCAAGCATCTGTTTAGTAAACAGATCAGACGGCCAAATATATTGCATTTGAAATATTGGAATACGTTTGGATGTTTGTGCTTTTCTCCTCATTTGCCTTTAACAAGAGAAAGGATTTTCCTTCTTTTATTAATTTAAACATTAGAAGGTGTTTATTCCACCCATAGCTGATACAGTTTATTTTAGTATGGATATTAGTGGGTGTTGTAAGCATGGTATTAATTTCTATGGATGACTCATCACTGGGATTTCAAATAAAATATTTCTTTACATCTACATACATATAGAAAGGAGAATCAAATTTAAATTTTTGTGTTGTTAAAGATTTATTTTTTAACAGGTGCTATTCAATGCCATTTATGGCAAAAAAAGGTCCAGAACATTTACTAACCTCTGTTAGGACACCATGATTACAGTCAAGATGTAGTCACTCTTTTGGATGACAAAAAACACTCTTTATGATTTCACAAGCTGTTGCATGTGTGATTAAGGAAGTGGAGCTTCAGGTGTGGTATTTCTATTATGTTATGTCAATTTTATATCTAAATAAAATCTAGTGATAACTATTGAGTGTAAGATTTTCTTGTTTAATTTGCATAAACTACTTATGTTTAATTTTGTCAATACAATATATAATTCAATAAAAAACTGTTTGTGTTTCAGCATTTTATGTAGGTTCTTCTCAGCTTCTTCTCAGCATTATTAGCAGCAATTTAGACAGATATTTCCACCTAATGTCATAAATAGCAGGAACAATATGACCCATTTGGCTTGGCCATGCTGCAGTGTGTATGCATAAGCATTTCCCCCACCAAGTATGAGACATAGTGAGATAAAGGAATCATTCTCAGGAGAGGTAGATATATTTTTTTCCTCGTGTAGAGATGAGAGAGGGGTTGAACTTGGTTGGAGAGAATATGAGATTGGGGTAGGAGTAGAAAGAAAAAGGGAACTAAAGGGAGTGTTTGGAGGGGAGGAAGAGCAAAATGTGTGTTGTTGTAGAATTTATCTTGCATTTAGTCTCCCAGATTGCTCTTGACAGAAACATCATAAGGGAGCAGGGCAGCAGGTGGGGGAAGAGAGAGATCCAGAGGTATAGAGAAAGGGAGAGATATCCAGTGTGTTTTTCCTTTACTCTCTCATCTTAAATCTAGCATACATAGTCAAGTCTGGCCTGAAGCCAGAGATCTTTCATCACTCTAACCTCTTTTTCCATAGGTTTATATAGTACAGTTTATATAGTGGACTAAAGCACTTTTGGCAGACCAGGAGCTACAAGTAGAACAATAACCTTTATTTACTTGGTAGCTTCAACATAGTGTTTTTTGCACCACTATTTGACTTTCACACACTTCACTCATCTCTGTTCCAGCTCCAGTCTTGGAACAACCAGTGTTAATACAGAACTGATGGCCCACAGTGTTGTAAAATGCCAAGATGTCAAAAAAGGACACATCCATCCTGTACTGTTCTCTCTCATCCTCTTTCTCTTTTTCTCATACATACATTCACTGTAAAAACATACTTGTAGGGAATTAATTCACTCACACTTTCCCGACATAAAGATGCATGCTAACACACACACACATACACACACACACATTATATATTCACACCAACATGCTCTCTCTCTCTCTCTCTCTCTCTCTCTCTCTCTCTCTCTCTTTATGGGTGAAAGCAATTTTAGGCCTGGATGGTGACTTTGATGAATGATGGGTGCCATTGGGGACTGGTCTCTCCATCTGCTTATCCCCCCTCTCTTATATCCCCCCTTTCTTCCATTGTTTTGTTTCAATAATAATTGAAACACAGTAACTGACTATTTAATGCTATGCCTGGATCTAAACCTAACCATAACCTTAACGTCAGTAACCAGAAGGAAAAATTTTGGTTTCTATTATTTTGTCTTTGTCATTTAATTTTTCATATATATCCTGCATTTTTTGTCAAATTTATGTTCTCACTAACATTATCACGATATTTAGACTTAGTTGTTCCTCACAAAAGATCTAAACACACACACACACACACACACACACACACACACACACACTAGCTCCACAAGGCACATGCCTGCTCTGTTTTCCTTTTTGATTTTTTTTTTTTTAGTGTCTTAGGCACACTTGCCTAAAAGGGCTAAGTAAGCATGTGCATTATTGTGTGTGTGTTTGTGTGTGTGTAAAGAGAATGTGGGGATAAATAAAACATGGAGGACTGTTTAGTGGCATATGGGCTGACCTAGTGTATATTCTGCATTCTGATGAAGTTAAGTCTTTCATTTGGGGAAAGAGAGAGAGAGAGAGAGAGAGAGAGCTGCCAGGAATATAGATATCCCAGCATGGTATATTTATATTTATTGAAATGTGTGTTTACATTTCCTGTAAACAACAGCACCACCACAGAAAGAGCAAATGGCCATGTCTTTTTATATCTATTACACACAGTCACTACTGGTTATAATCAAGTCACATGACAGTGCCAATACTGATAATTGTCTGATTTTGAACAATTAAAAATATAAGTTCATCTCGTTCTAGTAAATGTCCTATACTGTATTTAGCAAAATAATGTATATTTTACTCAATGATTGCTTTCATCCCACATATCTCTGTTTTTGAAGGACAGACTGTGAATTAAAATACTATCAGGCCCTCATGTGCACACACGCACACACACACACACGCACTCTCTCTCTCTCTCTCTCTCTCTCTCTCTCTCTCTCCCTATCCCTAGGTGCATAGGTGGGTGGCCTGCAATCCCTATTTAATGAAGGCTATGTTTCATAGGAGGGAGGGGGATCCGTTTTATTTTTATTATTTTCCACAGCGCGGCCTATGTGTCTTCAAACACTCTCACAGGAGTCTTCTGAACAGATCCATTATTGCAGGGCAAGTCTGTAAAAAAAACAAAAACAAAGGAATACTTACAAGAGCACATGCTAATTCTGATGTGTTGAGAGAGGGAAAGAGAGAGAGCTAGAATGCCTAAGTGCTTATTTCCATTGCTCTTGTCAAGAAGACAAGCCTGGTTACGTCCCTTTGAGTTCCCATTACTTCTCCTTCAGTTCCTCCATTGATCTGCTAAACAGGATCGAGTGGACAGGAAAGAAGTAGACCCCTTTTTTTCTGTTTTGTCCTCTTTCAGTGATAAACATGTTATAAGCTCACAGACAGAGCTAAACAGGGCTAAAACTGGAAGTCAGCCAATGTACCTTGTAATTTATATATTAATTTTGATGTCTGCCTTCTTTTACAAAGCTAAAATATGATGATATTTACATAACGATATATATTTACCAGGAATAGTGTCATGATTGTTCATAGGTGTAATATTTACACTGCACAGTATAAAATATACTATATGTATGTGCAGCATAATAGAGACCTTCTTTTGCTTGCTTACAAAACAGTAATATTCATCCAATGTCAGGCAGCAGATACGCATGCAAATGCAGGTAAACAGCAGCTTTATTGTCAATACTTGCAGACAAATCCAAAATGTAAGATATGAGCGCAGTCAATAAACAGGCAGTGGTCAGGTGATGAGCAAACAGCATAAACTAGACAAGACTAAGGCACAAATGTGAAAACCAAACAAGATCTGTAAACCAGGTAGACACTCACAATACTAATGCATGGTAACAACTAGTAGGAAACACAGAGCATATACTTCACAAAGAGCCTGTGAGTTGGAAGTCCTTTTATACTGTGAGGTGGTAAACATGCACAGGTGTGTGTAATCAGTAAGTTGGCAAACTTGAACACGACAGTCTCTGTTGTTGTTGGGTGTTGTAGTCCGTGGCGACCATGTTTTTAGGCCGCAATGTACAATGGGTAGTGTAGTTGGACGCCGTTTCTGGCATTGACATGACATCCATTTGGTGATATTGATTGCCAGTAATCATTTATTAACATAAACTGAACAGGTTACTGTGGGTAAAGTTTCAATATTTACCTGTAAAAACATGTCCTCTGACAGGATAATAATATAATAATAAAACTTTATTTATATAGCACCTTTAAAAAGGCCTCTCAAGGCACTTTACATAGGAAAAGAAAATAGAAACAGAAGTACATAGCATAAAAAAAAGTATATAAGCATGTATCAAAAACAGAAGGACCTAAATCAACTGAGGAAAACTCAGAAACACTCAGAAAGTCTTTGTCATCACTGAGTCTTTTGAGTCAATGTGGATGTTAATGTCCCCCAAAATAAGAATTGTCTTAAACTTGAGGCAGAGCAAAGTCAAGAAATCAGCAAACTCAGACAAGAAGGCTTTAGTAATAAGCTTTCAAAGTAACATTATGTGCTTATCAGTGGAGATAAATAATTTGTTATAATACAGGCTTTAAAATTTGAAATAGTAAATATTTCACACTTTTTATATTCTTTATTAAAATGAAAAACATCACAGGCTAGCAAATAGAACATTTTTTCAAATACAAATTATTATTATCTCATAGGAAGTTATCAGCTGAATATTTTCATGCTATGACTAGAGCACAACAGCAACTTACTTCCATTCTTCTTCAAAGTCAGACTTATTGGATGTCATCTTTGAAGAATTAATAATTATTGAGATGTCCACCTACTCCGTCAACTATATGATATTCATCAGTCTGTTTGTCAGCCGTTGGCCTCCTTATCATAGCTGTGCTTGGCAGTGCTAGCACTATAATTAGCCACTTAATTAGTAAAGGGATCTTGATTGACAGTTTGGAGTCAGTGACTCACGCTCCTGATGACTGTATGTGTGTGTGTGTGTGTGTGTGTGTGTGTGTGTGTGTGCGTGTGTGTGCGCGTGCCTGTTGGACATATGCATTATTGCCAGGGGCAGAGCATTTAGACTCCCCTTAATCTCCACCTCAACTGAGTGCTAAATGTTCTTCGGCTATTTTTAGTCAATCTGCATATGCTAGTGATGGAATTAGTTATGCCGGATTATGAACATGTTAGTCTGTCCCAATGAAACACACCTTAGTGTGCTACCTCAGGCTCAGATCTACTGTAAGAACTGTAACCTCATTATTTCAATCACCACAGCTTGGGCTAATAATCCTTGCCACTAGTGTTTTCAGAATGAAATAACAAATTACTGCTAAATGTAATAATTAGCCATGTGTGAAGAGACGTGACATGGAGGATAAGCTGCAACTGAAAGTGATTTCACAACCCAATGTGTAGATGATATTGCTCCACAGTTTCCTAAAAAGATGGCAAAACAATTTCCAAACTGTTAGGGAACATTGTATAAATTTAATGAATTACGTTATTAAAGTTTATAAAGTTCGTGTGTGGAATTAAGTATAAAGGATAAATATTAAATTGATTTACTATGATTGAATATGTATGCCAACATTGAATAAAGGGTATATGATTATATACATACACTGGAGAGTGTGTTTGTCCTGCGATAAGACAACAATAAAAAAAAAAAATCTTAACTATCTTAGCTAACTTCTGAAAACTAATACTTAAACATTACGTCTATCTACGCATTCATCTATCCACACATACATATGTACACAGAAATTTAGTGAGTTTATTTTAAACACAGTCATAATGTGGCTAGTTCTTTCTCTCTAAATGTATGATTAGTGGAATGTTACTTAATGTTTCAGACTTTCTTACTATTCTGACATAATTCATTTACAGTGGGATTTAGATTTAATTTTGTATACTTAATGGGTGTTTACTGGTGATGAGCTCAACAGTAAGAGCCCACATTAATGATTCAGCTTGTCAATTATCCATATATATACCCGTAGCAGAAGAACGGGACCAGAAATAGTTTGCTCTGTGCAAAGGACACACATGACACACACCACACACATTCTCTTACAGATCTCTGAATGTCAGTAATTTCACCATAGACACACACACAAACCCTCTCTGCATCTAGCCTGTAGCATTATTAATTTTGACAGTATGTAAGTGGCTATTTTAGTGCTTACTCTGCTAGTTAGCTTCATATTGGCCTGACATTTTCACCCCTTTAAAAAAAGAACATGGGGAAAAAAGCAAGCCTGTCAATAGTGCATCAGTGAAGTCACACTAATTTTTACACTATCCTCAAGTGTACCTTCATCTGCACATTTTTTACCCTCCTACCCTCCACATCAAAGGTCAGGATCTGACCGTTGATTTGGTATTAAAATGAATAAAGGTGACCTTGTCTAAATTAATAAGTCAGTGGTGAAACATGCTTTCAACATCCAGAAAGGTTACACAAAGGTTAACCTTCAAGTGCAGTAGCAGCATGGAGACAGAAAAAAGAGAGCAAGAGAGAGAGATGCTCCCCCTTTCTTTGTTCCTTCCCATGAAGAGGGATTTTTTGTTCACAGGACAAATGAGCTCCTTTTCTAGCCCATCTCTGTCAGGGGTCAGTGTGTTGTATGTTATGCTCGCTACAGATGTAAAGAGTGGTTATATGAGTTACCGTAGCCTTCCTGTCAGCTCAAATCTGGCCATTCTCCTCTGACCACTGTCATCAACAAGGCATTTCCTCCCGCTGCTACTCACTGGATGTTTTTTGTTCTCTGTAAACTCTGGAGACTGTTGTGCATGAAAATCCCAGGAGATCAGCAGTTACTGAAATAGTTAAACCAGCCTGATCGTTATCCAACCACATGACGGATAATTGCATGAATGCGAAGGGGGACATGGGTATATTCCAATTAAGGTGGCTGGTGAGAGAATTTCTGCCACAAAGCAAAATATTTAATACTTTAGTTTCAGCCTCTTTAGGATAATAGTTCAACCTCACTGGTACAGTAGGGACCTTCAGGGTGTTTTTCCAACCCTTCTTTGTATTGTTGTGCTGACTGATACTTCCAATTCTGCTTCTTTGTTCTTTATTCTGTTGTCAGATGTCTTCTACAGTAATCAAATGCCTCTCTCTCTCTCTTTCTCTCTCTCTCATTCTCTAGCTATTGGAGTGGATCAGTCAAATTATCGAGTGGCAAAACTAATTCAGTGCCCTGGGGCCGGCGGAGCTGCCACTTCCCATCAGCCCCACTGCCAGTCAGTGCCTGACTGTTTTCATTTGGGTCCTCTTGTTTCATTTATTATGGCTATTGGAGCTAATCCTACCAGCGAAGCCCCGGCCGGCCCACCTGTCACTATTGTTTCTTCTTTATGATTTGGCCAGTGCCTTCAGCGCCTGAGCTGTGCTAGTCCTCCATTCTCATCCTCCACTTCCTCCTACTCCACCTCCCTGCTGTTCATGGTGGAGGTGAGATTTTGTAGAGAGAGAGAGAGAGAGAGCGAGAGAGAGAGAGCGAGAGAGAGAGAGCGAGAGAGAGAGTGCTAGCTCATCAGTCACCTTAGTCTTGGTTGGACAGTCTTGGCCCCCTGCAAATGTTTTGCACAAAAATGTAAATTTAGTTCAACCACCAAGTGCTCAGTAACACTTTAATTATTTGATCAGTAACTGTGTTGTGAAAGAGGAAAAAAAGGAGGGAATCATCTCTTCTTCTTTCTTGACATCTTGTTTACTAAAATGAGGGTGACATTGAGAGCTTCATCAGATACAGAGTTCTCAAGGTGAGAAGAGTGTGTGTTGGAGTTCAGCAGGCTCTTGTCTTTGCTGTTTTGCTGTAAAGTAAGCTCTTCGGGTGTTGAGGAAGAGTTTGGTCTGCCTTTAATAAACTTCCTTTGTTCTTGCTTTGAAGTATCAGGGAGAGCACTGCGATTAACTGCATTAACAAGGCTGCGTCATTACCACCAGCTCCAGATATGTGATGTTACAGGAAAAATCACTTTATTGTAATTGAGGTACACCATAAAACTAGCCTATGGAACTTTAATGTTATTTTACTTTTACACAGCTTCTGGATACTTGTGGAATTTTTTTCTCACATTTCTCAAGACACTGTGGTCATACTGTATTTAGCTGTGTTTAGTTCTGCTTAAATGCACTATTTGTTATCTATGTATTTATATTGTAAATTTTATCTTTCGTTCATTTATCTTCAGTAACCTCTTTATCCTGGTCAGTTTTGCAGTGGATATGGAGCGTATCCCAGGAACACTGGACACAAGGCAGGAGAATTCATCCTGGATGGGTTGCTAGTCCATCACAGGCACCATGAATGCACACATTCACATCTAGGGGCAATTCAAAATACAGTGCCCTCCAAAAGTATTTGAACGACAAGGCCAATTCTTTTGTTTTTGCTATACACTGAAGACATTAGGGTTTGAGATCAAAAGATGAATATGAGACGATAGATCTGAATTTGCTGATATTTATATCTAGATGTGTCAAACATGGCACCTTTCGTGCCAGACCACCCAATATTTAGGTGAGCATAGGAAGTATAAGTGTCTTAAATTAAAGTAAATTACACTTCTTAATGTTTGGTTGCATATCCCTTGCTCACAATAAGTGCATCAAGCGGCTGACCCACTGACATCACCAAACTGTTGCATTCTTCTTTTGTGATGGTTTTCCAGGCTTGTCCCGTAGCTTCTTTCAGTTGTTCTTTGCTTGAAAGTGAAATGCATGCTCAACTGGGTTGCTCAAGGTCATGCTCAAGGTCTGGTGATGGCCATATATATATATATATATATATATATATATATATATATATATATATACATGTATATAGTCATACCAGTCTCTTACATTGTTTTGGAGAAATTTTGGCCCAGTGTTTTTTACATCATTGCTTCAGTTCAGTGATGTTTGAGGGCATGTTGTTTGTTTATGCACAGCTCTCCTAAGATCCTGCCACAGCATCTCAATGGGGTTGAGGTCTGGACTTTGACTTGGCCATTCCAACACCTTGATTTTTTTTCTTCTTTAGCCATTCAGATGACAATTTGCTGGTGTGCTTGGGATCTTTGTGCTGTTACATGACCCAATTTTAGCCCTGCTTAAGCTGCTGGACATTTGGCCTCACATTTGTCTCAAGAATATTCTGGTATAAAGTGGAGTTCATCATTGTCTCAATGACTGCAAGTTTCCAAGGTCCTGTGGCTGCAAAACAAGCCCAAATCATCACCCCCTCCACCACCATGCTTGACAACTGGTGATGGTGTATGTGGTAATATTCAGTATTTGGTTTTTGCCGAACATGGCTCTGTGCATGATGACATCTCCACCTTGGTCTCATCAGTCCAAAGGATACTGTTCCAGAACTTTTGTGGTTTGTTTAGATGCAATTTTGCAAACCTAAGTCTTGATGCCATATTGTTTTTTGGAAAGAAGGGGCTTTTTCCAAGCAATCCTTACATGAAAGCTACACTTGTTCAGGCCACATCGATATTAATCTAGATAGATCTGAAAACTGCATTTTCATTTTAAAACACTCTCTGCATAAACTGGAATTTTCAAACATTTTCCAAAAATTGCTCGTCCACACTGAAACGTCTGAAAACACGTACATCCCAATACTGTGCACGTGTAAAAACGTAAGAAGCTTTGGCCTGTGTCATTTCCATGAGGTGTTTATTTACTTTCCATCACTTTGACGTGGCAATGTCAAGGAAAAGTACTGAGTTTTTTTAAATGGACAGAAAAAGAGGTGGAGTTTTTGCTATAATTTGTTTGTTTTGAGTTGAATGGGTCACCTGACTGTGTCACATGACTAAAAATACGTCTGTTGTTTTTGAATATCTCCGTTTTCTCAGTCCACACTACAACCCGAAAACGGCGTTTTCAAATTTATCCACTTGGGAAAGCGTTTTTGAAGAGCTCAGTTTTCTCTGGGCAAAAACGCTGTCTCAGTGTGGATAGAGAAAAAGATTTCTCTAATTTTCACATTTTCAAATTTATTCAGATTAATGTGGACGTAGCCTCAATCTTTTCCTGATTGTGCTGCCATGAACATAAACGTTTAATGTGCTTACAGAGGTGTGTAACTCACATGATGTAGCTCTTGGGTTTTTCTTTATATCTCTGAGCATTAAACACTGTGAGCTTGGACTGAATTTGCTTGGATGCCCACTCCTGGGAAGATTGGCAACTGTCTTGAAGGCTCTCCATTTGTAAACAGTCCTTCTCATTGTAGAATTGTGAATTTCAAACTGTTTGGAGATAGACTTATAACCCTTCCGAGACTGATGAGCAGCAACAATTGCTTCTCTGAGGTCATGGCTGATGTACTTTCTTCTTGGCATGCTGTAGACACACACCTGAGTGCTCCAGAACACCAAACTGCCAAAAGTTCTGCTTTTATATAGGTAGTCACACTTCTTGACGAATAACTGATCTTGTGCATTACTTTAGTAACACCTGGCTGTTAATTATTCTCTTAATGATTGTGGAAGTAAGAGGGGTGTACTTATTTTTTCCCATCTGGTTTCTGAACGTTGGTTTACTTTATGGGAAAAAATGATTACATACCAAAATCTGTTGTGTTTTTTGTTGTCACCTGAGGTTATTTGTTTGTTTATAGAAGTTGGGAGGGAAAAAACATAGAATTGAAGGACGAAATTGAAAAACATAGAACTGAAGGAGGGTGTAAATGTGGGCATGCAGAATTGACAAGTCATCGTACCACACTTAGGCTAAGATACAGGTAATGTGTCTTAAACACCTTAATTTTTAATATAAATATTGTCTTGCATCTTAATTTTATGTGATCTGCTTTAGTGTGTCAGTGGACAAGTACATTCATTTTCCAAAAAAAAAAAGAGAAAGAAAATTTTCAAGCAAATATTTTTGAAAATAACCTAACATTAAGAAATAGATCATTTTTTTTAGATGACAGCCTCATTGAGGGTGATTTAGACCTTCAGAAACAGAAGGAAGTGAGAGCGTGCAAAACAATGGTGGCGAGTTGCTTGGCTCGAGCAGCTGTAATGAAAAGAACAGATGCCGCTTTAAAGGCTAAGGGGGATCACACCAAATAAATATTTTTATCTTACTTTTTATCTTTTTCTTTTCTTTAGAAAATTTTTAATATTTGGAAATTTTTCATTTCATTTTTCTGAAATAATACTAAAAAAATCTTTGCCTTACAAAATGTGCCTAAGACTGTTTCACATGCCTGTTATTGTAGCATCAGTTAAGGGGGGCTTTCTAAAAGTTTGTACATCATAATTAATCCTTACGAGTAAGCACTCATTATCACGCTTTGCGGCTGTTGCGCTCTGTTTGTTGTGTGTCACACCCTGGAGTGGAAATTTTGTCTACAACTGCGAAACACAGTTCCAGTAATTAAAGAATATGATGTGAGGCACCTTGAGAAGTATTAAGGAAGGGAAGGGGGTGGAAAGTGAGAAATGTGGTGTTTTTTTAAAAAGAGAGAGAGAGAGATGCAGAATGGGAGAAAGTGTGAGGAACTAGAGAAAGAGTGGAGAAGTAGGAGAAATGACATGAGAAGAGAGAGATGAGAAAGTGTGCAAAGGAGATGGAGAGAGCATGCAGGCGAGAGAGGGGAAAAGTGCTCTCCACTCACTTTCTGCCCAGTGAGCAGTGCCTCGTTACTCTTTGAACACTTGGCCCATTTATTTTTGCTAAGTTGTGAGATTCTGAGTCAGCCAGAGAGGACTCTAGTGGCTCTTTCCATGAAACATTAACGAGTTCCTGGGGTTAAAGGGATGCCTAGAAATCATTGCTGATTGCAATGCTGATTGCCGTGTGTGTGTGTGAGTGTGTAAATGAATATATTGCATATCTTGCATGTGTATGGTGCATATATATATATATATATATACATATATATATATATATATATATATATATATATATATACACACACACACACACACACTAAAGTCTTGTTGCAAGATTCTTAATCGACTGTCTCCACCACCCACCACCCAGAGCTTCTTTAGGGCCAGTGTTGATGACGCGTACAGATCAGAACGCCTACAGACCAAACACTAGAATTCAATCGCACCACTTAATCTTCACTCTGCCCACTCCACTCACAGTTTCAGAAATTGTTCAATTCTGTTGCATTAGTAAATGCTCCCTCATCCCTTTATCCTTTTTCTCTAATAAATGGTTAGTAAGGATAATACAGAAATTAGTGGATAGTTAAGCTGAAAATTGTAGAAGCAGAATATCTCAATTTTAATCTATTTCTCAAGACAAAGATATACCGGTACATCACTTCATAGATCTCGAGTCACTGTAGCGTATCGGGTGCCGTGCAAAGTTTGTCAGCTCCCCCTCTACCAAGTCCATCAGTGGAAAGATGCTTTCAAAAATAAAAAAAATCCTTGTGAGGACCTTCCACTGACATAATTATTAATGCAGCTAATTAATGCTATGCCTATGCCTAAACTTAGCTTGCACCATACCTCAGTAACCAAAAGGAAACATTTTGGTTCTTTTAGTTTTTTGAATAAAAGCTGCTGAAAAAAGTTTTGCTCTCTTCCTCATGGGGACCAGCCAACATGGTCAAAACTGTCAGATATTCCTATCCTTGTGGGGACATTTGGTCCCCACCGAGATATAAAAACATGCCCACAAATGTTCAGTAGGTATTAAGCAGGGGTGTCCAATCTTATCTGGAAAGGGCCGGTGTGGGTGCAGGTTTTCATTCCAACCAAGCAGAAACCACACCTGTGTCTGTTGAAAGCCAAGATCAACTTATTAAACAGGTGGAATCAAGTGTGGCTCCTGCTTCATTGGAATGAAAACCTGCACCCACACCGGCCCTTTGTGGATAAGATTGGACACTCCTGGCATAAAGGAACCCATTGATACAGGGAATGTAAATTCATCCAAAAAAGGCTGAAGAACTGCAAATACTGTCATTGATTAAAACCCACTAATGACTCCACAGCTCATTGCAGACTTAAACTTTCAGACACCTTGTGAGAAGCATGGCAGTAAAAGGAAATTATTTCTCATTTTTAACTTATTTAACTCTTTCTCTTCTTTATCTCAATCTTTCTTTCAGTGTTCATTATTCTCTTTTTGCATTTTTATGTGGACACTACCGTTTTGCATTTAGTGTAGCTTTTCACACAGTTGCCCTGTCCTCCCCACACTTCCTACTGATGTGTGTGTGCATTTCTGTTTGCATGTGTGTGTTTGTGAGAGAGAATGAGAGAGAGAGAGAGAGAGAGCTCATCTTGAGTTAATAACAGCATACCTCCATATCAGTATCTAGTTTCATTAAAAGTAATTACGGAGTGCTGCCTCTGCTGCAGCTTCACCCACGATCAACTCATCCTTTTACTCCTTCCTTGAAAACCTATTAGCTATGAGGTGCTGAAGTGAGACCTGTCAGTGGCCTTGCACAAATGCTTCATCTAAGTAAATGCAGAAATTACTTTTGTTCTGCAAAAATTCTAAAAAAAAAAAAAAAAAAGCTATTAATGTACTCAGAATAAAATGCTAATATACTGCTAAAATTGTTCAAATAAAAATTAGATGTACCATTACAATAAATCTGAAAGGAACACTGAAATGTGTCATAAGTGAAAAAATAATAATAATAATAATAATAACGGCTGGTCTGGTCTCTCATGCTCTCTCATGAGTTAATGATGAGCAAAAACTGCAAAACCTAAAATAGGCTAAAAACATAAAAAGCAATAAATAAACTACTGAAATAAATGTAATTTTGAAATAAATGTAATAAATGTAATGTAATTTTGCTTTAATGAGTTCACTAAATTTATATATATATACAGTCAGGTCCATAAATATTGGGACAGTGACACAGTTTTGGTAATTTTGCCTCTGTACACCACCACAGTGGATTTGAAATGAAGCAGTCAAGATGTGACTGAAGCGTAGACTTTCAGCTTTAATTCAAGGGGTTTAACAAAAATATTGCATTAACCGTTTAGGAATTACAGCCATTTTTTACAGA
>CM040468.1:13991662-14140824 GCA_022758105.1 Pangasianodon gigas | reverse complement strand
TTGTTAAACCCCTTGAATTAAAGCTGAAAGTCTACGCTTCAGTCACATCTTGACTGCTTCATTTCAAATCCACTGTGGTGGTGTACAGAGGCAAAATTACCAAAACTGTGTCACTGTCCCAATATTTATGGACCTGACTGTAAATATATATATATATATATATATATATATATATATATATATATATATATATATATATATATATATATATATATATGTATGTGTGTGTGTGTGTGTGTGTGTGTGTGTGTGTGTGTGTATGTCAGAAGATTCCACTGATTCCACTGATAACTTGATATAGGATTCAGTTATAATGCACAGATTTGCAGGGCTAAGGCTGGCTTTGTAAAGAACAAGATAAGATTTCTTGACTAGGACAAGACTTTGTAAAATTCTGCCTTTATATGTCTCTGCAGTTACATCACAAGTTTATCGTTTTGTATTTTTTTATTCTGATGTTGTAACCCTACAGACTGTAATGCTGTGTACAAACTGAATTCAGGGTTATTCTGAACACTCTATATTCTATAACACTCAACCCAGATTGTACAATTCATGCTCTCTCTCTCCTGTGCCACTCTATTGCACAACCGACAGGGTAATGAGCCAGAAAAAAATCTTTCCCTTTCATTCAGGCTTTTATTCATCTACTCCTAGCATGCCCCATTTCTTGCTCTCCCTCTATTCGCATTTGCCGGAACTGAAAGGTGTGAGGGTTCAATTTCACCCGCTGGCTGGCCGTCTTTGTTGGGTGTTCATCTCATCCCATTTTTATTCAGAAATTCCAAAGCTAAAGTAAATACAGTATTACTCACTTCCCTCTTTCTCTTTTTCTCCTTCCTTTTTGTCCTTTCCACTGTCTCAGTTTACTTGCAAAAGTGAATTTGGCTGGTAATATTTACTCTTAAAAGAATAAAAAAGGAATGCTGGCCTTTCCCACCTCTTTTTCTCTGTTCACTCTCTATCAGGTACAAATCTGATACTTCTCTTTTCCCCGAGACAAAGTGAAAAAGAGCACTTACACCCCCACCCTCCATCCCCAAAGAAAGAGAAAAATGCAAAATTCAACAATGTGTTCAGTGGGTGACAGACAGAGTGCTCGAGTGACCCTCTTTGAGATCTGTCCAGGCTTATTCTCACAACCAATCTTTTTCTTCTGCCTCTCTTTCTCTTTTTCACTGTTTCAGTATCTGCCCCCGTTCCTGTTTGTAAGGAATCTCATATGCAATTGCAAAGCCAGTGTGTTTATGTGATTGTTCAGTGGGGGCTACAACTGAACAATCTATTGAACAATCTACCAGCTGATTGGACACTACATCAGGAAATGCTGGCTACAAATATTTGAAGAGGGATGGGGAAGTCCACTGACATACTACATTAAGACTGTATGACCAGACAGACAAACTTTAAAAAGTGTACTGCTGAAATGCTCTCACATGATCTCTGCTGGAAATATCTAACTAATGTAGCTATAAGCCACATACACATTATAGTACACTGAAAGTCTTTATTTTACATATCCCAGCTTGTTAGGAAGATGGGCTCAGAGCGATATGGCACACCTGGAGTAGAGAAGCTTAAGGGCCTTGCTCAAGGGCCCAACAGTGGCAGCTTTGCAGTGCTGGGGCTTGAACCCCTGACCTTCTGATCATTAACCCAGAGCTTTTTGTATAGTTTTATATGATTTATGTGGTTTTCTTAGCTCTGGAAAGGTTCCTAAAACATGCAGGGGTTTAAATAGAACATTTGAATTTAAAAAACACTTAAAATTTAGAATACAGTAGAGTCAAAGTTGAAAGTTTCAACCAGACTTGTTACATTTCTACCTTTTTATGCCTTTGCACTTTGCACACTCTCCATGTTACCTGTTAAGAAAATTATTAATAGATTAAATACATAAACATTTTTACATGCAGAAAGTTGAACTAGCTTTGTTATATTAGAAAGGTTATTAGTTAGTGATATAGTCTTGATATTTATTTATCTATTTATTTAGAAATAAATCATCTTTGTTATATTTCATTTGTCATAACCTTGATTAGGTGTCATGGTAGCACCAAAGGGTTCTAATGTCACAGAATGGATAGAGGAGGCAGTTGCAAGTGCAGATAATTTATTGTGTAAAGTACAAACTAACAAACGAAACCATGAAAACAAGAACCATTAACATGAACTATGGATACAAGTCAAGAGACATACAGACTATAAGCGATAATGAGGCACACATGAAAACAAATGACAACTAATAAATTATCTGCACTTGCATCTGCCTCCTCTACCCATTCCTTGACAGAAAGCTTTACCGACCAATGGATGCAGATTTTTTTGAGTTCCAGCAGGGGCTTCTGGAGAAGAACCACCTGATGTGGGAGCAACAGGGGAAGGGAGAATGGATAAACGTCACACTGGAATGGCTCAAAGCCATGCGCCCCCCTGGAAAAACACTGAGGATGTTGCTTTGCCTTGTTGCTTGGCTGAGGACGTCCCTCTATCACAATCTCGCCATGGGTGTCACTCCGTCTCCCTGCTCTGCTTCAGACGTCATTACACCATCCAGCTCCGCTTCGGACGTAGTTCCGACTTCCTACTCCACTGAAGACGTCGCTCTGCCTCCTTGCTTCACTTCAGACATCACTCTGCCTCCTTGTTTGGCCTGAGGACATCACTCCGCCTCCTCTGGCCTCGTGGAGGACGTTGCTCCCCCATCTGGCTCCGTAGAGGACGTCGCCCTCTATCAAGGTCCTCTGGAAATGGAGAGACTCCAGGCTTGATTGTGCTCTTTGGGAGCCACTTGTTAAAGGGGGGGTTCTGTCATGGTACCAAAGGATGCAGAACTACACTACCCATCAGCACCAGCACATCACATGCCTCACTAATCACTCTCATCTCTCATGTCTCCTTATGCCTTGTATGCCTTGTCCTTATGCTTTTGTTGTAGTTATTGTTTGTTGTCATATGTGCCTCATTATCGCTTATAGTCTGTATGTCTCTTACCTCGTATCCACAGTTCAGGTTAATGGTTCTTGTTTTCACGGTTTTGTTTGTTAGTTTGTACTTTACACAATAAATCTGCACTTGCAACCGCTTCCTCTATCCATTCAGCATTGTCAGGTGGTGCATACCTTGCTCACTTTTGACCCCAAGAAGCAGCAATTTCATTAATGTTGCAAAGGCGCACAAAAAAAGCCTACTCACCAACCTGCCAAAACAGTGACCCTTTGAAAGCTGAAATTAATCTACTGATGTAACACTCACTTGGAGATCAAAAGAAGCTCCTTTAGACCTTTTTACCTCTGGAACCCACCTCTCGTACCACTCTTTAATTAAATGAGACATTGTTGACTAGGTTTGAGGGAAAAGAGGGGCTGATTCAACAAAGTCACCCAAAAGGAATCCAAACTACCTCATACCTGACCACTCTGATACACACACACTCTCCACACACACAGACCCCAGAATACAAAAGCCCTTCCTCATATCTTCACAGAGTTTGTTATCATCAAGTTTAGCCAAGATGAACCTGCCAGGTTCAGAAAACAGGATGGATGGGTCCTCCTAACCACCTAACATGGCCTGGTGCGCTCAATTCATCTGTTCAGTGTCAAAGACCTCCAGTCTTCAAAAGCAGGAGTTTTGAAGGTGTGAGACTCCAGTTGTAGATCTGAAGGGCCATGTGAAAGGCAAACAATAAGCAATCTGTTTGTCCAACCTCTACAAAAACGGCTCTCGCCTTTCATGCGCCTGCTCCCATTTCTGTGGGTCGCGACTTCCCTCGAACATCAATTACCATCACACAACGCTGTTTGATCTCCAAGCTTTCTCCTCCAGAGGCATCGGATAATGCACCTATTGTGTTTTTCTCCCCTCCTTCCTTTTTTCCTTTCTGCTGCCGTTTCATATACAACATGTGCCCCATCAGTCACTAGCCTTGTTTGCAAGTTTTTATTACAGGAGAATGACTTAGCTTGTCCAAAGGATAAATGACATTCCTGATGTTTATAGCATTTCTGAGTAGTAGCTCTGCAACTTTGTGGCTCTTTCAGTTCGTTCTACAACTACTATATATCTCTCTTGTTCCTGATGATTTGGTGGAAACCTGTCTTGTGTCGCTATCAGCTATATGATTGGATCTTGCTCTTGTATTACTATCAGCTGTACGATTGGCTTCTGCCTGACTTATGAGTTGCTCTGGACAAAAGTTTCATCCAAATAATTTAATGTAAACATAACGTACTTACAAAGAACATTTGATTGCATAGGAAAATGGCTAAACTTTTACAGTTAGTCCTTTGAACAGGTCTAAACTATTTCTATGTGAGATCATTCTGTTTGATAGTATTTCCAAAAATGTGAGAAAGAAAATGAGCTAAAATCTCAATCCATACTTATTATATCCAGCCTTTCTTTCTTTGTGTGTGTGTGTATATCTGCTTTTGGAAATGTGGTGCCTGACTGTAGGATTAGAGATAAAAAATTAACTCATAAAATGAGTCAATTGTGCTGATTACACATGTTAACACAGCCATTTTATTACCTTCCCCATCTCCTGTTTTTGTCTGGGTAGGCCTAGGAACGTAAGAGCTATGTAGTTTTTGTCCATATACATGTAAAAAGCATATGTCTGCACCTACCTGTGTTTTATACTAAGAATAATTTTTTGTCATGGAATGCTGTAGCTTGTCACTTTTATCTGTGATAATTTCCCACCGTGGGTGTTTGAGGAGCACTGAGCTTTGCTCTTCATGCTACCTTTGCAGAAAAGAGCAAAAAGGAACAAAAGTGTGCCAAGCAAGCTCAACTCCAAAAAAATCCTCCAGTTTCTTTCTCTGTACTATGGCACATATTCCGGAGGCGATACTGTTAATGAATTAGATCAAGGTGACATCCATTCTGAACCTGGGGACAAAAATGGATGAAGGACACGAGCCTCCACTTCCTTTTTTCCACTAGAATGGGTTGTAAATAAGTTAGTAGCATAGTGTGCAAGAAAGACCCTGCAACGTCACTTAATGAATCACTTAATGCAGCCCCTCCGTTGTTTAATTGAATTAATTAGGGGCCTAATTGAGCTGAGTGATGATGGCTTCTGGGGTTGTGGAGTCCTTGATGAGCTGAAGGTAGGGCTCAGGAAGTGTGCAAGAGTGGGGAAGTCCTCCTGGGACGCATACACACACTCATAGGCAGGAGTCCAATGAACATGATGTCAGTGGGAGTAGATTTTGTTGGTGCTACGTTGGGCTCAGATTCACCCTCTCCAAAGAGAACCTGCGACACTGAATCTAATCACATACTGGAAAAATACTGGACCCTGAAATGTGAATACCACAAAGGAGTCTATGATTGCAGTCTATAGGCTATATTTTCATGTTCAATCAAATCAGAAGTTGTTGAATTCTGTCTACAAGTACAATGGTTATGCTCTAACAATAAACATCTTTAGATAAAACAGGCATGAGCAAATGTCTTACTAAAACTGGGGACTTGCGTAGATTTATCCAGATTTTGTTGTATGTGTCCATGTCCATCAGGATAAGTCATAAGCCAAATTTTCCCCTCTGAAATAGTAGTGGCATCTCTCAAAGAATAACTTGTGCAGATTTAGAATTAAATTCTGAAATTTTAAAATACATTTGACGGACCTCCATTATAAGTGATTTTTTTTTTTAACAAAAAGGTTTTCCTATTTTTCCTCAGTACAGGAAAATGTGTCAGTTAATGTCTATGGTAATCACATACTAGACAGAACTGGTAAATGGACATTAGTCTGAAAAACATAGGAATATTTAGTTAAAAAAAAGAAAACAAACTACCTGGTTCAGTGTTGTGGTACTGTACTCAAGCCAAGGAAGCCTCTGACCTTGAATACACTACTTTTGTTTACTGTAGCTGAGAGCACACACCAAAGAAGTGTGGAAAAATGGCTCAGTTTGTGTGTGTGAATGCAGATTGCTGACATGTGTACGTTTCCAGGTCTGACAGCAGCAGCTATGGCAGAGGCAATGAAGCTGCAGAAGATGAAGCTGATGGCCATGAACAGCATCCACGGAGCAAGCAGTCAGAATGGCACGGAGTCTGAAAATGAAGAGCTCAACTCCAACACAGGTCAGAGTCTTGAACACACACATACACACATGCACATTTGTAGTAGTGTTTTTGTGAGGATCTTTAATCTTGCTGTCAGGATCTCGGCATTCCTGAATCTAATCCCTCACCTTGACCTGATCTGACCTTGACCTGAAGCTGAACTCAAATCATGCCTAATGCTGCATTTGAGACGAAGTTGCAACTTGTAATTTCCTGCCTATAGCACGTACAAACCACCTAAAATCTCAACTACCAGTTTCCTCCCTGTTTACGAAGTGACATCAAATCAACATGGTCATGCAATCAATTAATAAACAGACACTACTTGGGTAAATCTATAACATTGACCATACTAATTTCTGTTTTGAGAAGGTAATCATCAACATTAGAGTTATCACTAATGTTAGACGGCTAGCTTGTTGCTAAGCTACTCACTATTGTCCAATGGGTAGCTTGTTGCTAAGCTACTCGCTATTGTCTGCTGTTGACATTATTGACATTAATGACATTATTACAACTTGCACATTACCACTCACAAGGCGCCATGAACGCAGCATAACTCTATCCCTCACTATAACCTAACCTTTCCCGTTGCCAAAACTGAAACATTCCTACATTCAAAACAGCAAATCAAACCAAGACGCATCCATGTTATCATTACTAGATCTTTAAATAGTGTTTTAAAAATTTCATATAAATGCTAAAGCAGGTTTTCTTATTATAGAATTTATTATATTCATTATATTTTACATGGATGCTAGCAGGAAAACCTGCTAAAATAGCAAGGTTAGTAATAAGATAAAGCAAGCGTGAGTATTGAACACTTTTGATTTAGTGCAGTTTATGAAATTATTTTATACATCCCTTACAAAATATATCCTTTATATATTCACACACACACACACACACACAATGTATCACTCTTTTGTGATCCAGTTGAATCAATCAGCACAACTGAACCAGTTTCATCCTACAATCCATCACAATTCATCTGAGACAGATTTTGCTTCTTCGTCCTACCAGTCAATCACAATTACATCAGCGGCATTAAGGGTCAAAATGGAATGAACAGACCACTGGTGTGTGGAGACACATTAAAGGTTTAAAGTGAATCAGGGGAGATGCTGCACATAAAAGAGAGTAAAAACACACACACACACACACACACACGCAACTAAAGGAGTTTTGTCCTTGCCTTCCTCTTGCTTTAGTGTTTTAGATATACTTTATTGGGACTGATGACATACTTAATGTTCACTGCCTGACTGCGCATTTAGATTGTTATGTTACCAACAACACACATATACACACATACACATGCATTCACACACGTGTGTGTGTCATGCTTTATCACAGTGAACAACAGCAAGCACAGACACAAATGCCACACAGTTTGTGTGAGTCTGAATATGCAGAACATATAAATACAGGCGGTTTCATAGGCCATGTCAGTCAGTAGCCAGGCCTACAAACAAAAGCAACCAAGATAAACTTGATCATTAATCTCTTTCCTGGCTTTTCACTTTGTAGACACAATTATATAATGTCAGAAATTGAATGTACCTAACCAATAACAGTTGAATTGAATTATGGTTAGTTAGAATTATGTAAATAGAATTATGATTCAACACTCATTTATCTAAGATTTAAGCCAGAGTTACTGAAGTTTTTTTAATCTCCAAGTGTCCTTTGCTAAAGTTACCATGCTCTGGAATTTGATCTGCATTTGGGTTGTAACCTGACTCAAGAAAAGACCATCATCATGCTGATAATGTGCATCTGCTGCACAGTATCTCTAAAGATATGTGAAATAGAAAAAAAACAAAGAATGTGAATTTTAGTTATTTAGTTATTTTAGTTATTAAAATGTACAAATGTGCATTATTATAATTAAGATAATTAGTAATGTAGCTAAATTTTTGCTCAGTAAAATCAAGCCTTCTTGCTTACTGCAAATGTACTCAAACTAAAGTAAAGGCTGTGAGACCATTGTGGAAAGAGAGGATAAATAAGAGTGGAAGAGGAAGAAGCATACAGTGGCTACAAAAGTGAAAAGTGGTAAAGAAGATCAAGTCAAATTTTGTTCCTGTTTGCAGATGTCAGCATCGTGTGTGTCTGCCAGTGTGAAACACAGGAAGCATGGGAGTATAATGTAATGTAAGAAGGAGAAAGGACAGAGAGAGAGAGTGCGTGTGTGTGCGTGTATGTGTGTGTGTGTGCCTATGAGCATGTTTTTATATCTTGGTGGGGACCAAATGTGACATTTTTGACCTAGTGGGGTGGAGGACATGAAGAAAGCTTTTTTCTTGTTGGTTACCAAGGCAGAGGATTAGGTTAGGTGGCTTAGCATTGGGTTAGGTGTAGGCATAGCATTTATTATTAAAAAAATAATAACTTGCTTTGTAGATTTTGTCTGGTGCTTTGTTTTAGGTTTGACATGTGGTGTGTGAGTGTGTATGTGTGCACATGTGTAACAGAGGGGAATCTGGCTGGAATCTGAGCTAGCATCCTTGCACCTCTCAAGTTAAACAAACACCCTCTAAAGCTCTGTAGCCAACTGTGACCCTTGGCTCTCTCTCTTTTGCTTTCTGTCTGTCTTTCTTTCTGCCTCTCTCTCTTTGCCAAGACATGGCTCCTTAAGCAACAGCTGCAAATTTCTGATGGCTCTGTTTTTCTTTCCCTTTCTTTTTCATTCCCCTTTTATGCTCCTACAGGCTGTTTTTGGTTGCCTCCTCTTGCTTGCTCTCTGTGGCAAGCTTTTTTTCTTTTCCTTTTTTGGAAAACATCAAAGGGATCTGAGTAATCTGTAGCCCCACCACGACATGTAGAACACACCACATAACACCGGTGATATCTGCACGAGGCAGTAAGGTGAGATAGGCTCAATTTCAATCTCCCTCTCACAGTGTCATCAAACAATGACACTGGGGAAGAAACAAGAAAGCACATTCCAGACTTACATGGAAAGCAACATGTCTTTTTTTTATTATTTTTGTTTGATAACTTATGATTCAAGATAGTAATTTGGCACAGAGAAACACATGCTCTTTTTTTAGTCAGGCAAAGTGCAACAGAAGAGGTTTGAGCATGGAGCTCATTGTGGAGTGAGTGTGTTTACGCTAGCGACCAAGCAGGATGCAGTTACCAGAGGGGCTCCTGTGAAATGGTGTCTTTAAATATAAATACATCCTTGAAAAACAAAAAAGAGAGGAGTGAGGAAGGACAAAAAAGATAAAAGAAGGAACATGCGTTTTTTTTGTCCTGAGCACCAGCAGAAATGTAGGTGAGCAAAAAGACTCATTGGTCTAATGGAGAACTGTCAGGGAGAATCACTGTCACAAATGACATCAGAGAGGAGCTGATATATATTTTGCCAGAGCAACTGACAAGTTAAAAGTGAAATACCATGCATTATTTATACAGCCTCTAGAATCTGTCATCCATGTGACTTGCAGAGTTAGCAAAAAACAGGTGTATGTGTATATATACATACTGAGAGAGAGAGAGGGAGAGAGAGAGAGATGGTGGCAGAATAGTGGGAAAGAGAGGTCATGAGTGTGTGAGAGAGCATGGGGGAATGTGCACTCAGAGCACTGAATGAGTGTGGGTGTGTTTTTAGGGAAGTATGTGTGCCCATTGCAGATCCCTAACTACCAAAGTGGTCAGCATTTTCATTTTCTTTTTGGTATCTCACACTTCTCCTTCAATTTCTTCTTTGCTCTCTTCTTTCAAGTTCTTAATCATATTGCATTATTATAAACAAACTGGGTTTTTTTTCTTTCCCATATGGTCCTTTGTTTTATTCATTTTCTTCTCTGCTCAGTCTCTCTCTTTTCAGACTTTACCTCTTATATTTATTTCTTTTCTGCTTTGAGTGTTATAGATGCTCTGTATAATGTTTGATCAACTGTTTTAGTGTTTTCATGTGATCCAACGCTAAATTCAAGCCAATGTGACAGTGACCAGTGAGTAAAGACAGTTCTTGAAAACACTATTGACTGATCCCTGGTTCCCCTGGAGTTACATATACACACTATATACGTCCATTCACAATACACGTTGAAGACACAGACACCATTCATTCATTCATTCATTCATTCATTCATTCGTCTTCATTACCCGCTTTATCCTGGTCAGGGTCGTCATGGAACCAGAGCCAATCCCTGGAACACTGGACACAAGGTGGGAGAATTCACCCTGGATGGGACGCTAGTCCATCATACGGCACCATGCACAAACACATTCTAAAGCCTAGTTCACACTGCACCGACAGACACGGACCAACACCGACAATCACCAGCCGTTGGATTTGGAATGTTGGGAAACACAACTGTCATGTTCACACTGGCGCAACAGACACCAACGAACATTTTACAGACAGTCATACTGGTTTAAAAATGGATCCTTTTACTACAATCAAAATTTTACTATTACTAGTGTCTTGACGTGTCGTCCTTCGCCTGAAAAGACGAAGAGTGAAACGAAATAGGTTGTGGGTGAAGCCTTGGTTGTTGCGACGTGAGAGACAGGGTGCTTACTTACTGCAGAACTGCAGACAGGATGTGCAGAGCTTTCAAAATTTTGCTCGGTTTGCCCCCAAGCAGTTTCAACAGCTACGTCAGATGGTGGCACCAAACATTCAGAGGCAAACTACAAATTTTAGAGGTGCCATTTCACCCAATGAATGCCTAACAATTACACTTTGCTTCTTGGCAACAGGTAATAATCTTTGTTTCATCTTTAAAATCCCAAACAAGAAAATTTACGCTATACTGCGTGCTGAAAGATTTGGCCTTGTTCAGCACCACTGGACCTGACAGCTTCCCAAATGCACAATTAAAGCACAAAGACAGAGCGGACACCGACATATTCTTTGCAAAAAGGTAATTTTGTATCAATGTGTTGTTTAAATAAAATTGTTTATTTTGACCCCCAGTGAGGATCGTCTACTTTTGTGTTTTGGTTTTAATTGAGATCATTCGCTAACCATATGCCATTTTCCATATTCTGTTTCCTGAAGTAAGAAGCGAAATCATGACAATTGTTTATAGCTTACATTTGCGTAAAACTATTGTTCATAATGTATGACCTAATAATGGTCTTAGCTTACCACATAGCCTACCTTACCGGAGACCCCAGAGGAAACCGAAACAAACAGAGAGATCATGCAAAACTCCTCATAGACAGTAATCCCAGTAATCCTGAATTCAGGATCAAACCAGGACCCTGGAGCTACTGTGCCACCCAGAGGCACAATTTTGCTGAAATATTAACAATGTTGAGTTCTTCAAATCTTCCTTTGACTATTTAGTTTAAAATATTTTACAATAATCTGGTCTTTGAGTTAAAGCAGCTGTTAGAATTTGGAATTCATTTAAACTGACCTCTGTAGTCTGACAGAAACGTGCGAAATGACTCTCAAAATCAGTCCCAATTACTTATTCAGAAACTACTGATCAGAGATCAATACTGCCCCATGTGGCCACTTCCTCACTTCATGTCACTGATTTTCTCACTTGGAATGAAATCTGTTTTTTATGAAGTTTATTTTGGATGGTGATCTGTGGGTCAGAAACTGTTGCCCCCCTGGCTTATGTATCAAAAATCTCCCTTGTGTGTCCTTGTCACGTATTTCCCCCTCACGCCAAGCACTGCGAGCAGAGACGCTCAGCGTGCAAAAGGAGCTCGTAGCGCTACAGTGTGCAATTCCATGTTGTCATGTGTTTTGTTTACTTTGCCACATGTGTTTTGTTTTGGTTCATGTCCTATCTCCACCCCTGTCCCATCATTGGTTGTTTCCCTCATGTGTCTTCATTACTCACACCTGTTTTCAGTCCGCCCCTTTATTAGTTTGTATATTTAAACCCTTGTGTGGCTTTGTTCAAGTGCGAAGCATTGTTCTGTGTTTAACCGCCTGACTTTGCTGAGCCGTGTCTGTTTTGGTTAGCGATATTCTAGTTCTTGACCCTGATCCGTCTCCTAGTGTGTGTATTTTGATTATCCTGGTTATCGTGGTTTGTAGATTGCCCGACCTCTGCCTGTTTCCTGGTTTTGACTCCGATTCACGTTTCGGATTTGTCTGCCTGCCCTTTAATAAAATGCCTTTTACTGCACTTGTATCCATCTCAACTCTCTGTACATGACAGTCCTCCAGCTGACTATTGAGTAATTTATCTACTATAACACACAAGACAATGCAACATACTTGTACAAAGAAAGTCACTCACATATCAACCCCTTCACATACACACTTTGTTTACAGTCAGTCATTTTATTCTGATATTCATCTATGTCTCTAACATACACGTACACAAATGCTCTTCTAAACACTTAGACACACACATATATATAAGCCATTAACAGTATTAGCATGAGTGTTAGTGTTACGCTAGTGCTTTATCCAATAATTGGCCATGAAATTGTCTGCCAAAGCATATCTTGTCTTTATTCGTATTTTTATTTATTCATATATTACATCTACAAGTGAGACTGTTGCTAGCCAGTGTCACAGTTATGCCAATTATTGAGCACGAATACTCACAAAAGATGAAAATGTGCAAAGTAGAAAATGACACAAAGATTATTTTCCATTTTACTGCAAAGAAACCCTCTGAGAACAGTACAATGCAGAAAAATTTGCTGAAACATATGATGGTTGACAATAATAAATTATCTGATTGGCTGGCAAGCTTTAAAACTATGTTAGAAAAATGGTGTCTGTCTGTCAAACTGTATCTGTCTGTTAATCTGTTGATTAACATCAACATCTGCTATGTAAGTAAGTAATGTACGTCCACTATTGTAGTATAGATCACTACAGCGACAGCTGGTTATAAATGGTAAAGAAATACTCAGCACACACACACACTCATATACACTCACCAAAGACTTTACTAGGAATGCTGTACTAATAATGAGTAGGGCCTCCCTATGCTCTCAAAGCAGCCTCAATTCTGTATGGCATGGATTCCACAAGATGTTGGAAACGTTCCTTTGAGATTATGGTTCATGTTGACATCCTGTAGCTTTCAGGTGCACTTTCGTGCTGTGAATCTCCCGTTCTACCACATCCTAAAGGTGTTCTATTGGATTCAGAGCTGGTGACTGGGAAGGCCATAAATGGGAAATTGTGGCCATGAAGGGAGCACATGGTCAGCAACAATACTCAAATAGGCTGTGACATTCAAACAATGATTGATTGGTATTAACGGGCCCAAAGTGTGCCAAGAAAACATTCCCCACACCATTACACCACCTCCACCAGTCTGGACTGTTGACACAAGGCAGACTGGGTCCATGGATTCATGCTGTTGGTGCCAAATTCTGACCCTATCATCTGTGTGCCTCAGCAGAAATTGAGATTCATCAGACCAGGCTACGTTTTTCTAGTCTTCAGCTGTCAAGTTTTGGTGAGCCTGTGCCCACTGCAGCCTCAGCTTTATGTTCTTGGCTGACAGAATTGGAACCCGACATGGTCTTCTGCTGTTGTAGCCCATCCGCCTCAAGCTTTGACGTGTTGTGCATTCTGAGATGCTTTTCTGTTCACCACAAATGTACAGAGTGGTTATCTGAGTTACTGTAGCCTTTCTGTCTGCTCAAACCAGTCTGGCCATTCTGCGTTGAGCTCCCTCATCAGCAAGGTGTTCTTGTCCACAGAACTGCCAATCACTGGATGTGTTTTCTTTATTGCAGAGACTGTTGTGCATGAAAATCCCCCCCACTGATGTTTGATGTGAATATTACCCGAAGCTGCTGGCCCTTATCTGCATGATTCTATGCATTGCACTGATGCCACATGATTGGCTGATTAGATAATTAGACTGCATGAATGAGTAGATGTACAGGTTTTCCTAATAAAGTTCAGTGAGTGTATATTGTGCATAGTTGAGCAGTATTGATTTTGCCACTCAATGTGTGGGTGCAGTGTGTTGGATAAATAGCTGAGGTAAACAGATGAGTCCATGAGGTCAGATGAGCATTTGAAAGACCACTCACCTCCACTCATTGGTCAATGGTTTATATTCTGTAGATCTTAGAGTGTCCTGGTATTTAATCAATTGAGGCCTACACACTATTGCAGAACACTTTACCAGAAAAGGTTTTTGAATGATTTCTACAAAGATACCATTTTTGTTCCAATGTCAGTGTTTGCATCAGTTTTGTCTGTGTGCATTTATTACACCTGTGCATTTAGTGGGCCCTCAGTGTTGCATGTTGTCCTTGAAGAAGATGATCGTGACCTCTGAGATGTCACAGCAATTCGTCATTATGGACTTTAGCTTCATTGAATACGTTATTTCTTCACTGAATACAGATTCTGAATACCTAGAAGCCTCCACTTCAAAGTGTAAATGAAAAGTTGAGAGGTGCATGAGCCAAGGTTTGCATACAACAAAGTGTCCAGTGTGAAACGACATGTATCCAAAGCATCCTTATTTAGTCCCAACCTTTGGTCCAGCTAATGGGAATACATCCCATGTAATGATCCATAGTTCCTGTTGGTAATGAGATTTGGGAAATGCTTGTCTGTTTGACCAGATGATAGTGTATTAACCGAGTAGGCCAAGCAGGATGGGCGGATGTGTCCACCCGGAGCCCCCATGTCCTGCCTCATTTGTCATCCACCTGACAACGGAGCTGCCACAAGGGTCCGAGGGGGGATTAATTTCAAATGAGCCTCAAAATGTCATCTAATGAAAGTCCATAAAGATGCAGCAGACTCTGGCTGCCTATCTAGCCAAATTAGCCACAGACTGCAGAGAAAACAGTAAACACCTGGCGAGTTCCTTGGATTTGCACTGCTAGCCACTGATAAGAAAGAAGTTAAAATTTTCAAGTCTTTAGCAAATTTGCATATTTACTTATTTGACTTGCATATGTTTTTGTTCTCTGGCACATGATTCTCCAAATGTGTGGCACTCAGACAGAAAGAGAGATACTTTTTTGTTACCTTGGCCCCATCATCCATGCCACTCATTGACATGTAAATGCACGGCAATATCAAAGAGACATCTTCTCAAGCTCCCTGTGAAGTGAGTACTACTTATGATCAAAGGCAAGGCATCGTAAACCGTTCAAAGAGAACATAGTCCTCTGATGACCATTAATGTGCTCTCTTATAAGGGTAAGTGAAAGACTGTGCCATCTTATGCACAATATAGGACTCATTTAGACAGGATGCTGAGATGTTAATCTTGTTCATCAGATGTAAGCTAAGTTCATTAAGCTTGAGGTGGATGTCTAAATATAATGGAGGTAATTGAGAGGCAGTGGTCAAAGAAGCAATGGATTTACCAAAGTAGTGGGATAGAAATAATCACACAATGTACTGAGATATTTTTATTTCTGCCATTATTATTCCAGCCTGTTAAACATGACATCTGGAAACAAGTTTATAACAAGTTTGTTTTTCATATATCTGTCCATTGTCAAAATTCATTGGATTAACACATGTTTTTCTCAAGAAGGGTGTGTAAAGCCATTTTCATTCTGCCTGCTTTCCATTTTCCCCATGTGGTTTAACACTAAAGAACAGTGCAGGAAATCTGCATCTCACACCCTGAACATCTGTGTGGGTTTGGGGGGTGAGGAGGGGCTTATATACAAACACCTCAAATACACATTTTCCTTCAGACCCCCACTGTAATGTGAAGTGGGAAAAAACAACCATCATATCCAAAATACCATTGCCTCTGACTTTTTTTTTTCTTCTCCAGTGTAATGGTTAAATTACTGATATAAGATTGAATGGTTACTGTCCTGAATCTCTTATTAATAATATTACATGGATATGTCCTTGGTCCTTGTTTAATCACCTGTTTTTGCTAAGTGGCTGTTTAAAACAGATAAAATGGCTTATGGAGTCCCAAAGTTCCCTTGGCACCACTGGCACAGTGTTTTGTCACCAAGAAAAACATAACAGTTCCATACTGATCCATTTTGGTAAATCCAATGCACTGCAGTCTTTTCTCCTGTCAGGGCAGCTACTCTACAACAACCTTCATCTGACTCCTCGCAGCAATTAACACTTCATTAAGAGAGCTCTTCAATCATTTTCACTTTCAATTCATACATTTTTGTGCCAAGTCTCTTGTGGATTGTTTTCACATTGTTCCAGGAGAGAATTAATGACTGATGATTTCAATATTTTTCATTCTTCTCCCTGATGCATCTTCATTATTATTTTGTTATTGAATGTAAATAAATTTTTTTCACTTCCAATACCACAGGCTCATTCCTGCACCTACAGAAATGCAGATTTTTTATGTATGTGTAAACATATCCACACCTCAGGATGTCACAGTGAAGCCTAGCTTTTAATTGCAGCCTAGCTACTCTAGTGAGATGTTTACATCTAACACACTCTATTGAATGTAATTAGAGTTGTGCTATGGTGTAGTAAGGGTTGACTTGTCAGATGGCTTTGCTGCTCCATTATGGCATGCTTGACTGCAGTAGGAATGGTGCCAGTAATAGATTGTGGGGTATTTGGAAAAGAAAGCCACCAATGTGTTATCTTCAGTGTAGAGATTCCTTATGTACTGCGATGCTCCCTAATTTAAAATAGGGTACTTGGACTTCACCATACTTGGCAGATCCATTGTGTGCCTTGGCATTGCACAGAAACCTATGTATGTCCTGCATTATCATGGCTGAAGCTGATATATGGGCATGTATGTCTTCCTCAGGGGTGGAGTTGTGTGTGTGGTGACTGCAGAGGAATATAAAGGGGCATCCTGTTTAGCTCTTAAAATCTACACACAGTCATCAACCACCTAATCTTAAAAAATGAGACAGAGCTGAAAATAGCAGTGTAAAGATTCTCTATTCTAGCATCTTTAATGACAACATACACACTGAAAAATATTCACACATGCAACTCATCCAGCTTAAAAGCTTACCTGAAGGTCAGTTCACTGGTGGGGATTCCTCTCTGTAGTTCAGTGCAGTCTATGGTGTAATTAAATGAAGTCACTGGATTACTCTTCTCATTTTGATAACTTAAAATTCAGTTTTACCATTAATGACAACTTTATTTTCTTAGCTTAACACAATGTCCATCCGACAACCAATGTTATCCCGAACACTGATGACTTTTGTTTAATTCAGACTTTTGAACCCGAACACAGGCAGTTTTTCTTGTCCAGGGGACAGGACTGGGGAAATCAGGATAAACGTGAATAATCTGACACATATTACCCAGGCATATTTGTCATTAGCTTGGATTTGCATGTACCTTGTTGAGGAACTGTGGAAGAGAGCATGCCGGGGGAAACAAGGGGGTAGGTTTGGCCAAAAGCACAGCTGTATTGCCTGCCGTACTGATTGCCTCTCCATCCCTCACCCTCATTTATCTTCATTTCTTCCCAATTACACCAAATTAGCAATAGTCTCAGTTGCATTACCAACTTAATCCTCCCCTCTTTTTTCCCTTTTCGTAGGGAAGCATTATGTGGCGGCAGATGATTCCTTGGCGGGAGTCAGGGTAAACAGCCATGAAAATGCCACCCTGGCAGATGGCGAGGCCCAGAAGAAATATGACAAACAGAGTGCCAGCGTGCAGTCCTCTGCCTGCACCCGCTACAATCTGTTAATGTGCTCCCGGACAGTGTGTGTTTGTGTGCATGTGTGAGTGTGTGCGTGTGTGAGTGTGTGCAAGATTTGCAGATGTAACAATGTTAATGAATGCGTGTGTTCAGTATGTTTAGCTTTAAATAGACACAGTGGAACCAAAGCAAGGCAGTGTTCCTTGTTCCTCTGTAATGATTGTAAAAAGAAATTCATGCCATTATATAGTGATAATTGCTTCAGTACTAAAAGTACTGTATATTCTGATAGCATTCAAGTGAATTCAAGTAAAAGTTTGTCCACAGTCCATATCTCCAAATTAGTGAGTGATCTAGAACAGCATTCTGTGAATTAGGTCATTCAAGACCCTCAACTTTCGAATTTGTGAGAGTGAGAAGTTGATTTTGTTTGCTGCAGAATAAACACACATACACAAACCCAGTACTTTCACAGGCTGGAAAGGGGTCTGGTGGCATAAACATATATTCACACACTGTTTATAACCACCATGCACACAAACATGCTGGGCTTTGTCTACATCAACACAGGCACCCACTCAAAAGAAAGCTTAAAGGCTCTAACTTCATTATAAAATCAAACAACACATAAAGGTCCAGATCTTTGTGGCTGTAACAAACCCACCCAGAAGAAGCTCCACTCTTTTTGTTTATTGTTCTGGTTACAGCTAAGAAAATATGGTTTAAATCACTTTTCCATTGATTATTTCCATTTGATGTTTGATGTTTGATAGCTATCTAATGCTGCATTTGTGGTGATTGGTAAGTGGTTATTTGCAAGTTGTAATAGCGTCATTTCCCAACTCGGCAAGTTCGGCCAATGGAAAAAAAAAGAAAGAAAGAAGAAAACGTGTATTTTGTTTGCTTAGTCAGAGCATCTGAAGCTCATAAAAAGCTACTTTAACCACACTTTTACAGATACAGGACTGAGTGGCTATTGCTACTGTTCTATTATACTGAACTTCAAACATACATGCAACATTTTGGACTAAAATTGCAGTGCAGCAAGAACAGCGGACAATAGCAAGAAGCGTTAGCAGCAAGTGATAACTCTAATGTTGATGATTACCTTCTCAAAACAGCAATTAGTACAGTCAATATTTAACCAAGTACTGTGTCTGTATACAGTATTAATTGATCTAAAGCAAATACTGCTATAAACTAATTTTAAAGCATAGAGTGCGTGGCCGTGTTGATTTGATGCCACTCCGTAAACGGGGAAGGAACTGGTAGTTGAGAAGACTACATCAAGTTGACGAGTTCAAATTACATGTTGAAGGGGCATTTTCAGTGGCTTTTACTGGTTGTAAGTGAGGAAATACAAGTTGAAATTTCACCTTGAACGCAGCATTAATTCACTTTAATGGTGACTTCTGAGACAATGGCTAGCGTTGTAATATTCATATATGCTTCTCTCACATATGCTCTTCAATCTCCAGCCAACTGGAGAAAGAGTGTGGGCTGTAGGTAGGGCCAGTGTGAGTGGCAGATGGCATGGCTGACAGGCCAAAGAAACACTTCAGAGGAGGGAGATTAGCTAGTTTCCTATCTTTCACCCTTTCCCAAACACACATGCTCACAAATGTCATGGTTTACACATTACGTCATATGGAAATATGAAGTCTTTTAATAATCAAATCCACAAAGATCATGGATGGCTTTATGTTACATTCATCATTGTCCCTCTGCATGGAAAAAGGTCTATTTCATTTGAGCATAGCCATTTGAAAATTTTTATGGCAGTTTATTAAAGTAGGTTAAAGCTAGCTTCTATATAACATTTAATTCAAATAACAGATTTTCTTTATTTCTTAATGGCTTCATGAAGATGCATGTAACGTAGGAGAAGTACAGTAATTGCTCTAAGTGGCTGGATGGTTTGGAGGTGTTGGACTAAAGAAAAATGTGTGAGCCTGTATATGTAAACTGTTTCTGTCCTCTATTCACACTACAAAAAATTGAAAGGGTGAATAGAGGACAGAAACAGTTTAAGTTTGCTGAATCAGGCTGAGGAATGATTTGCCAAAGGTGTTTGGTTGGATGGTTACATATGGGTACAGATTTGTCAGAGAGACACTGAACATTTATATGGGGTTTAGGAATGACTTGGGCAGTGTGTGTGTGTGTGTGTATGTGTGTGAGACAATTACTCAAGGCTTTTTTTTTAAAGGATGCCTTTAACCAGCTCTGTCACTGAGTGGCTAAGGAGGAGTTTGGTGATGGACACATTTTTAAAGCATGACTGACAGCCAAGTAGGGTGCAGATTCACACTCTTGGTCACACACACACACACACACACACACTTCCCTGGCTGGCACCACTTTTAGGCTAATTACTCTAGTAGCCAACACTAGAGGAGCTCTTGGACCGAGCCCAAATGGGTCATCAGCACCAGAGCTGCGGATAGTTGAACTCCTCACTCACTCTGATGTACTGTGGCTCACACATGCATGCACATACACACACATACATACACATGTCCAACACGGTTGTCTTTTGGGAGCTCAGGATATTATAAAAGGCTCTCTGATTTAGAATTGAATGAAGGGAAACACACAAACACACACACACACACAGAGTATTGTTGACTCTCACCACTGCTACCTCCTAGATTATACAAGTTTAGCATTTATCATTACATAGCATTTATGTTAATTACAATTATGCTTGACAAGAGCATGGAAAGGTCAAGTGGAAGTTGCAGTGCAAACACTTTTGCACTTATAAATACGTATGCACACATGGACGCATGTACACACACACACACACATGCACAGACTCACTCTTTGAATTGCTTGCGATTGTCTAAAAAAACTCCCATTTTCCCTCAGCTGCAGCAGCACTGAGCCCAAAGTCTCTCTGCTTTTCAAATCTTTTGTACAGATGAATGTGTCCTTAAGAACTGAGTTGTTTTAAAATGTACAGCAGAAAACATTCACTAATAAGTGTGAGCTTTTCTGTATACTGAATAAATATCACAGTTGTACTAAAAAGAATTGAACTGTGTATTCTAGGAAATGTTTGAGAAAGAATTAGTTCTGTCTACTTCTGGATCTTATACATAATACAGGATCTTGTATGCTATCACATACTGTCTAGGTGTGAGTGTATAAGACTGGTAACCGCACTGGGTTAGAGAACACCAAATCAAAAGATCACACAATTTAGGGAAACAAAATGAGAAATACTTTCCTCACATTTCTCATAGCAATTAGAGAGGGTGGTATTTTATCTGTGACAAATAATTTATTGTGCTATTTGATCTGTCATTTTACATGAAGATCATATAATTAATAGAATCAATAAAATGTCTTTTATTTTTATCAGTAAGAAAGAATTAGTTTCAGCTGGTGTGTTTAGTTATTAGGAGGATTAAGCCTATTCATATTAATGTTCAGTGACATAAATAGTGTACAAGGACAAAACCAGGATATGAGAAATGGAACAGGACTTGAAAATTCATAAGCTGTGTCTCAGCTAAAAGCAATAAAGGGTTTGAAAATCTCACTGCACTGGCAGATTTTGAATCTCGCACTCACACCCACGTTGGATTTATTTTCACCCAATAGGCGGATTAATTTTTGACCACAAAAATAGGAACGGGACAAAAACTGTAAAAAGAAAAAAGAAAAGGCTTATGCTAAATCAAACTAGCAATAGGTACATTATACCAGCAAATTTGGCTTGTTTCTGCATGAAAACAGAGCTTGTTAATCATCATATGTTAATGTATATACAACTTCTAACTCCCTTCATGCAAACACACCTTCTGTGTCACATGAATCAGAAAACACATACCCACACCTACACACACATGGCCTCAGGTGTGAGCTCAGCCATTATCTCGTCTGCTTGTTTTCTCTCACTCTTTCCAAGCACTCCCAGATGAACAGCTCCCTGCGTTCTATAGAGGAAGAATTTAATTCACATTATTATTAAAAGAATCACTCACTGCAATCTGTTGCAAAAACACCATCTGCTGGATCACTCACAGGACCTCCATTGCTTATTAAGCAGAATTAGACAATGATTTCCTCTTCTCGGCTTCACCTCCTCTCTCCCCTCCTCTTTACGCTCAGCTCTCAGCTAATTCAACTTAAGTCTTTTTTTATAGCACCTAACAACTGGTTTCTCAGCTGGATCCCATTGATTTATTTATGGATATTAGCGGTGCAGGTTGGAGGCTGGAGGCTCCCATTATAGGTTTGAGAGGCTTTGGCCTGAGTAGCACTGCTTCTTGCTGATCTAGTGTCACTTTTCTGAATCCAGATTTCTGACCTTAATTACCAGTGAAATAGCCATGCTGCCATGAACCTGCTATAACCATGTGCTGGCTTTTTGGACATGTACTCTATATGTGGGCTTCTTCAATCACATGACTATTAGGGATTCACATACGTGAGAACTGGTTACACTGAATTTGTTTTCCACACAGTTTGATTGGAAGATCATTTGAATAATGCATAATTATGAGTAGTATTTTCTCTCCTGGTTGGTTCACCTCTAAAAACACAAAAGAAACCAGAATGGATTTCTGACTTTGCTAGTGACCATGTAGCATTTTTGTAACCCTTTTTTGTTAGGTCCAGACTCCTCTGTCCTCTTTCTCAGTTTCTTTTCTTTTTTCTCCCACTCGTCTTTCTCCATCTCCATGATCTCTCCAGGGGGCAGTGAGTCATCCTGGGATAAGGAAAAGCTGCAGTCACCCCCCTCATCTGGAGCACAGCATGGTTTGGCCCATGCCAGCCTCTCTGGTTCACACCTCACCTCACTACAGCAGAGCCACCTCCTGGCCAACCGTGAGTTCTCATCCACATATTCATTCATTCATGAGTTCCATTCATTTATGTGTTCAAACCCTGACTCTCCATGGATTGATCTCAAGAGTTCTTAAGAGTGAATTGAGAGTGACTTTAAAGCTATTCCTTAGGTAACAATTCTAAAACAATTATTTATACTGTGACCTTCTCTCTCTCCATGTCTCTCTCTCTCTCTCTCTCTGTATATATATATATATATATATATATATATATATATATATATATATACACACATATATATATATATATCTGTGTTTCTTGCCTTCTCTTACTCTCAGGTCTGGATCTGCCTTTTATGATGATGCCCCACCCCCTGTTGCCTGTCAGTCTGCCCCCTGCCTCTGTTGCCATGGTAATGAACCAGATGAACCACCTTAACACCATCGCCAATATGGCTGCCGCTGCACAGATGCACAGCCCCCTGTCAAGAGCTGGAGCATCCGTCATCAAGGTAGTGGTCAATGACACACACACACACACACACACACACACTCTTTCATCACTCTGTGACTATCCAGGACCATTGTATATATTTACTGTAGCAAAGTTATTTTAAAAGTGATTTAAAAGTCAGTGAGGCCTGTGTGTGTGTGTTTGCGTGCCAGGAGTGTGTGCAGGACAGTCCATCTCCAGCTCCTTCTCTGGAGGAAGGCCCTCGTCCAGGCTCACAGCCCTCTTCCCACGCCAGCAGCAGTGTGTCCAGCTCTCCACATCCACACCCACGGAGCCCTGAGCACCTGGGTATACACACACACACACACACATACACACACACATATATATATGCAAAAGTGCAAAAGTCTTAGGCACCCTATTTTTTTTAGTACAAACTTTGTTATAGATTTTTATTTTATGACGTCTACATTATTGATTCAGTACAAAAACATTTTAGATTTCTAAACATTAGTTTTCAGCCACAAAATTAAATGTTACAGAAAAATGTTTGTACATCAGTAAAGAAAGCAGCATATTACAAAAGAGACACTTTTCAGACAAAAAAAACATAATGAAGGCTGCTGGGTTTTGCTGCAAAAATAAGAAGCAAGTGTGACAGTCAAAGTCTTCAGAAGAACTGCGGCTGGTTCTGCAAGATGCTCAGTAAAACTTACAGCTCATTTCCTTATAAAACTGCACAAATTGTACCTGAGACTACTATTTTTTTTTAAAAGCGAAGGATCGTCACACCAAATATTGAATTGTTTCATTTATTACTGTTTACTGCTCTTTATAGTATTTTTTTAATGTAGAAACATTTAATTTCATTATTTTTGAAGGCATCTTTGCTCTACAGCATTTCTTTGCATGTGTCTAAGACGTTTGCACAGTACTGTGTAAATAAATATGTGTGTGTGTGATAAAATATAGCTATATGTATAAAGCTATAATTCAGTTTCATACAGAGTTCTTGTGAATATCAATATCACGCATAAAATGTAGAATTATTTTTAAAATATTTGATTCATTAAAATCATTTTTGGTAGTAAATTCTCCACTGCACAAACACCAAACTTTCTGGAGTAAAACTGTTCACTCACATTATCAACAGCAACGAAAACAAAACATATATTCTTTTCTAGCTCATAATTTATTCAAAAGCTGCCACTGAATTTTTTGGGTACCTGCCAAAACTCTGTGTGTATAAAATAGTTTCAGCTTGGACGATGCACATAAACATGTCACATATGCTTACTTTATGCTTATATTTCTGTAGTGCTGAATCCAACTGATGGCGAAATTGCAGACAGAGACACTGGCATTAACATGAAGAAAATCATCAAAGAGAAAGGTAGGAAAGTGTGTGTGTGTGTGTGTTAAAGAACATATTTCACTATTTAAATACTATTTGATTTTTTGTGATAATCAAACAGGAAAATATTGCTCATTTCAGGCAATTATCTAATCAGCCAATCTAGGGGCAGCAGCGCAATACATCATGCAACACACAGAGACACACACACACACACACCCCACTCTGTGTGGGCACTGAGATCAACCGGACCATTGTTTACATTTACAGGAGCAAAGTTTAAAAATGATTTAAATGCCAGTGGGCCCTGTGTGTGTGTGTGTGTGTGTGAATACAGGTCAAGAGCTACAGTTTCACAACAAACATCAGAATGGGTGTACTCTAGGAGATTCTGAAATACTCAAAGTCACTGAGATCACCTTTTTTTGGATTTCCCCCAATTTTGTGTTGCCTAGTTCTCACCCACCAGTCAGGTCTGCTCCATCATACTATAGCTACCACCCTGGAAGGCTGAAGGCTAACACGTGCTTCCTCCGAGACACCAATGGCATCTTATCGAACTGCTGCTCATGCTAAATCATGGGGTGGTGTAACAAACTCAGAGGGAAGCACTATGCACTCCCATCTACATGCATGGGCTCACAGACGCCCACAATTGGTTAGTGTCATTGTGATTAACAGGGGAGAGAGATTCTGCCATCCCTCTCACCCAGAAAGCAAGGGCAGAAATACAATTTTGTTATGTCAATGTGCATAGGCACAGTTGCTTGTAAGTGAGTTGCTTATTCTATGCAGTATGCAGCTGTGTGTGTGTGTGTGTGTGTAACAGATGGCAGTCTCCACCTCACAGTTGCAGAACTGGGAGGAGATGGAGAAAATATGCCCCCAGGTACTCTTAAAGAGATTCAGTGTACACCTGGCCTGAGACCATATTTATTAATGCGTCTGGAAACGAATCTGTCCCAAACACACACACACACACACAGACACCATGCTGATGTTTACTAGAGAGCACAATACTACACTACAACTTTACTGCCAAGATAGGGAGAAATGAAAGACCAAATTAAATGAAAGACACACACAGACTGCTAATTCATCTGATTAAGCTTTCAAGGCATGTGGAAACATGCACACAGAACATTCTAACCCCCGTATACTCAGTGATTTATGCCTTTGTAATCTACTTAAGGTGTTAGCCTAACAAACAACAATTACTTTGGTGACCATTACGCACCACACAGACTCATACGCACACTCTCAGTGGCAGATTATGTGAGGTGCATAGGTCACTGTACACACCTGAAAGGATTTGCTCAGTAAATATGTGCTACACTGCTCTTCCTGCTCCTTCTAATACTCTATTGTGTCTGTTTTAATAGCACACGCTGACACAAGTCTCTCTGTGAAAGTGATCATTTAACATGAAAAAGCCATGAGCTGAACTCTTTACATACATGGCATCTTTACAAAAGTCAAGTGGATTTTAAACACTAGTTACCTTGTGTGTGTGTGTGTGTGTTTGTGTGTGTGCATGCGTGCGTGCGTGCATGCGTCTGTTGGTGATGATAAACAAAGTGACTTGGTGGTGCATGGTGATAAATTGCCAAGCCCGAGGCCAGGAGCACCTTGTTTCAGCAGGACTCTGGCAAGTGAACCCCTCTCCACCTCTCCATAAATCACTTATTCCCTCTCTCTCTCTCTCTCTCTCTCTCTCTCACACACACACACACACACACACACACACACACAGACTCTCTCTCTCTGCTCACTACAGGTCAAACACTAATGGTGGCTACACTCGCTGCAAGCAAGGTTTCTCCCCTTTACCTACTCTCTCTTCTGTTACAGACAGAGGGTGCTCTGATCTAATTCTGGATGGACTTATTCTACCTTATATGTAACCAGTTAGAAGTCACTGGGGGTGTTTTGCTGATACACCAGTGTGCCTGTGTATTACGATAAACTCTGGAAAGGACATAGGGTACAATTAAAGTTATATAGCTATAGCTATAAACATTACTTAAAATGTGAACTAGGATTTTTAAAATAAGGATGCCTGCTGGTGTCCTCAATGCAATTTTTTAATCATTATTAAAACAGTATTCATTTGTAAAAAGCACTGGATTCCTGTGAATTTATTATTACTTATTGGAAAAAAATTACTGTATCATTTATTTTATTAGAAAAAAACAAGCTCTGAATTATTTAACATATTTAACAATAACAATGCTAGTTTCCACAGCTCCAGAGTCAAGCCAGTCCAAATCCAAACAAATAGTCTTTAGCCAATGGGAAGTTATTCTAATGCTGAAGATAAGTGTTACACACCAGTTAAAGGCTTATTTCAGACTGCAAAAGAGAGAAAAACAGAATTAATATAGCATTCTGTGAAAACAAAGAGCAAATCAATAGAATATTTAAAAACATTTACTTTAAGCTAAAGTATAGTAGTAAAAAAGCTCCAGAAATGGCTCTGGTGCCTAAACTGATGAGAATCAGAAAAACTGTGAAAACAGCACTCATACAGCATTCGAACTGTTTTGGTAAACTGCAGAGGGCTACAAGTGATCTTTTCATCAAATATATTTTTTAAATAATCTTGCAGCTTTCCAATCAAATTGCTGCTGCAGTATTATATGTAATTCTAAATTTGGTCAGTTTTCTGCTTTAACACACCTACTAATAAACCTGGTGGTGATTTGAATCAGGTGTCTTTGAGCCAGAAAACCATTAAACTGTTTTGGACTCTGGACCTCCAGGAGTGAAATTGTGCGCCTTGGATTCAATATTGTTCTATTTGAAAAGGTAACGTTATGATATTGGGTTGTATGATTGTTATACTGTAAATGTTTTACACTATAGTGTACACCTCACATGCTCCCTTCAGTCCTAGACTGTCTCTACTAGACTTTTGTCTTTCAGGCATCCTGCATTAGAGTGAACTAATGTACCTGTTATTAAGCACTAATCTGCTGCAGGCAGTAAATCGGAAACGAATGCCGGCAGCTTTTTAAACATTAGTCATTATTTAAAAAAAGAGGTCCATGTGAATGTTTGCTTTCATCTACATGGAACTTTTCTTGCAAGTTGCTTTCATGCGAAACATGCAAGTTATAAACCTTGGAGGAGATCTGAGACACACTTTTTAACGTCTCCTTTCATCGTACAATGACAGTGAGCCACTCAGGCATGGAGTAGTTAAAGGACATCTGTAGTGGATAAATTATTAAGGAAATCCCATATTGTGTAGGTTTATGTAAACAGTAGCACTAAAAACAAGATCTACGCTCATGTACTTTCAGAAGACAGTAGAATAGAGATTAAATATGACTTAGCCTTTTGTGACCATATGAAGGCCTCAGTAAACTGCAATACATTCTGCTGTATTATTAGTGTTTTACCTTACCATTGGAAGAAATGTGGGCATCATATTTTCCAGTAGGGAAAAAAGTCAAGTGCTTCTGGTCCAGTTTGTTTGCTAATGTATATGACTTAATTTGATGTGGTGTGCAGTGGTCACAGGAGTACTTAGGGAGGAGAGAGAGAGAGAGACTATAATGTGTTATTCTGCGCACTCCATATTTGCCTGTCCAGTTTTCCACAGAGCAAGATAATAATGTGGCATCTGGTTACAATCAATGTTTCCCTCCTACCATTATGAAATTAGCCACACGGAAATTATTTGAAATGGCCTGTAATGATTTCTGATAGAAATTTGCGCCATTGTTTCGCCCTTTGAGATAAGCGAACCGGTAAATCAGCATCAGTCAAAACAAGTGCACATTTAAGAATAAACCCCCAACCCTACCCGGGCCCCCCCTTGGGGGCCAGAAAAACCCAAATGCTTTACCTCATTCTTTGATTCTAGATCTAGACCTTTAGGCTCTGATTCAGAACTGATAGGCGTTTGACTATTTTTTTGGCTGGAAATGTAGCTACATTTGCTGTGAAAAAGCCCTGCATTCCTTGTTTTTTTTTTAGCTGCATATTTTCCCTCGTTATATTGTTTGTTTATTTGACAGCACTTCCCTCAGATTGTGTGCAAAAAGAAGTGTTTGAAGACCCTTTGTGATCATTAGCTTGATTGCTGTTCTAAGCGTGTTTGGGGTGGTTTAATTAAACCGTAGCTGGGTGTGCCAGACCCTGGGGAGAAAGCTTTGGCTGCAAGGTTTTGAAGGGTTTCTCCTCTTAGAAAAAGGTGTCAGATGAGGAAAATCAATGCTGTGATAGGGAAAGTTACTGTTACAGTTGGCAATTTGGGGCAAGGTTAGTGCAGCTGAAAGTCACCCTACATAGACATTTTTGGATGAGAAAGCTGGTGATAAATGAGTGCTTGTTCTGCCTGACTTCCCCCCTTTCTTTCTGTGTGTGTGTGTGTGTATGTGTATGTAATAAAGACAGGTGCTTGTTCTGCTCTGCTTCTGGGGAAATAGTCTTTAAGAGTACCACTTTTTTCATCAATAGAACACGAGACAGTAAACCAAACTGTAGTCAGTTACAAATTATTATTACACAAGTATTTACTTGTGTCTCTGTCTGTTTTTCCTACAACTGCTTCATGCTTGGTCTTAGTCTTGTCATTGTCAGTTTGGATTTGATTTTGACTTTTTACATAAATAAATAATTGAATTAAAACACTACATTAGTTCCAAAAGTAGATGCCTTGTTCAGACTTGGTAACATCCGTCTCTGGTGGTACACGCATAAGTGGATAGATGAGATAGATAGGAATTCACATTTGGTATTTTCATGTAGGTTGAATGTGTCTCCATTTACTACTTGTCATCGCATGTCTTCGAGAGCAGGGTTGCCAAATCTGCCTAAAAGCAACTGGATGTCACTTCAAAACCAGGCCCAAAATACTAGCCAATAGTAAATTTGAGTAAACTCAAATGAAGTGATTATATTTAGCTGTCAGGTGTCATTTTATTAATTAAATTGTCAGATGCTCAGATCAAAAGCTTTACTCATATAGATATCTGGCTGTGTGGCATTTTGTAAAAAATTTTGCTCAGCTAATTACGTTTCATGTGCTTTTAACAATCACACACAAAAAGAGGGACATAAAAATAAATAAAAAGTGAGGTACATACATAAATTTAGTCATATGGTGAGAGTGTGGGCACATGCTGTCAGAGTTTGAGTTCTAATGAATGTGATCACAGTTCAGATCACACGATTTAAATATTAAAGAACGTAAATATACTGTCAGAATATGTGACACAGACACTGACAGGTCTGTGGCTACACAGCCCCATACGCAGCAAGCTGCGATGCACTGTGTGTTCTGACACCTTTCTATCATAGCCAGCTTTAACTTTTCAGCAATTTGTGCTACAATAGCTCTTCTGTGGGATCAGACCAGATGGACTAGCCTTCACTCCGCACGCGCATCAGTGAGCCTTGGGCGCCCATGACCCTGTCACTAGTTCACCGGTTGTCCTTCCTTGGACCACTTTTGGTAGGTACTAACCACTGCATACTGGGAACACCCCACAAGGCCTGCTGTTTTAAAGATGCTCTGACCCAGTCATCTAGCCATCACAATTTGGCCGTTGTCAAAGTCTCTCTAATCCTTACGCTTGCCCATTTTTCCTGTTTCCAACACATCAACTTCGAGAACCGACTGGTCAATTGCTGCCTAATATATCTCAACCCTTGACAGGTGCTATTGTAATGAGATAATCAATATTATTCACTTCGCCTGTCAGTGGTCATAATGTTATGGCTGATCGGTGTATATATTACGTACATATAATCTCATAAATAAAGAAAGTTTGTGAGAATGAGTAGATACATTCACTGACACATTCATACAGGTTTTGAACAAGAAGCATGCATATGATTGGAGACTGTGTGGATGGAATACATAACATAATGTTTGTAAAATGCCACAGACTAAAAAATCAGCTTATGTTGATCACATGTGTCCACAGTGTGGCTGAACACTTCAACACTTCATAACTGATTACCATCACCTGAGATGGATGTTAATGAACACAGCCTTAGTCTAAACAGCTTGGCCTGTTTTCACTAAGCAAGCAACATTCTAATACTAATAACATGAAGCCTGCCATGTTTTCCACTATCTTGCTGAATCCTTCTGTCCCATGGGTTACCTGAATCATCCTGTTCCAGTCCTGCTGTGCACAGGTTAAGGAGCTGAAGAGTGTTGACCCAGTATTCCTCTCATTAAATATTCTGCATACTACTACACTCCAAGCTTAATTGGCAGAGAGGAACACTCATTAGGCCTTATTTTCATCTCTGCATAGTCATTATTAGTGATTGGAGTGGCAAGTGGGCAAGTTCTTGCCTTTTTGTTTACATATTCATTTATTTATGGGCATATTTGTTCATTTAATTTACACTTTCTTGCATGTCCCATGTTAGTTACGAAGCTCGGTGGTGTGTTGTGTTTGTTCTACACTTATCAGTCACTGTTCCTTATGAAGACTTGTGGCTTTATGCAAGTTTGGTCATTGTCTAGTTTATAATATGCCAGACTACTTCTACTTTTACATTTATTCAGCAAGGATGGTCAAGCATATTAATGTAAAATATAACATTTTTAATGGTTCACTGTGTGAGTTGAACTTTCATTAGACTCCAGAGCCTAAAATATATGGAAATTATATATTGGCCAAGATGTTGGACCATTATATGTTGGACCATAGTTTGTATTTTAAGAAAAAGCCTCCCAAATATTTATTGCATAGATTGTGGTGTGTTGGGGATATTGAGATAAAACATTACTATAAAAATTTTGGAAGAAAAAAGTCAAGAAAAAAGTCAAGGCATAAACTTTTGATACTGTATGTTAATTTATTTTACGTGCACAAGCCATGACTATCAACATCTCAAATCTTAATTTTTTTCTCAGTTATTTAATTATTAAATTAAATTATTTTATTTAATTTTTTTTCTGTTTCAGATAGAAACAGTATTTTTATAGTGCCCTCTACCTGGATTTCTCCTGGCCATGGCTCATCAATATTCTCACCAGATTTTGTGATGATAATTTCCAACCTGCTTAAAAATCTCCAAAACAACCCAAAGAGTCATGAGTCTCTTAACTTCTCACATCCTTGCCTCAGAACATTCACAAATCTTACTCACTTTTGGAGACTTTGCTGCTATCTTTGGTCTACAACAGAAATGTTTGGGCCAAATTTGTGAAGTACGCACTTGGCCTAGTGGCCCATCTACACAACTTGTCTGTACTCTTTCCTGCTTGTCCAAAGATCAATTTGGTGGCACTTTTATGGCGCATCCTGCACACTGTGGACGCAGCATGCTCTTCATTTACATTCCAGTGATCTTGTCTCCCAGGCCTCTGTGCAATTTAGTCTGTGGCCGGGCCTTGTGCACAGCAGTTAAAATATAATAAATGCTAACCTCCCCCTTGTTCACATCCCTTTCCCAGCCACATTATGTTGCACTTTTTATTGCCATGCTTTCATTTCATTTTTTCGAGGGGCCAGGGGTAAGCAGGGATTTAAATAATGAACAATGGGCTATTCCAGTATAATTTAACTCATTTAGTGCTTACCGACATTTGTGTATTTCCTTTTCTCAAGAGGGAAATGCACAGCCTTTAATGGAGTTGGTACTCCTGGGACTCACAGTCCTCAATTTTTGGGATTTGAGCCCTAGTGATTATTTGAACAGGGAGATTAAGAGGTGAACAGATATGAGTCGTAGTTCAGCAAGACACCTTAATTGTACTTGAGTTTGTTTGCTTGACTCTTCTTGTGTTTAGGCAAAGCCTGCGTGCTGTTTTTGAACCTAATGGGTTAATCCGAGCTTAGTGAATGTGATGCCCCGGTAGGCTTCTTACCAAAAAAGAGCAGTTGGTGTGTGTGTGTATGTGTGTGTGTATATTCCTGCAGCTTGCCAGTCCTTGGTGATTGGAGTGTCTCTCCTAACTATAAATACCACACAGACATTTGGATTCCCTTCCTTTAGGAGTCCCCTGGTACATGTTGTCAACTGCGGCCATCTTGTTGGGAATAAATATGGTAAATATGGAGTTGGCAGAGTAAAGGACATTTTCTCTCTCTCTCTCTCTCTCTCTCTCTCTCTCTCTCTCTCTCTGTCTCTCCCTGTGTGTCTGAATGTCTCTCTCCTCTCTCTGTCTATCAGTCAGTCTGTCTGTCTCTCTCTCTCTCTCTCTCTCTCTCTCTCTCTCTCTCTCTCTCACTCTCACTCACTCGTGCTACCTGCCTGTGCCTCCTGTCAAGAGAATTAGGGCTCCATCAGAGAATGTTTGCCAGCTACTATGCTACCATGCCATTTACTCTCCTTTGACCACATTCACATTACTTGAGGTTATATATTTGGTTTTAATGCTAAACAAAAGACATTCATAGGAGCACAGTTCCCCATGTCTCTGGTCAGATCAGGTACAGTTTGGTGCTGTTAGTCAATACTTTGAGTCAGGGTTATTTATTAAGCTGAAACTCGTATTGCAAAACACATTTTAAAAAAAGACAGAGGAGCGTATTACTGAACCTGAGACTAATGATTCTTCACTTTTCATGGGTGGACAGAATAAATACTTACGTGCCTCTTAGTTTTCTTAGTTCTAGTTTGACATGGCAATTAATGCGTGACAATTTATGGGCCTCACATCAAGAACTCAAATAATTAGCCATTGCCCATCTTTTAACATTTATTTTGGCAATTAGGATGATTACTAGAGTGCCTTGATCTGGATATGTAAATCGCTATGTAAACAAACCCGTGTGTGTGGTTGCACACCTGACAAAAACACTGCAGCAAAAGCCTGGGCTTAATTATTCCCTAATTGGAGCCCTTTGAATATTCAGGAGATGTCCTTTAAACACATGTACAAAATAAAAAAACAACAAATAGCCCATGTAAGGGCAACAAAACCATGGAGTATCCGTTCAGAGTAACTATAGCTCTCATAGTTACTGGTGCTCCTCAGCATCTGTTCCTCCATATGGAACCCAGGGACGATCCACCTTCTCTGAAAAGGCTGACATCCAGTGTTTTCCTAAAGGACACTTCAGAGGAGTCTTCAGAGAGATACAGATAAAGAAAAGGGGTGGAGTAAGCAAACATACTGTATCCTCTGTCATCCTGAAATCTTCAACTACAGCCCCTTTTGAACCTTTGCACTTCTCTTACTCTCCAGTCCCAACTTGACTTTGGCATGAATGCAGGTGTAGATTTTTAAAATCTAAAAAATGTCTCACAGTCAGAAAACGTATGTTTAAGACTGCATTAAATGTTACGGCCACACAGAATTGTTTGGTAAATCAGCCATGACCAATGTAGCATTTGGTGATAAAGGTCAATAACTAACATTTGGGCTTTTATGATTTACATTTAAAAAAAACATCAAACCTTCCCTTTTTTTACTAAGAGGTTTGCAATGAGAGTTGATGACCACAACATTCCTTTTGTTGAGACTAGAAGGAAAGCCTTTTGTCTTTATTTTTAGGAGTAGGACAAATGAAAGGGCTGGACCAATGAATAATTAATACAGTACATATGGTGGGCTAAAAAAAAAAAGGTAAAAAGCACTTCCCCTTGTTTTGTTGTTTGATTTATTTATTTGTTTGCATACTTTGTACTCCTGGCTTGGGTGTTTTGTCTGTGTGTGTGTGTTTTAGAGGAATCAGAGGAAACACTATAGCAAGATAGCATTTCAGTAAAAACACCTGCTTTTAATCTAGGTGACATATCTAAGAGGTGTTGTGTTCTAGGCCAAACTTAGAACTGATGCTGCACTTTTTGAGTCACCAGTGAACCCAGAGAAACATTATTTATATATCTCTAGCTTTATGCAGACTTAAAGTCATTTCATAATGAGGATCTTTATGTCTGCACATAAGGCCGCACATAAAGAGTAAAACAGAGTTCTCTCTCTGTCTCTCTCTCTCTCACACACAGACACACACACACACTATCGTTATTTGTGCATGCATGTTATGGTTATGGCGATGACAGAGAGAACAGGGGTACTTTGTAAATGTCACAGGCTGAGGACTCTTCCTGCACTTTGTGGGACGGAATAGAATGAATTGAAGTGTGCGCTATTTGCTGCAGAAAGATAAATCTGTCATTTAGATGGGACTTGCAATTAGGTGTGCAGAAGGCCAGCAGGAGGCCAGAGCTTTTAAGAGTATACCACCATTAACCTCTTTTCTGCTAACCCAGCCTTGGGATTTGTAGCCTTTGTAGTACAACAAAGGCTGATGAATCAATGTTAGTTAGGGTTAAATAGAACTACAAATTGCATAATAGAGGGACATGGAGGGTAATATGATGATATTTAGCCCAGTCATTAATACTGACATTTTCTAGACTTCTTTTATAAGAATTAGACTACACTGCTGAACATCAGATGAAGATACATACAAATACACACACCTTTGCTTGTGATCTTTAAACATTATTATGGCTGGACTCGTCACTTCACGATCTCACTATTCACCTCACACCTTTGGCTTTCCAGTGTCCCCTGGTGCTTTCACCCCTTTTCTCACCCAATCCCTCTCCCTCTTATTGTTTCCATCCTGCCCCACTCTCTCAATCTCCCTCTGCTTCACACTCTCTCCACATGACCTTGATCTGCTGCTCACCACTTTCAGGCCACAGCAAAAACTTAATCACACAATGTCAAAGCGTTAGGGGAGGAGGGAGAAGAATTCTTCCCTCTTCTTCTTCTTCTTCTTCTTCTTCTCCTCCTCTGTTTCTACTTTAATGCCCTTTTACTATAGCGAAAGAAGGGGAAAATTTATTGCGGTAGGGACAGGTGGGGAGATGAACAATGGGCCAAATGAAGAGCAGGGTTATCTGGTGGGGAAATCAATGTGACCCGTGATACACTGCCATCACAATTCCCTCCCCTCCTGTCCTATTTGTCTTATCCGAGAAGGCGCACAGACCCCAGACAGATTAGCCCAAGTGAATCATGACTCCTCCATCTCCATTACCTGCTTTCTTTCATTTTTTGTGCTTTAATTCTCTACTTTAGCCCCTCTTCTCTGTCTGTCCAACGTCTGGATCTATGGGGGGAGAGGGTGGGGGGCTGGAGGAAGTACTGTATTGTATAAGGAGAGTGTGAGTTATAGTAAAAGATTAACTGTCCTACTGAGGTTTGGACACATGGGCACACAGTTCCTCTGAAAATACACACTGCTTTGTTCACTGGTTTATCTTTCCTACTACTGAGTGATGTTTTCACACATTACAGCAGCCGTGGAAAAAAAAAATCACACTGATCTCAGATGATTTATCTTCTTTGAGTGTTCTCTTTTATTTTTTAATAACAGATACCAAGAGTGTGTGCACAACTGTAAGTGAGTGTGAATAGTATAAGACTGTACATAGTGGAGATTAAAACACTGTGAAATGCACACTCAAAATTTTACAATAAGTGTTACAGAATAAAAAAAAATGACCATAACCAAAAAATAAAAAAGACCATAAACTCAATAAACAGGTTAGAATATAAACAAACATTTTTTTCATAGTGATGTAATTTCATTTGTGTGTTATGGTCACATATTTTAAATGTTTATTGATGGAATTCAGCAACTGCCATTATAGATGAGTTTCAGATAGGTTTAGCATAAATTTTTCCATACAGAGATACCTGTAGAAATTAGATAAATTCTTTATTGATCCCAAGGGATCTTGTAGATTAAAACTGTAGACTTAAATTCTTGGTATTCTATGGTAATTACTCATATTCTCAGATGCATAAGATAGACATTATGCTGAAAATCAGTGAAGTATTTAACCTTTTAACTCTTAAAACACTGCTGTGTTTGTGTGTTTCTCTCAGATGAAGCTCAGATAGCCTTGCCCCTACTGAAGTCAGGTTTTGAGAAACTTCCTCTGGGTGCTCAGTCTCTTCCTCCAGGCTTTCCTGCTCCATTCCTCTTCACTGAGGGTCTCTCCTCTGTTGAGACATTGCTTACCAACATCCAGGTACGGCTGCTCTCTGTCTATGTGATGGTTCATACTTGTGCAGTAGCTGTAGTACTGTAGACTTTACTGTGGTGTGTGTATATAGTCTAGATAATGTGTTTTATATGTCCACGCACTTTTTACTATAGTGTTAGGTTCAACAGTCCACAACCATGATGATTTTTACTTGATCAATACAACTACACATAACACATCACTTTTTAATAAATGAATAACAGAACATAAAATAGTTTTTGCTATACACTGAAGTGTGACGATAGAATTTCAGCTTTCATTTCCTGATAAAAAAACAAAAGAATTGATCTTGCCATCAGAGGGGACTGTTTGTGTGTGTGTGCGTGTGTGTGTGTGTGTGTGTGCGCGTGTGCGTATGTATATACATATATGTGTGTGCACAGAAACTGGACAGTTAAAGACTGAAAAAAGACCAGGTGATTTTTTTTTTTTTCTAATCTTCAACTGTCCAGTTTGGGTGAGCCTGTGCCCATGGTAGCCTCAGATTCCTGTTCTTGACTGACAGTGGAACCCAATGTGGTCTTCTTCTGTTGTAGCCCATCCACCTCAAGGTTCGATGTTTTGTGCATGCTAAGATGCTTTTCCTGCTCACCACAGTTGTAAAGAGTGATTATTTAAGTTACTATATCCTTCCTGGCTGCTTGAACCATTCTGGCCATTTTCCTCTGACCTCTCTTATCAACAAGGCGTTTCCACCCACAGAACAATTTTTTTTGTTTTTCACAACATTCTGTGTAAACTCAAGAGACTGACGTGTGTGAAATTCCCAGGAGATCAGCAGTTTATGAAATATGCAAACCAGCCCTTCCAGGTGTAACATCCATGCCACGTTCAAAGAGATCACACAGAGATCACACTTTTTCTTCTTTCTGATGTGAACATTAACTGAAGCTCTTGACCTGTATCTGCATGATTTTTTGCATTGCGCTGCTGCCACATGATTGGCTGATTAGATAACTGCATGAATCTGCAGGTGTACGGGTGTTCCTAATAAAGTGGTCGGTGAGTGCAATTATTTTTATATATATACATACACACACACATACATACACAGGGTGTCTCCATACATAGGGCAAATGAACACTTTTTTACCAAAATGACTTCCAAAATTTTTTTTAAGATAGCCTTTAAGAATGCTTTTGACAAAAAAAATGTATTGGTTTACCAGGAAAATATACAGCACAAAGATAATTTAAAGGAAAGCATTTGAGGTGCATAACACCAGATGTGTTAACACGAGTTCATCATGAGTGGGAGAGATGACTCCGGGTGTGTTTACAAAGAAATGGCAATCATGTAGAGAATGTTTTGTGAAAAAAGTTACATTTTGCTAAAAAGTGTTAATTTCCCCTATGTATGGAGACTTTTGGGACGCCTTGTTTATATATACATACATACATACATACATACATACATACATACATACATACATACATACACTCACCGTCCACTCTATTAGGAACACCCTAATCACATCTGTGCCTATATACATTGTTGAAAGTGGCATGGAAACTTTCTGTACTGTGTATTAAAGCGATGTGTTTTGTGTGGTGCAGGGCCTGCTAAAGGTGGCAGTGGACAATGCACGTGTGCAGGAGAAACAGGTGCAGCAGGAGAGAAAAGAGCTCAAGATGGAGCTGTACAGAGAACGAGAAATGAGAGAGAGTCTGGAAAGGCAGCTCACTTCTGAGCTCCACAGCCGAGGTATATACAGGCAAAAGATGTGATTGTGTGTACTTTCTGTTATTCTCAGTGTGGGGTACAAATGTCCAAATGTCTGAGAAAAATAATACACAATGTGTCTCATGTTTGGAAGCAAACAATGAAACAAACCACAAGGCATCCATTTGATTAGAGGTTTAGGTGTCAGAGGCAGTCAAGGAAAGTCAGTGGAAAAGCCTGTTAACATAGTAATACTAGTCTTTGTTTGTAGCATCCCAATTCAAGGAAACGAGGTGAATATTTACTGAATAACTGCATGTAGTCTTATCATCTATATTTTAGTCAGCCCCCTTGGCATAAGTAAGTTAGTGTTAGTAGCTGTTGGAATTAACACTGTGTGCACTTACCATAATCACAGGTTAATGCACATCTCTGTGTTAATTTAAGTAACAAATACCATCCACCATCATTAATTAACTGATTAATTGATTGATTAATTAATTAATAATAATTAAGTAGAAAGTGACATCAGTTTCCATATACTGCAGAATAATTGATGAATGAAAAGAAAAAATGGCACCTGCAGAATGAAATGACTAAACAATGATGGTGTGCTGCCAAAAGAATATCTCTAACAGTTGGATTTACCACAGAGTCAACTGCCATGATTTGCGCCAAGAAATTAAGCCAGTTAGCTGGCTGGATAACAACTCCAACAATATGTACAAACACTTCAATAATTTCATAGCCACGGTTGTTGCTCCCATGCAAATTGTTCATATGCAGCTCTTAATGGTGCAGGAAATTAAGGATTTGGTGAATCAAATGCATGTAATTAGAGGTATGTAGAAGTTATGGTGGCAGAGGACATAGATAGAGTTTGTGTGTGTGTGCCCTAGCAGGTGGGGTCACGCTAAGTGTGTTTCAAAGAAATGTTAATTGCCATGAAATTACACACACACACACACACACACACACAGTTATTTCTGCTTACATTTGTTCAACAAAAATTGCCACACACTGCATGAAGTTGATGGAGATGGTGTTAGATGCAGCGGTCCTTAGCATCTAAAAGCTGAAAGAGCAGCCAGTTGCAGTTTAGGATTTTTTAGCCATATACTTGAACCCTCAGTTTTGAATTATTTTAAATCAATCAGGTCCTAAATATTATGATTAGTACAGTCAAAACAACTGGTATAAAAAAACCTGAATATGTAGTCTCTTCATGTTTAGTTTTTGTTCATTCCATTAATTTAATTTCTTCCTTAATTAACTACATTTAAACTGTGCTCATATTAAGAAGGTTAACAAGCTGAAAAAAGCATTACACTACAAGCTCCCACTGAAAGTTGTTGAGAATCCGCTGGGCTGCACAGTGTTGTGTCTCTAGTGATAATTGAGCACTTTCAACTTTCCAGGTGTAAATTTGCAAATTGTCTGAGTTACTGAAAAGTGGCAAATGTCACAGGAAAGCACATCTTCATGCTAGTTCACACCTTATACCACTCACTCTCTCTCTCGTTTTCTCCCACTCCTCCTCAGCTACCATCCAGAAGCGTCTGAAGAAGGAGAAAAAGGTGAAGAGGAAACTGCAGGAGGCTCTGGATTTCGAGTCAAAGAGGAGGGAACAGGTGGAACAGGCCCTCAAACATGCCACCTCCCCTGAGAGCCTCTGCATGAGTCTCAACGGTGCGCCTCTTTTTGCTGGTATCTCCATTTCTCCAACTCTTTCTCTCATTCATATGGGAAAATGCTGTTTGCACACCATTTGATTTATTTTTTTGTCAGAGCAAGAAGAGACCTTTTGTCTCAGAAGCCGACTTCCCATAGTTCTCGCATGTATTAGCTGGAGTTGCTGCATGCATCATAGTTTACATCTAGTTTAGATCTGAAGACAGTGGATACATGGATTGTATTTAAGCACAGAAGTAAGCACAGATGACAGAGTTTGTATATACATACAATATTATCTCAAGATGGCGCTGCGCTAGTAGCAGCCGGTTACAGCAGCTCCCGTCTGTAGAGACACTATTTCCTACCTACATTAGGTATTTCTACTTACCTACTGTGTGAATTTCCATTTGGGATTAATAAAGTTATCTATCTCTCTATCTATCTCTATTGGTGGTATCTCACTATTTTTACATTATATTTACGTTATCTCACATTATTTTTAGTTATTATTAATCATGGTGGGTAAAGTCCTGAGAAATTTTATATAATTATATAAGTGAATGTGTAGATAATTTGTCAAAATCTTACTCAATTAAAAGTGGAAGTATCTGCCAATTCTAAGTCCAAAAGTTAAAGCACTATTTAGGCTGGGAAAGTTACACATATTCAAGGTCTAGTTACACAGCTGCTTAAATCAATTTTCTGTGAGCCCCATTCAGATTATGCAAATTATCTACATGTCGTTAATGCCTTGGAGGTTGCCAGATTTTTCTTGAGTAAATGAAAATGAAAAGAGTGGCGTCTGAGATGGGGTTTTTCAGTAGCATCTTAACACAGAATCCTGGACATTAATGGGATGATACCCAAAATTAATTAATAGGATCCTTTTTATGTGTCATATGAAAAGCTGAAATTCTGATATATCTTCTCATATTCATCTTTTGATCTCAAACCCAATGTCGTCAGTGTATAGCAAAAAACAAAGGAATTTCAAGGGAAGCCTTGCTGTTCCGATACTTTCGGTGGGGACTGTATCCACATTTGCTTCAGGACAGGGGTGTCTTCTGAAGCTGAGTGACTACCATCATTGTCAAAGTGTTGAAAATATCTGAGAGATCCAATGGACTTTAGAAAGCACAAAACAATAGTATTCATATTCATAAAAGAATCCTACCTATCAGGCCTCTAGACAGTGAAACATTTTCTCTGCAGTAAAATTCCTACATCCCATCAGAGATTGTGTACAGCTGATAAATGCTAAATGTTTTGCAAGATAAATTCAGTGCAGTTGATGGTGGTCCAGCAAAAGTCTTGTAAAATAGGGATGCCATATGTAGTTTATTCAAATGGCAGCACGTCTGTTCTTAAAACACTGTGATGATGACTGACAACTGATATTGAATACATTAATATGGTCCTCTAAGGATTATAATCACCTTTCAGTAATACTGTATAATTTGTTATAATTTGTAGTTCTCAAAAATTAATCTAAGTTACAGTTCTTTTAAGTGAATTCTTAGAACCTATTTGAGAGTCCTCACTTCCTGGTGCTTTGCTACTTCCTTTCTAGGACTGTATGCTCTATTGCCCTTCCCTTCCCATGTGAGTGAGCTCTCCTCTCCTCTAATCTCCTCTCAAATCCATTGTTCCACTCTCTCAGCCTGCTCTATTTCTATTCCTCTTCCCTCTTCTCTTTCTCATATTTCCTTATCAATGCTGATATTGGTGTTTCCATATTAGCCTCAACTATTAGCGATACATTAGCATCATAATGCTAGAGGAGGAAATAGAGGCAGATGCTTATCATAAACGGTCTAAATGTGCACACATTTAAACCATTAAAAGAGGTAAACTGTTTTCCTAATTGCTTGTTGTTTTGATTTTACTTGTTTAATTGTGTTTATTTTACTTGTTTAATCTTACCAGAAGCAGAATGTGAACAGGGAAAGATTTGAAAGTTTAAGTGTATGTGAACATCTGTAAGTGTTTTTCAGAGTGCAGGGATAATTATTCACCATACAAATTCATTAAGAGGAATATGCCTTTAGTCTTTCATCTGAGAGCTTGGGGGAAAGATGGCCCCTGTACTGAGAGCATCTGCTGTTTCATCACATACACTATATGGCCAAAAGTATGTGGACACCTGACCATCACACCCATATGTAGTTCTTCCTCAAACTGTTGCCACAAAGTTGGAAGCACACAATTGTCTAGAATGATATGATTTTTTATGCTGTAGCATTATGATTTCTCTTCACTGGAAATAACGGGCCTAACCTAAACCTGTGCCTAGTCTAGTGGAAAGCCTTTAAAGAATAGTGGAGGTTGTTATAGCAGCAAAGGGGGAACAAACTCCATCTTAATGCCCATGGTTTTGGAAAGGGATGTTCAACAAGCACTTGCTGGTGTCTGCATACTTTTCGCCATATATCGTATATATTCAACAAACTGATTTGGTCAGCATGGATGACTGTGGTCTTTTCAGAGATGAGTTGTATGAGTTGCTATTTGCTTTCTCACATTTTTTACACCTTTGTCTTTGTTTAGTCGTTATAAAGATATAGACAGGTGACAGATTAAAGGGAAAAACAAAAAGAAACAAAAAATCTTGTTAAGGTGTTGGGCCACTGCAAGCCACTAGAACAGCTTCAGTGCACCTTGGCATAGATTCTCTCTGGACCTGTACTGGAGCAATGAACACTATTCCCTTAATTGTTGTTTTGATGATGGTGGTAGAGAGCTGTCGAACACGCCAGTCTAAAATCTCCCATACGTGTTCATTTGGGTTGAGATCTAGCGACTGTGCATTTGATTTACATCATCTTCATCTTCAATAAACCATTCAGTGAGTCCTCGTGCCATGTGGATGGGGCTGGTGTTATCTTGGAAGAGACCTCTCCCATCAGGATAGAAATGTTTCATCATAGGTTAAATATGATCAGGCAGAATAACTTTGTATTGATTTTCAGTGACTCTAAGAGGACAAGTGGACCCAAACCATGCCAGCAAAATACCCCCACAGCATAACATAGCCACCAGATTTCTCCTTTCATTTGTCACAAATATACATTTGTCTGTATATTGGACAGTGTCCTAAATATAGACAATAAATCCCTGATGGTAAAGTGTAACTGCAAATATAGTTCATTCAGTATTTGCCAGTTTGAAGTGAAATTTTGTTTCATGATAAACAACTGAGCATTAATGTTTTAATAAACTCATTTGCATTTTCTGTTGTTGAAAAATTGATTAATTTGTTAAATTCTTTCTGGCAACCCTACAACTTTGATTGTAGCTTAAAGTGGGAGTTTTGTGTGTACATAACAGAAGAGCAACCAAAGTTGTTTTTTTTTAATCATAAGTGATTGCAGCTAATATATTAAATATTATGCTCTGATTTGTTGGTTGATGGTGTGATTGGTTGAACAATTAGCAACTTCTGACAGTGTGCTGTGATTGGTTGGTTTCAGAAGCAGTGATACCAGAAGTGGAACCTGAGCATAATGGCAATCAGCAGGACTCAGCCATGCAAGGTAAGAATGGGCTGTATATTTGTTCATTTGTGTGTATTTGTGCAATGTGTGCGAGTCAGTTCAGTTTGTACTAGATTCCTGCACAAGAATGCCCACAGCAGTGATACATACGCTCTGTTCTGGTATTTCGTTCTGATGAGCTCAAAATGGCAGCAATGCGAAATTAACACTCTTCTGGTATATTTGCATGGGCATGGTCATACAATACATATAAAATATTAATATTAACATTGTGGCAATAATAATAAATGGATTACCATTACCAATACCATCTTGAGAAAAATAAAGTTAAAAAATACAGACCAATTCACAGTAGATGTGTTTATGAAGCGCATGCTCTGATAGCAGGATGCACCAACCCATTATTCACCACACCAGTGTGTGATTGGCTAATATTTTGTTTGATGACATCATACAAGAGATTCAACATGTACACAAATGATCACATTGTTATAACTGATTAAAAAAATTATTTAAAAGTCACCTTGATTTTATTTCCCATTTGTTTTTTAAGTGGTCAAGTATTTGAAAATTGTTCTCCTAAAAAGTATAAAGTAATAAAGTAACTAATATAAAACACATAACAGACTAAATATAATTTTTATCCTATTCTGAATACTTGTATTTTGTTACAGCCTATCCCCATTTACATATTATGGGCCTGCAGAGAACACTACCTGAAACCCAAAGTCACGTATGACCCGGAGGCTACGTTTACACAACAACGATGTAGTCAAAAACAGAAAAGTTTTTCTCTTGCGTTTTCAAAAAGTTTCACGTATACACGACAACGTTTTCAAAACGATTCGCGTTTACACATATCCGCGATAACGGGCAAAAACGCTGTATGCCACGCCAGTAGTTGGCGCTGTCACCTTGTTAGTTGGTTGTAATATTGGTGAAGTAAATCCGCATGTCTACATACCTAACACGTACTACGCACGCGCATGACGTCACCGTTTTCAAAGATTCCCGTATTGGGTGTTTACATGGAGACGATAACAGCGGCATTTTCAAAAACTTGCACTTTGAAACCCGTTTTCAAAAATATGCGTTTTCAGTCCCCAAAACGCCGTTGTCGTGTAAACGAACAGGCAAAACGCATAAAAAGTTTCCCATTTTTGGCTGAAAACGTTGTCGTGTAAACAGCCCCTGAGACAGCCCCCTTGTATAAGAGCCTACCATTCAGTAATTATTCCTACCTAGCAGTGGTACATGTACATTGACAGGCCAAAGGAGACTGTTGGTAGAGCATAAAAGAGTGGATGGAGGTTTAGGTATAGAAAAAGTGCAGTCTGCCACGTGCATCACACATGGTTCACAGCTTCTGAGCCTCACATGCCTTATGGGGGCAACAAATAGGATTGGTTGCCCTTCAGGCCCTATTCTGCCACCCCAAACTTTAACCAGGGGCCTTTCTCACTTCCTCAAAACCTCACCTAATCTCTTCTTGGGCCCTTTGAAAATGTTCTCCCTTCCAGAAGAGAGATAACCAACTCATGTTGTACCACGTGCGTATCTTGCATTTTCTGTTTGTAATTTATGGTACTCTGCACATATCTACCCTGATTCCATCTGTGCACTTTCCAGTCTTAGTGAACCTCCCAAATCTGGCCTAAGTAGTATTTCATGAATGGCACCTATTATCCACATGTCTGAAGGCAAATTAAAGACATTGAAAAATATATCTTTAAAAGGGTGAATAAATGCGTGTGTTTATAGAAGACATAGTGGAAACAGGCCAGTACTAGGCTGAAAACAGAAGGATTTTTTTTTTTCTTTGTAGCCAATTTCACAGTCTGCAAATAGAGAGGTGACCATTTTTCTTATGCCTTTGACAGTAGGGCTGTAACAGCAAACCAAAACCTTTGTTGAGCAGCATTTAAGCCTCTAAGCTCTCTTTATCTTTGGATGGCAGAGTTCATTTGCAGTCATTGTCATTGTGGGTTTTGTGGTTGAATCGGTGACAAAGTTTACTTTAAATCTCCAGCACTTCTCATGTTTCTAAGCCCATAACTTTCCCCAGTTCAGACCTACAAAACATGAAGATCTAGGACAGAATGCCTATATCATGGAGCAGGGACAGATTTGCTCTTGTGTTGATTGTGGCTTATAGGAGTTAGCTTTAGGGAACAGACAACTATCATACAGACATGAGATGGAGATCTCAGGGAGTTCATCTTCCCTGTTTCTGCCTTGTGTAATTCCCTGTAGTCCTGTCCAGAGATTCTGGAGATGCAGAACAAAGTTGTTGCTAATGTTAGCACAATGCTGACAAGCCGCTGAGCCACGACAACCCAGACCCTTAGAATGAAGAACAGAGTTGTGGGGTAGTATTTTCCAGTCTTATTAAGACTGGAACTATAAGAACATTTAAGACTTCACTGAGCTTATTTAATCAGGGATTAAGGTCTCTTCATTCTGTAAAGACTGTAGACTTTGTACCAAGCCTTTGGTAAAAGTGCGTTCAAATGCAAAGTGTCTGTGGATTAGGACATAGCCACTCCTACCACCCTGCCACATTTATCCATTATGTCTAGCAAAAATCTAATTAGGTCGAGTGTGCTGTCCAAACCATCCCCCCTCCCAACTCTCCAGCATTTCCCCACCCCACCTCACCACATTTATCCATTACACCCAGCAAATATCTAATTAGCTCACGCTTCACTCCCAAGTCGGACTTCACAGTTTTGCAAGCTTAGCACTGACAACTGATTTCATTAGATTGGATTGTCCTTGCAGAGAGCCCACACGGCAAGCTAAAAGCTTTTTACGCTTTCTCAGGTTCCAGGCCAGTGTTGGCCCATTACGACCTGTGCCTTTTCTAATTAATCAAGACAAGTGGCTTTAACAGCAAACTGCTGAACACAAAAGGTGTCCACTTTACAAGCCGATTAAGAGAAGTGCAGCGTGGCAGAGGTAGCTAGATGGGGGTGTAGGGAAAAACTGAGAACAAAATGTAATTAAAAAGGTGGACCAGGAGTGCTGAGGGCATATTGAGACAGACTGTGTCTTCTGATGCCACCATCACAAGCTCAAGCTATTTGGGAAAGTGCTGTTGTGTATCTCCAACATTTGTAATGATGCAAAACTGTGCTCAAAACTACGAATGGCCTTCTCTGGCTACTCCAAACACACTGAATGAGCATGCATCAAATGAGACCCTTATGTAAAATTCATATCCATAAGTTTGCAACACACCTTGGCAGCATAGGAAAATATGGGGAGAAAAAGTTAAACTGTACCGTAACAGGGTAGTGTGCATTAGAAGCAGAAAGGAGATGCTGGGGAGAAGCCAGTACAAAGCAATATGAATATGGGGTCAGTGGGTGTGGAGGTTGTTTGAAAACATGACTGCCCTCTCTACCCTCACACAGATCTATTTATGTGGCTCAAACTATCCTAATTTAGTCCTTGTGGATCCTCAGAAAGGGCCACATTTTGTTTCTTTTCCAATTTATAAACAGACCAGAGCCAGTTAAGGTTGCAGAATTTTTCTACATTAAAAAACTTTACTTAATTTAACATAATACCCATGCATGTAGTGCAGCGTTTCCATTCTGAGCCCTCTTTGTATGTCTGTTCACAAATACAAGCTAAAATATGCAGGGTTAGAATACAAGTAACAGCTTTATGCATTCAGAATCCCCAAAAAAAGTAACTGTATTCAGCCCTCATTACATTTTGAAACATCTGTATTCAATTTTTGGTCCATTTGAATGGAGAACACTCCTCCAAAAGGCTAGGTCTTCATCCTAGTGATCACCTGCAAACCTCAGTCAGGCACTTTTATGCCAGTCTTTGAGTACGGGCTTTTTTCACTTGTGTTTCAGACATTCAGAGTGTGGCAGTTTAGGACTCTCTTAATGGTGGATGTACATACTTTGACACATGATGCCCCTAACTTTTTCATCAGCTCCTTTATTGTTTTTTGTGCCTCCTTCCTGAATGATGCAGTATCCGTGTAGTCCCAAGATTTTTATATTTGATGCTCATGGTACCTTCAGTTAAAGAGGAACTGAACTTGTGGATGTCCACAATGTTTTAGTCTTGGTTGAGTTGCTTGGCTTTTCCCATGGTATCCAAGGCACAAAGGCACTGACCCTTAAATACAGCCACAGGTACACTCCCAATTAACTCCTAATTATGACAGTTGGCCAATCAGAAGTTTCTAAAAGTCATTACATTTATTTCTGGAATCTTCCAAGCTGTTTAAAGAGATTGGTTAATGTAAACTTGATGTATGTAAATATTTGTTCCACAGAAATTCTGATATAGTGAATTAAAGCTAAACTTAATTTTTTCTGTACTCCGTTGCTTTAAAATGACCATTGATGTGAACAAAGTTAGATCCCCTAGTTGACCTGCCAAACGAAATGTATGGTAACATGAAATTTGTGAAAAATTGAGTTTGAATTTGAATTTGAATCAAGGCTTTAGCCTAGGTGTATGTACACTTTTGCCCTGAACTGTAATATGAAATATGTGATTTTAGATGAATAGAAAGTGTCTGGATTTAGTGGAAAACTTGTCTTGTGCTGTCCCTCGTTTTCCATCTCCAGACTTTGAGTGCATGTTTGTTTATAATATTCAATCCATCTTGCCCAATGGCACAAGTATGTTGAATATATAAAAGCACTCCACTGTTAATGAATGATTTCCTGTTGATCTGGGGTTTCATGTCAATATCTTTTGCTAAATGAGTCATTCTCCAAACTGAGAATGCCGGGACAGTAATTTTAAGATACTCCATAGGAGGGAAATTAAAAGGAATCAAGAAGGAGTTTTAAAATGTAACATTTATCATTTACTTTATGTCCCATTAATACCCCAACAGAAATAAACTAACATGCTTTTCATTTTCTTCTTGTGTTTGTCACAGAGAATAGACCCTACTCCAAACCTCCCATTATGTACTGAGATGGATGTGCAGCTCCTCTTTATGTCCCTCCCCACCAGTAGATGGCTTCCTCACTCCACTTCTGAACTTTTTGACACTGATGTTGGAGTTTTGATAGAGGCAAGTGCTGAAGTTGATGACCACCGATCACCTAATCCTGTGTAAAGGACTCGAGTGAGTGTGTGTGTAATGGGGTCCAGTGCAAATGTGCTCTACCTAAGGAGTGCTGCTTGTTGGCAACCTCCCAATGCATCACAACAATTTGTAAAAAAAAAAAAAAAAAAAAAAAAAATCTTTCTCTCTGTTTTTCAAGAACTATGTCCTACCCAATTTGGAACTTTTCTCCTGGATAAAGGTATACTTTGCAGTCAATCGTTCATGTTCTCGTGAAGCACACATCAATGTCCTCCTCTGTGCTTACTGTTCTCTGGACACATTTCCCTTTGTTATTGCTTTCAGTTGACCCAGTGTACAGCAGTGATTCTGGACAGCTAAAGCCACTAAAGCAAATGGCCACTGTTAACAATTCCATTCAAAACCAGCAAATTTCTCCTATGAACTGTCAATATTTGTTGTTTCATCTTTGCCTCTTTTTTTAAAAAATATATTGTACTCTCGTTTAGGAAATGTAGAAACATCACCTTTTTCTCCTCAGAGTGTTTATCATATTGTTTATTTTGTTTGTTTTGATTGTAGTTTAATCAACATTTCCAGCAGATATTCGAGAAGTGATGTGGAAACATTTCTTGTACTTCTGACTTTGCCCCTTTGACAGTAGTCTCTATATTGCTCCTGGATGAGATAAAAAGTAAAAAACAAAAAAAGTGCTATAAATACAGTATTACTGTAATTCCCCCTCTGTTTTTACCTTTGTTTATAAATACTTGTAAAAATGCTTTAGCATTTGCTATTCCATTGTCATTATGAAGTGGATACATTTTTAGTGATGAAAGAAAAGAAACAGATGTAAAAAATAAATAAATAAATAAAGTACCCTTATGCACATCTGATGCAAGCATGCTTGTAGATACAACACTGATGACAATGATAAAAAATGGCACTGTTTAAAGATGAAAAGCTGCCTCTTCTAATCTATTTTTTGAAAGTTTCTGGAGAAATTTAGATCCTGGTTATGATACTGGCAGCTATTGATGATGTTACAAAATGATGACATAACCACAAATCACAGCCTTGCCCATAACATGACAAATAAAACATCCCTATGGACGTTATCTTCATAGATTTTGGGTTTTGTTTCTGGAGTAATAAATTTGAATTTGGAGACCTTTCCCCTCACTGCAGTTCTTTTTTTACAGTTACAGGTTTGAGTGATGGCCAATGCAAATAAAGTTACTTCATGTTCATATTTACATGTGTACAGTACAATAGTCATTCGTTTGCATTTTTCATCTTGGAAGGAAGTTGGCATCAGAGTGCAGGGTCAGCCATGGTAAAGCACCCTGGAGCCCAAGTAGCCCAACCGCTGCCCAAAAATTTCTAAAATCTTCACACTTATTTACACTGTCAGTGGGCCTTTATTTATCAGCTGGATTCAAACGGATTTATTCCTAAGTCTTTCATAGGCACATTTACACATGAAATTTGGTATTCATGAAAATTTTGGAAAAAACATTCGTGTTGTGATCCTGAGCACAAGTATGCATGGATTACTGCACTTTTATATATGGATTATACTGTCTGGTTATACTATACTTTACTTATTTATTTACATTTATGTGGGTGAACAGTGTAAGAATTATGGCACTTTTTATATGTGATGCCCCTTTTTTAAAGGACCAAAAGTAATTGGACAAACTAACATCATTATAAATTAAACTTTTTTTAAATCCTTGGTTGCAAGTCCTTTGTAGTCAGTGACTGCCTGAAGTCTGGAACCACAGACGCTGGGTTTCTTCCCCATCAGCAGACGCTGGGTTTCTTCCCTGGTGATGCTCTGCCAGGTATTTACTGCAGTTCCCTTTTTCATGCTTTTCTCTTCCCATCACTTAGGTGCAAGCTAATCTTTGTCTCATTTGTCTATAGGATGTTGTTCCAGAACTGTACAGGCTTTTTAAATGTTTTTGGCAAACTCTAATCTGGTCTTCTTGTTCTTGAGGCTTATGAAAGCATTTGCATCTTGTGGTAAACCCTCTATATTTACCTGGTCAAGACTTCTCTTTACTCTGTTCTTGATCTGGAAAACTGTTGTGAATGGGTTTTTCTTCGTCAGGGAGAGAATTCTTCTGTCATCCACCAGTGCATTCTTTCTTTTTAAAAATGTACCAAAACGTTGATTTGGCCACACTGAAAGTTTTTGCTATCTCTCTGATTGTTTTGTTTTGATTTTTCAGCCTAATGATGGCTTGCTTCACTGGCAACGACAGCTCTTCAGACTTCATATTGAGATTTAACAGCACAGATTCCAAATGCAAATGCCACACATGAAATCAACTACAGAACTTTTATCTGTTTACTTGAAAGTGAACTTGTCAGCGAATAACACACACTTGGCAATACTTAAAACAATTTAAATGTAGCCCTTTCCCTGTCTGATGTACGTGGTGCCCATTTTATTATTTAAATTGTGTTCAGTCTGCAGAAACTCTTGTTGCCTTTGCCCAAAGATGAGGTTGCACTCATAAAATCCCTTTTTCTTTTATCACTGTGGGGAAAACTAAAAATCTTTCAAAATAAAAAAGACAGATGTTTGCTGGATATTTGAAAAAATACAAAAGCAAGCAAAAAAAAATAAAGAAAGAATATTAAGGCCAAGCTTTACAAGTCTGGAATAAGTGGAAATTTGCTAGAATTAGGAAGCATGGCCATACTGCCACAATGCAGATCATGCATCCTCATGATGGGAGAGGCAAGAAGAACAAACATCATATTTTCAGAATTGTAGTTTAATTGATTATTGTAGTTGTCAAGTTTACAAATACCATACAGAATGCAGTGCCTGAACTTCACCAAGCATTGTTTGAGCTACATTTGGCATCATGTGTTGTGATCTGATGAGACCAACTTTTAGGTCATGCACACCATCAACATATTTGAGAGGTTATGTATCCAAGCAGCATTCCACTAATGTTGCTTGATAGGAGACCAAAATACTCAATATAGCCTACATCTCATTAGTGGAGTTAACATCTGTCATCCTCTTTCATAGCTAAAACACATTTGTTAACAGCAGTGAATAGTGTGGCCTGAAGCTAGTTTATATCAGGGTGGCTGTGCTTTTAGAAACCTAGCTAGAATATAAGCAACAGAAAAGGTCTACAGTACTGCTCTCCCCTCCACAGGTTTCCTTTTATTTATTTATGAAATACCATCATATATCACTTATTCAGTGTGACTTATTGTCTAATATTGTTACCCAAGTACTTTTCTTGGTACAGTGGCATTTTTGCCAGAGTGGGTATTTAACTCCTGTATATCCTGTGCCTCCTCATATTAGCATTTTCCCTGACCTGTGGCTTTGCCCATTAGGCAGTTCAACAGCTTGACAGCCAATTTATAACACCATAAACATGAAAAATTCAGCTCATACTGATTTGCAAGAATTGTCAAGAGTGCTTTCACTGTCCTGTTTTTCTTTGTAATAAGCTTGCATAAGCTTTTCAGCTGACTGTCTTTACAGATGTTAGCTAGTTAGCATTGTTAGCATCATTAGCTGCACGGGAGTTAGCTAGCATTCAGACACTTTATACAGATTATGTTTAAATTTATGTTCAGGAGGAAAAATTCTAATTCTGCGTACAACTTCATCCCCTTCACCAGTTATAAATTTGTTCAAATGGAAAAGTTCTATCAATGTTCATTCTAGTTTTTACAAATTTCTTATCAGTAAGTTTTCTGGAAGCATGGTGTGATTCTTCCTCACAGTAAAAGCACCTGGCTGTGCCGGGCGCTTACCAGACTCTCCCATGTTTTGCTTAGACTGAGATAGGACTGAGATAGGGGTAAAGTGAAGGGGTGTTGTGTATATAGACTGACAGAACAGACTGACAGGAGGCCCATATAAAAACAGACAAGCACTCCTCACTAGAATGCAGTTTTCCAAACATGGTTTTCTTAGCCACATAATACACTTGTGCTGATGCCATTGCTTAAACAGTTCTCTTTTCTTTATCATGTTCAACATATTTTTCAGGGTATTTGTACTAGTATTTAGTAAATCTGGATGGCCTTTAGTTTCGACATGTGCAGCAGAAAATGACCTTGGTGTGATTATTGACTCCAGTCTCTCATTTGAAACTCATGTAGATAATATTATTAGGATAGCCTTCTTTCATCTCAGAAATATTGCTAAGATAAGAAATATAATGTCACTACATGATGCAGAAAAACTACCTCATGCTTTTTTTTTTTTTTTACCTCTAGGTTGGATTATTGTAATACCTTGCTGTCTGGATGTTCCAGTAGGTGCATAAACAAGCCCCAGTTAGTCCAGAATGTAGCAGCCAGCGCCCTTACTAGAACCTGAAGTTATGACTACATCACCCCTATCACACTGCACTGGCTCCCAGCAAAATTTCGCATTGATTATAAAATACTAGTATTGACCTGTAAAGCACTGAATGGTCTGGTGCCGCAGTACCTGAGCGAACTTCTGGTCTTTTATTATCTGCCATGCCTACTTCGATCAAAAGGTCTGGGCTCTTTGTTGGTACCTAGAATAATGAAGGCTACAGCAAGGGGCAGAAGTTTCACTTACAAAGCCCCACAGTTATGGAACAGCCTTCCAATTAGTGTTCGGGACTCAGACAGTCTCAGTGTTTAAGTCTAGGTGGAAAACATAATTGTTTAGTCTAGCCTTTTGTTAATTGCTTTTTTCTTCTCTCTCTCTCTCTCTCTCTGTCGATCTCCGGACACGTGTAGTTGCCCTACAACTGTTTGGAGTTTTTGTCAGCTAAAATCACTCGCTGCTGCTAAGGATGTCCCCACCCCCCAGCCCCCCACCCCGAGCTTCACCCATTGGCCATAACTGCACAGATTTTTGGGATACAGAGGAAGAAGGCAGTCTCCTAATGGAGTCTGAGGTCCAGACTGTCAAACACACACACACACACACACACACAGGTCTACATTTGTACTTCAATTAGAGACTGATCGTTTGATCTACTCTTAATTAGCTACCTCTTCACTTATGCTTTATGAAACTACTTCTTTTATGATTAGTGATTTTTTTTGTGAGAATTAAGGAGGTGATGAAAACACAATTGGTGCGGCAGACCATTTGATCATTGAAAAATAGTTGCACCATTTGCATGAGTTTCATTAAAAAGAATTGAATTTGAGCCTGGCTACCAAGAGGAGATAAACAAAAGGACCCTGACATTAAAGCCAGGTGTCACTTTCTTCTGTCTTTCGCCACCCTCTTCTTTCGCTCCTTCCCATGTTCTCTTTCTCAGGCAGCTGATACATTTTAGTATAAAAAACTGGACTTTTGTGTCATGGGAATGGAGTGTTCATGGACATTGGTTTTATCAATCACTTGTGTGTTGGTCATACTACTGCCGCTGACCAATTAAAACATAAGAAGTACAGTTCAAGTAAGCCCTCACACAGTTGAGGAAAACCCTGAGTATTTAATGTACCACTGGTTTGTGTTTGGTTCTTTCAATGAGAACATAAGCACATGACATCTGTTTCCACAACTCTGATCATCTTTTAACATCCAGTCTGTACCATGCAACTGATAACTAATAAAAACACACTCAAAGGCTAAATATTGCTCAACCACAGGTTGTAAGTAGGAGTATTTCATTTTAAAACCATTAAGTAAGTAAAGGCAGTGTTTAGGGGAGTTAAAGAGCTCACTAAAATGGTGGCCACTGAGACGTCATCATGCATCACCCACAGGTTCCATTAAAGAACACTGTAATAAATCTCACTGTTAAACATAATGGCTAGTAATGGCTCTGGATGTGGGTTCAAGATGACAAAGTGGTGTTTAACTATTTACTCCTAGTATGCACTAATTCTTTTACCTTTAGTGCACCATTCTGAGTGAACTCTGGAGACTGTTGTGTGTGAAAATCCCAGGAGATCAGCAGTTGTAGAAATACTAAAACCAGCCCGTCTGGCACCAGCAATCATGCCATGGTCAAAATCACATTTTTTTTTCTCCCATTCTGATGTTTGGTGTGAACATTACCCAAAGCTGCCGGCCCGTATCTGCATGATTTTATGCAATACACTGCTGCCACACGATTGGCTGATATAATTGCATGAATGAGTAGGTGTATAGGTGTTCCTAATAAAGTGTTCAGTGTGTATTCTTATCTAAATATTCTTAACTAGCCTAGAAAGAACTACAGAATATTTAAACCAAGAAAATTCTAAAAAAGAAATCTTCTTATGCAAGTATTGCTTGTCTATTGGGTGTGCTGATACACTCCATGCACTCCATGTATCAGGCTGCATTTGATTTTTGAGGAACAATCCATGTAGAACTCTGTATTCTGAGAGCTCAACATATAAAGTCATTGCATATCTGTATTTACATGTATTCATCCCATTACAGTTTTTTTTAATTATCCAAAGTGAGGCAGAAGTCAATCCAAGCATTCAGCTGATAAGCTGAGGGGTTAAGAATCATAATCAAGGGCACAACAGTGGCTCTCTGGCAGGGCTGGGATCTGAACTCACGACCTTATGGCCAGCATCACAGAAGCTAAAGCACTGAGCTACCACTGAAAGGTGTTTAATCACTCAGACAGACTGTTTTGACACACAAGATTGCGCTAATTTCTTCATCTAGCCAAACTTTGATAGGATAATCATTAATTTATCTTAATTAAATGTATGCAGTCAGAATACATTTTGAATTATGATTATGATTATGAACAATTCATTAGGTACATGCCTTGTTTTAGAGAAAACAGAGTTTTATTTTAGCTACTGTATCTAGAGAGCCTAAACTTTTTTGGAGATAATAAGTGATTCTGCTTTGGGAGTCTATTTGAATGAAGAAGGTGGATGAATCTATACAGTGTTGTGATTGGTATGAGTGCTAAATATCAGCCATTTGCACCAAAAGATGTGTGTGTTTATTGTTTTTTTAATTCATTTACACCTCTGCCTGATTTGCATTTTCAACTTGAAGTTTCAGTGCTATTATGATGCATAAACATATGGAAATTCAGGTGCAGGTGAGAACAGCAAGGGGTATTGAACCCCTTCTGGCCGCCACCACACACACACACACACACACACACACACACAGAGAGAGAGAGACAGAGTCTATCCCTCGCTCTCTGTTTTCACATTTGAACGAGTGCAGGTTATTTTTACTGAGTAGAGAATCGCGTTGGGAGTGCCACATAATGAAGCATGGTGCCAGAACTGGGCTACACCACAGCAGGAAAATGTCAAGATGCATTTCAGCGCTCTCAAAAGCATAAATCACCACCTGTACTGTTTATACACACACACACACACACACCATGAAGGGCAGGTAAGTATGAACTTTTTTTTTATAATAGCTTAGATGATGAATTATGGAAAATATATATTGTATTTTAAAAACTGTATCTAAAATATATATTGTATTTAAAAAATTTTATCTAAAAATCAAAATTGTACACAGCAGAATTTACAGTGTAGATTAAAAACTATAATACATTTCTAAACAGATCTTAAAACCGATAGGCTGCCTCTTAATTTTAAATATCCCTGAGCACTGCACTGCAGCTTCACACTTGCCCAGTTCATAAGCGTGATCCTGAACAGCTGAAGAAGCAGCCTGTCACTGTCTGATAAATGGAATCATCACAGAGAAAAGCACAGGGCTCCAGTACACTCTCTGACCAGCATTCCCATCATATTTGTTTATTTCTCCTCCACCACACTATAAATAGGAATGTTTCTGAACATGTTGATGGTAAAACAAATCATTACAAGCAGTGACGTAGAACGGACAACAAATGCAGCATTGATGCTACACAACAAGATGGGGAAAAAGCATGTAAACACTGCTATGGTGACTTGAGCTTATTTATTTATGAAGGGGCTCAGTACAACAAAATCATGGCAGAGATAAGGAAAAGAGTGCTTGTCTATTTATCTTAGTTATCCAAGTCTGTCAATCTGTCTTGAAATTAATGCTACGTATTTGTAGTATGCTGGACTAGACTAACCACATACTTCTAACATGGGATTGCAGTATTAGATGTGTGTAACTAATAACATGCTGGTCAGCAGTCCTGGTGAGCCTTTTCAGATTTTCCCCCAACCCCCACCCCATGCTTATTTATTCAGAGCAAGATGGGGTCACTCTTGTTTTTGTCACTGTAGGCTCAAGAAATTATGCTTGTTGCAATATGATAACCATGTTACCCGAGCCCATTTTTCTGAACCTGACGTGTTTGTGTTCAGTGCAGAAAATACAATTTGCAAGGCTGGATAAATGCTAAACTGAATGTTTGCTCCTCTGTCAGCAGGTTGACAGCAGTGGAAAAACACAGTTAGAGTGAAGGTGAGGGGTGCATACTTGCAAAACAGTAAACAGATTTGGACAAGAGAACGTTTTAATCCTGATTAATTTTTTTCCCCCAATTGCATTAGAAAGTAACTGTATGAAGAGATACAGACATTAGAAGATTGCTGTCACCTGAAACACAGGAGAAGATTTCCAATGGCTGTGCTATTGTAGTTCTTTCACAAGTTGGTCCAGTGATCCTGACAAGTGATGGATTGTTTTAGTTTTCCTTCCAAGTGGTGCAGAACTTGTACAGAGCACATGGTTCTTGCTTATAAAAACATAGACCAATAGCTAGATTAAGAGAAAGCAAAGTTGACAGTTCTGCAAACAAGTCTATGAGTAGCAGTTTATTGGTGTGTGTGTGTGTATGTGAGTGAGTGAGTGAGAGAGAGAGAGAGAGAGAGAGAGAGACAGATTTGACTTTTAAAAAACCTTTATTTGTACAATGAGCTTCTTAAAAAGACATAAATATTACCCGTAACATTTCATTTAAAATTTCATTTAAGCATAAGGGCTGCTGTTAAAAGAATAAGATTAATGATTCATTTTCAGCACAGCATGAAACCTCGCCCTTCCCCCAGACCTTACAGAAGTCCTGCAGTCTATGTGTCATTTTGGAGTAAGGCTTTCAAAAGGGTTTTTAGCATCAGTTCCGGGTTCAGTGTTCCACTGCCTTTCATTTTGTTTTTTCATGTGAGCCAGGTAGCTAGTTTGGCCTGGCCTACTAAAAAATTGAGAACGCAGATCATTTCTTTCTGTGCAACTGAGTATTTAGGACCAAAAAAGAGCAGGTTCTCTGCCAGTATTTGACCAAACTTCTGTATCCAAATTCCCATTGTATTAAACATTGCTTCTAGTCTATCACATCTAGTCTACAAAAAAAGGTGGTCTAGTGTTTCCTCTCTATCACAGAATGGGCATGTTCTGGCTATGGCACTACGTATCTGTTTGTGGCCACAGCCCATGTACGACCATCCACTGTAGATCAGCTGTGCGCTTCCCTACAGGGGCCTTGTCCAGGGACCTCCAGCAGCTGCCTGGGGAAAGGCCTGGCACATGCAAGTCTGACCATCTTGACTCCTTCACACCAGCCAGAGAGTTTTGATGGGTGAGTTTCACACTGACTGCATACAGGGCCTCTTTGGAGGTGTTTTCAATGTCCATCAGCTGTGGTGTCCTAAAAGAGAGTAGTGTTCTATCTTCTTCTTGCTGTTCAACCGGTACAGAAATGGAGAGGGAGGGGAAGCGTTGCCGGTCTCCTCCAGACCCCTGCTCTAGAGCCTTCCTAAACTCGGAAGGCAGTGCTAGGATCACCTCTTTCAGCATTCCCTACAGCAGATGATGGGACTGGATTCATGTCTCCTCACTCAGTACAGTACAATTTTATTTGTATAGCGCTTTTAACAATGGACATTGTCACAAAGCAGCTTTGTAGATATAAATAAGTTCAGGTTATAAAATTTAAATTTATGAAATTATCTCTAACAAGCCAGCCAGAGGAGATGATGGCATGGAAGAACTCCCTGAGACGATAAGAGGAAGAAACCTTGAGAGGAACCAGACTCAAAGGGGAAAGGGACAAAAGGGAACCCATCCTCATCTGGGTGACATCGGATAGTGCAAATAAATAATTCCCTTCTATAACTGTATACTATATGGTCAAAAAATACAATTGTGTAACCACGAAAGTTCATTGTAGTTTACACATGAAGTCTATTTTGTTGAGTTATCAACTGTTCACTGATTGAGACTTGAGTGCAAAACTGTTTGTGAGAATTGCAGCCCTAAAGCTATCAAAGCAAGTAGTCCTAAGCCATCATAGCAAAACTGTTCATATCAGTTGAAGTCCAAAGCCATCTTCATGGTTTCTAAGTGGTATCGTCCACAGTAATCTCATGTAGCTTTCTCTTCAGCAGCAGAGAGTGGTTTCCAAGCTATGAGAAATCCAACCAGAAGTAGGGCATCAGGATGGATCAGGCAGGTCCGGAAAGCAGGAGGGGTCAGGATCACTGGCATCTCAGGAGTAGCATGTGTAGCTCGATAGAGAGAGAGAGAGAGAAAGAGAGAGAGGGAGAGAGAGAGAGAGAGATTGTTAGGTATGCTAATTTTCATGTAATGGTTAAAGATTATGTACATTGTGTGCAGAGTGCAAGCAGGGACTCCAGCAAGACTAGCTATGACAGCATAACTAAAAGGGAGAGCCAGAAGGTAACACGGACATGAGCCATTCCACCGTCACTTCCAGGCTTCACCAGCCCTCAATCCTCCAACCTTGGTTAGTCCAGCTTTGTGAAGGCTCTGGTGGACACTCCTCGGTGTCAGGATTCTTACTGAGATCAATGGAATGTTAAATAAGGCCTCCTCATTGATGCAGTAGCATGATTGGTTGACTATCTTGATCATCTTTAAAAGAGATTGATAAAACAAAGTTGCCCTTGAGACATCAATATCATTTAGGTTAATGATAAACAAGTGTCTGTAGTATCCCATACACTCTTACACTCTCTACTCAGTGTAAGAGTAGACAGATTAAAGTAGTCCATATCAGTCCTTCACTGTAGAGCAGTCTCTGTGCTGTCTGCAGGCGACTAGACAGGTCAATCAGGCTCTGACCTCCCTCCTATACTGGCAGGTATAGGACAAGGGCTCATGTCCAATGTTGTCTATTCCAGAAAAAAGTCCTCTATTCTCTGATTAGTGTCTCTAATGGCTCAAGAGCTGTGAACTTGTGCCACAGCATGGAGGCGATCAGATTGTTGGTAACCAGTGGAGGGTACTGTCCTGTAGGACAGCTGGGACAGGACCCATGTCCACTTAGACAACTTAACACCTACCTTCTCCACCACTCCCTCCCAGTTTTTTGCAGTTAATCTTCTTCTCCTAAGAAGACGCCCAGGTATTTGATGACTCTTTTTCCCCACTGTAAGTTTTCTGGTAGTTTGAAAAGTTCTTTCCCTCGCCACCGTCTTGCAATAAAACTTTCGTGCTTACTCCAGTTCACTCGAGCAGAGGAAGCCTCTTGATACCCAGCTGTGAGTAAGAGCTTGAGCATATTCCTGTTTTGTAATGAAGACTATTACATCATCTGCATAAGCTGATAGTATCACTGTCTCCGGTAGTCTGAACACTGTTAAGCTTTGCATATTGTTTTCCTAATTGGCATGACAGATGTTCGTTGGCCAAACTGTACAGTTGCCTGGATAATGGACATCCTTGCCTTATCCCCCTCTGCATTCTGAAAGGACAGCTAAGTCCTCCCTTAACCTTGAGCATAATGCAAGCCTCAGAATATAAAAGTTTAATCCATGATAAAAAAACAACTTATACCTATCCCAAAAGCATCTAGCGTATTAAAAAGGTACAGTCATGGGAAAAAGAAAGTATACTCTCCTTCAATTCACTGTTATTTTATCAGGACCTAAATAACAATTGTGTGCTCCTTACCAACTTCTATAAACAAACAAATAACCTCAGGTGACAACAAAAAACATAACAGATTTCAAGATGTAGTCATTTTTCCCAGAAAGCAAACCAACATTCATAAACCAGGTGGGAAAAAATAAGTACGCCCTTCCTACTTCAACAATCATTAAGAGCATAATTAGCAGCCAAATGTTACTGTGGCTAAAGAAGTAGGAGGTTGGGGCATCAATGTCGTTGATGTTAGAGATTCAGGCTTTGATGAGGGCCCCCTTAGCCTGCTCCTGAAGATAAGAACCTAGTGCCTTCTTTTTTACTTCTAGAGAATTCCTCTTTCCTGTGTCATTTTTAGTCATTATTTCATTTTCCAGTATTCCTATCTCCCTCTCCAACTCCGCAGTGGTTCCCTTTATAATTGCTTTTGTGTGTGAGGTGTATTGCTTGGCAAAACATTTTTATTTGTGTTTTCCCAACCTCCCACCATGTGCGTAAGGAATCAAACTCTCCCTTCTTTTGTCTCCATTCCTCCAAAAAAATTTAAATTTAAAACAGAAATCTTTGTATTGAAGCAGCTTTATATTAAAATGCCAGTAAGATCTGGGCTTTGCATTACTCTTTAAATTTTTGCTCCTATCAATTTCGTGATATAAAATCTGTCTAGTCTCGCAGCAATTATTCTTGTTTCAGTTGTTTTTAGTTGTGTGTACTGCTTTACACCCTGGTTCTTTTCTCTCCATGGAGCTACAAGCCCATATGCTTTAATGACTTTATGTTTTAAGGACTGTATGTGTGGTTCTTCTACATTCCTCTCTACTGTAAAATCTGTCATACAGTTCCAATCTCTACTCACTACTATAATGAGGTTACTGCAATATTGTGTCAGTGCATTTCTTAATTAATAAAACATCTTCACTCGCTCGCTGCCTATTTTGAGGCATAAACATTTACAAATAAAAAACCTGTTCCTCTGATTTCTGAGTGTACCATTAAAACTCAGCCTTGCTCTAGCTTAATACTCTGTCTGATGGTTGCTCTTAACCTTTTTGAAAATAAAATTGTTATGCCAACACTACAGTTAGTCCCATGACTAAGATAGAATTGGTCTTCCCACCACATTGCCCATTCTGTCTCATTTTCTTTGTCTCGCTATGTGTTTCCTGTAAAAAGGCGACATCAGTGTTTTTATGTTTAATGAATTCTGTGACTACAGCTAGTTTATTCCTCTCCATTAACATTAAAAGTTCCTACTCTCAGCTTCTATATAAAAAGGATTAAGAGGAAAAGAGAACAGATGAAGACAGCTGTACAGAAAAGAAAAAGACCCATTCAATGTTACTTAGCCATTTTATTATTTAGCTTTTTAAGGTCTTTTTCTTTTTTTTCTTTCCGTATCTTTGTTGCAATTTTTCACAAGCGATATCTCTTTTGTTGGCTCAGTTCCTCCAAGCTAGCAACTTTTTGTAGCTTTGATACTAAAAAAAATTATCCTACTCTGGAAAAAAAAAATCAGTGACATCCACAACCTTTCAAAAAGTCCCCACATCAGTAATCTCTGTAACATTTCAATCATTCTCCATAATCACATAAGCAATCTCCATAGTTCCAAATGACCATACCAGCTTTCTCCATGACATTTCCAGTGTTCTCCCTAGCAATCTTACAGCTCTCCTAACATTCTCCAGAATAGCTGTGTTTTCTGTAGCCACGCCAGCCTCCCCCATTTTCAAACTACCATTGTTCATCGCATTACCAGCACTCTTCATTACCACAGGTATGTTCCCTACCATCATACCAGCATTTTCTGTAACTACACCATCATTCTCTATTGCTACACCATTGCTCTACATTAGCATAGCACCATCTCCACTTTCCTCCACAATGTCACTGCTCTGTGTGCCCAACTCCACTCCTGGAGCTCAGCAGAGTCTGCTTCCTGCACACGTTCAGGATCACTACTTTCTACTGCCTGTTCATCCTTAGTACCAGTCTGAGCAGCAGCAGGCTGAGCAGTAGCCACGCCCCCTGCATTGACCCTGGTCTGTCCGGGGTTGCCCACCCCCTTGCTGCCAGCTTCTCCTTCACCCTCACACCACTCGGCCTTGCTTCCTTACTAGCCTGTGCTATGTGTGGGCAGATGAGCCTTTTATGCCCGATGTCTCCACATGCAAAGCATTTCATGTAACTGGTGCTCACATACAGCATGTAGGATTTACCTTTATGTGTAAGTCTGAAGGAGATCGCTAATGAGGGCTCCTTCAGAAACATCAGCATGTGCCGCCTGAACATGACGTGCTTCAACTCCAGGTGTTTACAGTTTAGCGCCACCATTTTAATGCCACTTGTTAACTTTTTGAAGTGAGAAAGTTCACACTCCATTTCCTCATTGGCTATGAAAGGTGGGATGTTTGAAATTGTAACGTGGCTAGTTACGGAGCGGTGAGAAAAAAAATTCTCCACTTACCGTGATTCCAGGCTCAGTTGTTGATTGACAAGTGGCTTTTACAGACAAGAGCTTCTATATGTTTCCCTATAATGAGAAATAAGCAGAAAACCTGTTTACCCAAAGGTCATTTTAATGGAAGGCTATGTGCAGTTGTTGAATTCGGTTAGTAAACTTTAAAATAGTCTAAAATTAAAACTGTTATACTCAATATCAATAAAGGATGAGACAGAGATGAGAAAATGTTATACCAAATCTGGTTTTATTATGTTTTATCCAACTTTTGTACACTGGAGCAATACGTGTTCTTATATCAGTAGAGGGTAATGTGTTGGGAAAAAATGTTCATGGTAAACACACTTACGTTACAGATGTGGTGTGTGTGTGTGTGTGTGTGAGAGAGAGAGAGAGAGAGAGAAAGAGAGAGAGACTATGCATAGGCCTGATTCTTAATAAGCAGTCCATGCTTATTTTGTGTCTGGCAGACGGGTCCTGACAGACTTATTCAAGAGTGTGCACACACAAACAAGTAGTTATGTACTGCACTGATTCTCTTGTTCTACAGAGGAGGACACTTTATGTACATTTGCCCCAATCTCATAATGAAAACTCTGTAAAACAGCACAAGTGAGGGAAGAAAATGTGGCATTCCCACCCAGCATATAGAAACTACCCAAATTATCTAAACATTCCATTAGTCCTACAACTCATATTGGAACACAGCTCACCATTTTGGGCATGGCCTTCAACTAAGCCACAATATAAAATGTGTTTGTAACATGTGGGAAAAATGTCTTGCCTGGAGGTTAGAGGTGTTGATCCTTCTGCAGATGGGTTGTGATGGCTCTTCAGCCTGAAACCAATAACACTGTGCATGAAGGATGCATGAACAGCAGGGGGGAGGGGATTGGCACCTTAATAAAAGGAAGGCATATGCCAGGCCTGTCAGATAGAGTTTGAGCACAATGCTAACGAGTGCACCCCTGCCTTCTGTCCCTTTGGAGGAGAGGACACAGGACCAAATGCTATTCAGTAGCATAGTATAGGAGCAAGGCTATTTAGCTTCACTAACAAGTTGGACACGTAAAAATCAAGGGATTTTTACATCTTGGGCTATGTTTATCTCATATTTTTTCATGGAAAATAAAATCAAAGGCAGTGCCAGTCTCGGAGACTTCAGTTTCAACCACACACTACACAGCTTCCCAACATAAGCTAAAAATAATAATTAAATTCATGTTTTGTATTTGTATTTTTCCTACATTTCATGAAAGGTTTCATGAAATAATCCAGGAGTTCAAATTATTCTGTGATATCCTTGCACAATAGAATTTTTTTATCACTCACTAGGATTGGGTGCATGGCACAAAATGTATGTCATACACTGGCAAACAGTATATGAAGAATACACATCAGGAATACATACACTATATGGCCAAAAGTTTGTAGACGCCTGAATATCACACCCATACATACCCCATCCCCAAAGTGTTGCCACAAAGTTGGAAGCACACAATTGTATATGATGTCTTTGAACTCCTAAGATGTGGCTAACAAAAAAATCCAGAGACAAGTGAAGTTTGTACCAGAAATGTAGAAGCAAGCCTCTGCAGTATAGTGATATAAAGGGACATGAAGCACAGTATAGTATAGGATCGGTAAAAAGTATACAGATAAAAGGCTGTAATAATGCACCACTGAGGATTTCCATCATTATTCCAGGTGTACAATATTTAAAGGGAACCAAAATCTCACCATATTTGTGACCCGCTGTTTGATTATAAACTTTCAGGAAATTACTTAGATTTAAATTCCAGATTGATTTAGCTCAGTATGACGACAATACTAAAACTACAATTCATAAACCTTTGGTAATAGAGCAAGAGATTAAGATAGGAGGCATAAACATATCCATTTTAAGTGCCAGTTTTTGGAAAGAGCTGCATTTATTACAGCTTTCTGGGGCAAATCTCTATCTTTTGACCAAATGCCATGTATTTTTCCCAAGGCCTCAAATAAAATATAGCACTGCTTATTTTGGACCGGTTTTCTGCAATCAGGCTAATTATGGAAAAGGCATTACTGCGGATGGTTTCTCATGAGATAGATAAACATAAATTCCAGGGCTGCATGGATTAAGGGAGTCTACACTAGTTCCAAAAACACTTCCTCTCTCAAGGCAAAAGGGGCAATGTCATAAGCAGCTGTTCCAGGAATAAATATAACAGACACAAAAACGTTTTGGGATACAATGGCACTATTCACAGAAATGAAAACTTCCATGGACAAACAGAAGGCTCAAATGAAACAGGTTACACTAGAACTACTGAAGTCCCTCCAGATAATTTCTCCCATCAATTTTGGTTTTGAAATATTCATAGTCTTTAGCTAGATAACTTGGCTCTTTGCCTGCTACAACACACCCATATTAATTTTGTGAGATGCTGACAAGCTGATTCTGGTATGGAACTGAGTGAAAAATACTGCATTGAGTAGTACCAGAAACTGATCAACACTGCACTAAAACAGCTGTCGTGTTTACAGGACAGGAACTGCATAAATTTGAACGCATCTAGAAAAGATGAAAGGGTATTCAGAATAAAGCCAATGGCAATGAAGCCTTTTTAGTAGGTTCACACCTCTGACAGATGTTGACTGGATGGTCAGTATTTAGAAATGAACAGGTTTATTGGCACATTCCTTTTCCCACTTTTTGTGAGTGCCCCTTCAGAGGTAAAGAGTAGTCTCACGGGGTTTAACACAGATTTTTAATGAGATTTCCCTTCTGATCTTGTTGCGGTTTTATTCCTTGCCACCCCCCTGCCCCTTTTGTTTTCACTGGACTAATTAAAATTTGGTGATCTGCAGTGAGGATTAATAACCTAGAACAGGCCAGTAAAAACCCAAGGAACAAGCTTTTGAGACAATCAATATTGCTGGACCTTTGAAGTGCCTTTCTACTGTACATTTTTTTAACAAGACTTGGTAGGTAATTGTGTGGAATAATATGGGAGCGTTACTTTCTTTGAAGTTAGTGCAAGAGGGTGCCATCTAGTAGGTCAAAAGTAGTGTGGTGGTAACTTTTGCTTATGCTGTCACATCACCTGCTCCTTATAAACAACTGATTACTTGGGATGTCCAACATAACAGTAACAGTCCATTTAACGAACCTAGAAGGAAGGTGGAGTGGACATGAGTACTTAGTTCTTAGTACTGATGATTATGCATAATGCATAGAGCACTAGACTGTTAGAGACAAAAAGAACTGTGTAGAAGGAGCACGTATGTGTTACCATTTGTATAAAACCAACAGTGTCAGAATATGTTTTAACAAATAAAGTAAATGGTGTGCATTTACAACAGCAGCTGAAAATTGACCATATCCATGCAACAGTCTCTAATCTCTAACTTTTACACTTGACCTATTGTTGTTCGCAGGCCAAAACAAAACAAAAAAAAAAATTAAACTTATGCAAATCTTCCCCTTCTTGCACACAGCCCCAAGAGTTTGGAAACAGTTTGGAAGCTAACAGCAACAAATGAGCAGAGGAGTAGAGGCACTCAGCAAACCCTTTAAAGTCTGTAAAGGTCATCCATTAATAACAGGGCAGCGTGGGACCTGTGCTCCACATGCCTGTCTCAGACCCAACATCGCATTAGGTCATGGCTCAATGCTCTGCTCCTTTGTCATTGCCACTAATTACCCAGAGTGCCTACAGACCTCATAAAGACTTCAGTGTTTTCTCAGGTTATAGTAGAATATTTGCAGATGTGATTTACTGTATGTAAAGCAAGTACTGGTTGGGTCACTAGCTGTTTGATACTGAATTAGAAAGGGACATTTGGAGTGAAATGTCTGAGTGTTTAACCTCTTTATAATCTAGTCTAATTCATAAGCACAGTGTGAGCATCAGGAATTTCAGTCAAAATCTGAAATGAAGCCTATGAAAAGAATATACTCAAGCCTAAGATTTCAAGAAAATACGTTCCTCATAACTTCAGTAAAAACTGATTAAAACATTTTTTAGGATATGATTAAATATTGATACTCCAGCTTTTTTTTAAAACCTAATCTCTATTTAGGGTATCTATAGCATATGTGTGACCAACATGTTTCCTGTACTAGAGAAAGAATAGAAAACCAGCTCTCAACTCTCACTTAGAGGTCTGTGAGGTCTATGAGTAGTCAATAAATGTTTATACATTTATTTTTGTAGAATGCTTTAATAAATTCAATTTAATATTGCTCCCATGTTAACAATATAAAAATTTAGATAAAACTACATACGAACTGTTAAGTTATATTTGGTGTGTATATATATTTATGCACCAAAGATCTGGAACACTTTACCATTAAACATCAGGCTCCATGTATCTCATTAGAAAAGAGCTTAAATTATTTGCCTTACATTACATGTTACCTTTACATTACATTTATATTACTTTATTTATTGGACCTTTATACTATTTGTGCATGCTTTTTTAAAAATTTATTATTACTGTATTATTATTATTATTATTTATTTAAAAAAAATATTACTGTTTCCTTCTTTCTGTCACTGCTATTATTTAATGCATTTTATTAGCCTATTTAATTATTTTATATATTTTTGATTACTTTTTTCATTATTCTATGTTTTTATTTCAGACTGTAAAGCACTTTGAACTGCATTTTAAATGTCAGCAAGGGCTCAGTGACCCATAGCCATAGTTCTGGAGCTACTGCTGTAAAACAAATAATGGCAGGTGAATCCTGGGAACAATGGGCATAGGAATACACATTGGATGGGAAGACAGTCTATCTCAGGGCACCATGCACACACATATTCACGCACTCATTCAAACCTAGGGGCAATTTAGAGCTGCCAGTCTACCTACTGGCATGTTTTTGGGAGGTGAGAAGAAACCCAGAGAACCCAGACCACATGGCTCACCGAAACTGGACAGTTGAAGACTGGAAAAAGATCAGGTGATTTTTTTTCTCATCTTCAACTACCCAGTTTGGGTGAGCCTGTGAGGCTATTCTTGGCTGACAGGAGTGGAACTCAATTTGGTCTTCTGCTGTTGTAGCCCATCCACCTCAAGGTTTGATGTTTTGTGCATGCTGAGATGCTTTTTTTTGACTCATCACGGTTGTAAAGAGCATTTATTTGAGTTACTACAAACAAATTTGTTGGTACCCTTCCACGAAAAAAGAACCCACAATTTTCTCTGAAATAACTTGAAACTGACAAAAGTAATTGGCATCCATCATTGTTTATTCCATATTTAATAAAAATCAAACTTTGCTTTTGATTTTTGATTCAACAGAATATTTTAAACGATAAAACAAATGCAAATTGGCATGGACAAAAATGATGGGACCCTTAACCTAATATTTTGTTGCACAACCTTTAGAGTATCTGTACCTCTCAATGAGACTTCTGCACCTGTCAGCAGGTAGTTTGTCCCACTCTTCCTGAGCAAACTGCTCCAGCTGTCTCAGGTTTGAAGTGTGCCTTCTCCAGACTGCATGTTTCAGCTCCACAGATTCCGTAGATGTTTGATAGGATTCAGATCAGGGCTCATAGAAGGCCACTTCAGAATACTCCATTGTTTTGTTCTTAGCCATTCTTGGGTGCTTTTACTGTGGGTTTTGGGTCTTTATCATGTTGGAGGACTCATGACCTGCGACTCAGACAGAGCTTTCTGACACTGGGCAGTACGTTTCACTCCAGAATGCCTCGATAGTCTCAAGATTTCATTGTGCCCTGCACAGATTCAACGCATCCCGTGCCAGATGCAGCAAAGTAGATGCAAAACATAACCAAGCCTCCTCCATGTTTCACGGTAGGTATGGTGTTCTTTTCTTTGAAAGCTTCATTTTTTGTCTGTGAACATAGAGCTGTTGTGACTTGCCAAAAAGCTCTAGTTTTGTCTCATCTAAACAAAGGACATTCTCCCAGAAGCATTGTGGCTTGTCAAAATAAAATTCCAGTCTGGCTTTTTTATGTTTTTCTTTCAGCAGTAGAGTCCTCCTGGGTCTTCTTCCATTGAGCCCACTGTCGCTCAAAAAGCAACGGATGGTGCGATCAGACACTGATGTACCTTGACCTTGGAGTTCAGCTTGTATGTCTTTGGAAGATTTCCTTGGCTCTTTGTCTACCTTTTGCACTATCCTTCTGTTCAATCTGGGGATGATTTTCCTCCTGCGACCACACCCAGGGAGGTTGGCTACAGTCCCATGGACCATAAACTTCTTAATAATATTTGTAACTGTAGTCACAGGAACATCAAGCTGTTTGGAAATGGTCTTATAGCCTATGCCTTTAACATGCTTGTCTATAATTTTCTTTCTGTTCTCCTCAGACAACAATCTCCTTTGCTTTCTCTGGTCCATGTTCAATGTGGTACACACGATGATACCAAACAGCAGAGTGACTACTTTTCTCCATTTAAATAGGCTGAATGACTGATTACAAGTTTGAAGGCATGTGTGATACTAATTAAAGAAAACAGTTAGCTTGAAATATGGCTATAATCTGAATATTTATAATCTTTTCTAGAGGTACCAACAAATCTGTCCAGGTCATATTCAATAAACTTTGGATAGACACTTGTAGTTCCATAAACCCAACCAAATACAGATTGAACGTTTCTATTTGTTTGTATATAGCATCTTTATCTTCATCAATATTTGTAAAAATGTCAGTTTAAACATTTTCACAATGTTAGTTTCTCAGACTGGTGTTTTTAATAAAAATCTCACCTGCATGATAAAACTCTCGCACTGAACAGCTAGCATAAATGAATAAAAGTGTTTATTTAGGGAAAACTACAATCATGATATTGAGTTAATATAAATGTATTACATAAAGTGCAATGTTATATAATGCCTGTAGTTCATTATAACAACCAGTTTAATCCTCACACTTTACTTTCTCTTTCTTCTAACATACCCAAAAAAGACAGTTTAGGTGATGTAATGGTGATTTAAACCACAGCAACTCAATAAAAATAAAAACTAAATCATTGCTGTTCTATGATTGATAGAATTGTGGATTTAAACACTAATTAAATTGAAATGCTTTGATACAAAAGCTGCTCATATTGCTGAATATGAGCATAAAGAGACAGTGCCACCCTGATGTCCAAGCATGTGTGCCTGATCCATTGTCAATTCTGGATGGCAGTAACACACAACCAAGCCATTGTGAAGTAGCTCAGCTAATTGGCAGGAAATGCCTTCTCCAGTGTTACATCAATGGATATGCTGAGACTGTTCTGATTGATACTGGTGCCCAAGTCAGCATGCCGAATCGTTCCTGGAAAGCTAAATACTTAGCTTACATAGGCTGACACCCCTTGGCAGAGCTAATTGGGACCAAAGCCCTTAATATTCATGCAGTGAAGGGAGATGTCTTACCCTTTGATGGATGGATCCCAGTCCTGTCCATTCAGGTAGCCTTTGTAGTAAGTAACATGACCCTTAAAGGCCACTCCTAGGCTTCAGTGTAATTGAAAAGTTGCTCAAAGGACAAAAAATAGACACATCATCTCTTTAACTAGTTGTCTGAGTAGAGCAATGGAGATTGAGGATAAGCAGGCTAGCACTTTTGTAGGCTTTATTCAAGCTGGAGAGACAGGGCACAGCAAGCTCAGGTGAAGATTGGGGATCAGGAAATCATCATCTACTCTGGTAGAGTTACACACATCAGATGCAAAGTCCTTGTCAGCTTCAGTTCTTCTGAACCTACAGCACTGTTTGAGCCACATGACAATGGTACAGCTCTGGAACAGCAGAGTGTGGGTGAGGGGTTAGTAGAGATTCATGGTACTGCCAGCCCTTGTGTTGATGTACCATCACCAATGGAAATGAGATGGAGGATGCTCATCTGATGGGGTTATGGCACCCTCCTGTAGATTTGAGTCACCTGACTGAAGAACAGCAGGCAGTTGTCAGAAACATGCTCTATAATGAATCCATGGCATTCGCACATGATGAAAATGACAGTCCCAGCCTTCAAAAGCCAAAAATGCTGAAAGATGAAATCCCAGTCCAGAAATCTTACTCAGCCATCCCAAAACCACTCTATAAAGAGGTCAAAGAGTACATCCATGCTCCTAGTGAAAGGCTGTATGGTGAAATTCAAATCTCCCTACTCAGCCCCAGTGATGTGTGTTAGAATAAAGGATGGCACAATGTGGCTGTGCAACTATTACAGATTATTGAATCAGAAGACTGTACTGGATAGGCACCCCCAACCCAGGAAACAGGACCTCACTGACACCCTTGGGGGCTATAGTTAGTTTTCAATCTTGGACCAGGGCAAGGTCTACCATCAAGGTTTTACTGATGATGGATCACAACACTTCACAACATGCATCACACTATGAGGCCTTTACAAGTGCGTCCGCATTTCTTTTGGATTGACAAATGCACCATCGGAGAGTTTTATAGACTACTTCGCTTCTTCTCAAGAGTTGCCAAGCCAATCTATAGACTCTTGCCAGCAAAAGTACACTTGCATGCCACTGTGACCAAAAGGACAAGTAAGACACAAAAGAAAGGTGCTCAACTACCCTGCAGAACCCTGGAGATGTGGAGAGAGGAATACCAGAATGTGCTGGAGAGACTTATAAACACCTTAACCCATCCTACTGGTTCTTGACTATCCCAACTTTGACTTGCCTTTTATTCCTTATATGGACACATTTGAGCAAGGCCTTGTGGCTGTTCTTTATTAATGCCAGGATGGAAAGGTGAGAGTGGTTGCTTACAGTTCAAGAACCTTCGCACCTGCTAAAAGGAATTATCATCTGCATTCTAGAAAGCTCAAATTCCTAGCCTTTAAGTGGGCAGTGTGTGAAAGGTTTAGAGACTCTCTCTACTATGCCCCCCACTTCTCAGTACTTACTGACAATAATCCCTTGATGTATGTCATGTGCACAGCCAAACTCAGTGCTGTAGACCACTAATGGCTTGGACAACTTTTCGATTTCAGTTTTGATATCAAGTAAAATCTAGGCAAAGTCAGTGATGATGCAGATGTGCTCTCTCGTTTCCCCCTAGATATTGACAAGTACATCAGTGAATCCTTGCCACCTGGGAAGGCAGTCGAGCGGCACAGAGAAAAGATGTGGCTTTTCAGTGTTCCTTGCCAGGCATTAGTCACAGTGGAGGAAGTATAACAAGAGGATCTGGCCATCGGAGAGGTGCGAAAATTGGAGGAGACGATCAGGCTACTTACACCTGAAGCGAGACCAGGGGTGAACAGTGAACACCATATTCTGGGCCACCTCATTCAAAGTACACACTTACCTATGTAAGTAAAGCAATGTTTTTACAATGTTTTTGTATTATTTGCTGAAGTAAGACAAGTGAAATATCTTGGTTATGTAAACTGTGCAATTCATAGTGAGCTAGATTGTCATTGAAGATGGTGTACGAGATTGAATCAATACAGAGGCATGGAATTGATTTATCTAACTTCTATTTTTATATCCAGTTGAAATACTGTACTGTATCTACTGCAGTTTGGCATTTGAATCTGAATCAGTAATGAAGAGAAAGCCCGCTGTGAATGCGACTATTTTCTCCTGTCTCATTATTTCTCCTGTTTATACAGGTATATTTTTGCATACATCTCCTCCCCAAGATGTGTAACACATTTCCCAAAAAGAGTTTATGCCCAAGACTCATCCTTTCTTCAGTGGATAATCTCATCTGGATACTGGAGACTTGGACCTAAGAACTGCTGCTGAAATCATGAAGACCATGGTGCTCATATTGAATGTCTTTTCAACACATTTAATACTGTCTGAATTTATAGTATACAAGAGTGGAAGAGTAATGATTTATAATCCAGTGTCCCTTTTGTTTCTTCCTAGGGTTTCTCAAGGTTTCTTCCTCATGTTGCCTCATGTTGGTGCAAGCACAACGAAAGGGTAGATATTACAAAGCTCTGTATTGGAATTTTGGGGGGTTTCTGCCAACCCCAATTTCTCTGACACAAACATGCACTGTGTTCGTGGGCAGGAGTGTCCACTTCAGATTCGATGACAGTATACACTGGATATACTGTATTTGTCCCACATTAGAGTATGCCTGCCAACATGGCATGGAAATCTGACACAAGCTCTGTCAAAACAGATTGCACATGTTCAGAAACAAGCCTGCTTAATCATCATTGGCAGTGCATACTCTACTCATCAAGATGCACTGAAAACCCACTCACTGGCCACTATCCTAGAGGGAAGGAGCTGTGCAGGGACTATCAGCCTTCTCAATTTCCCTTTCAGGGAAAGGCTGCCACCCCTTCAAGGCCCAGACATCATTCTGGCCAACCAGAAAGTGCAAACAATTACAGAAAAGAGATTCAGAAAAATCACCTATCCCATCCATAATAAGAATTTTAAATGCAGAGTTATACACTATTTTTCTTTTATCTCTTTTTTTTTTTACTGCATATACTTTTAAGATTTATCTTATACTTATTTTTATGCTTTTATTTTTATCTCCTTTTGATTATTTTGAATTCTTAAATGGGTTGTAAATGCTCACATAATTCAGTTTTGCTAAACTGCAATGTGAATGTGGAATAAAGTCAAAGTCCGGAATTAGAAAACACACAACTACTATGCCGTGTTTTGTTGAATTATTTACAAATAAAAAACACAAGTTCCACAGAAGTTAAAGTAAATCCACAAATAAATAGTAAGTGATTCACAAATGTCTCATGAGCTTCATATCCAATGATCTGCATGAAAGTTAAAGCTGCCCACTTTGTTTGGTCCCACAAGATCCCAGTCGCAACACTAGCACACCTCTATCAGGATTCAAACTTACAATCTCCCAAAGACGGCAAATGATTTTCTTTCACACCACTCTGGAGCCTTTGTTTTTTATTAAGGTTAATTTAATGCTAGAAAAAGTGCAATTGAAAATATGCAGAATGGACAATTGTGTCTTCACCCTAACCTTAACCTCCTCTAACTTTTCATATGAATTGACTCATAGTTACGAATTCTCAAGTATGGGACAATGATGAACATTTTCTAATTTCAATTAAAATCATTTCCCTTTTTTACTTTTAAATATTTATGCACATTTACTTGTAGGCACTAAATTTCACTCAAGTACAATGTTGACGGTTTCCCATTTTCATTGGGTAAAATTTTGACAATACCTATATTTTTACTTAAGAATTATTTTCTGTGCTTTTTCTATGGTTATTCTAGCGTAAGTACTGTAGTATATAATATGTGCAACACCTGACATGCAACAGCTATGGTGATTAACATTTTGGTTAACTGTGATGCATCACAGGACGTTAACCCCTTTATGCTATTCATTCTGGGAGCAATCAGGATAAATTTTTGGCATGAAGCACATTAAGGAAGAGTTTCCACCAGCAAAAGCTCATATGAACAAAATTACAATGATTGCAATTAATTAGAAATGTCATACAATGTGACTTGGTAAAAACATGTGCTTGCACTTTTGATTAGAAAGGAATATGTCCCTAATCTTGATTTATCTTTGATAAGCTATCTCACTTATGATTGCGATGGTAAAATCTGCATTATTTTTCTGTAATGATAAATGAACATTTTCACGGTGACCACTGTGAAAACCTGCATTCCTTAGAAAGTAGACTGTAGCTGAAGAAAAATGTAAAACATTAAGGTTAAAGGTACAGGGATGTGGGGGAAAAATCTAGCACAGTCTTACATTTTATGATGAAAAACATATTCTGGAACTTTTATGGCACTGTACCACCTCAACAACAGAATAATACAACCTGCCAATAACAACTAGACAACATAAAAAGAAAAACAAGAGGGGGACAGATGCACTGCTTTGAAACATCCAGACATGGAAACTACACACGGCCACTTTGTTTCATCCCATTTACATACCTTACACCATGCCTTTTTAAAACCCTGAATAGTTTATTCAAATAAAGCGGGCCTTTTTAATGCTCATCTTTGACGGGCATTCAGTAAAACGGTGGAGGGGGAAGATGGGCTGCTGCCAAATATTTCTGAAATGCCTTGTGCGGAGGCAATCTGAAGATTAAAAACCATCACTTGAATTACAATGACACATCACAAAATAAAATTAATGCAGTATTTTCATTAAAAGGATTGGGTCCTGGAGTGTTTCACTTTCCATTAGGTGAAGGAGAGGATGGGGGAAACACCAGTGTACAATGATTCGTAGTGATGAAGACCTTTTAGGCAAATACGTAACATTACACCATTGCTGTGTGTCCTCAGCAAAGTTTCAAAATTAAGAAATGGTTTATTATTTTATTTAGAATACCAGAGATTTGTATTGCATATAAAGTTAATCTTTCCCTTCTGTATGTATTATGCATCATATATGCTATTGAAACTTTAGAGGTTCCAAAAAACATTTCAGTGGTAATTTTCCAAAATATTTAGATATGGTGTTTTTCTGAAAATGAATGTCTTGTTTGGTCATTCAGTATATTTTCCACACAGTATTGTGGTTGTGTGCTCAAGTAGGATGGAAATTGCTCACATATACAAACAAACACCTAATAAAATAAATAAAAATCAATCAATGAATTAATCAAACATTCAGTCAATCACTCACTCCTGCTATATTCTATAACCAGCTCTAGGAACCATGGGCTCTTTCGCATGATAGCAAAGAGGATACAAGGCCTTATTCTAAAATACTCTGTTTTCCATCACTGCTGAAGGGATTAAGTCTTAAATACTTCTTACATTAATGAACAGCTGGCAACAAGATGTTTGGAGCCTGTGGAAAAGAAAATCTCTATTAGTCTTAATGTCATGATATGTTTTGCTTTTCACAATTACGAGATCTAACCAGAGAAGATAATCTCATTATTATCAAAAGCTTTTTAATTATTGCAGTTGATGTTGTATCCTCTCAATCAAACCATTAGCTTTACAAGCAAATTGAATCACTTTGACATGTCAAACTACACTGTCCCTGCAATTTTAAAGCAATTTCTGAAACAATCATTACAATTTTCTTCTTCTTCTTCTTTATTCATTCATCCTCAGTAACCACTTTATCCTGGTCAGGGACATGCTGGATCCTATACCGAGTCTATCCCAGGAACACTGAGGCTTGAATATAACCAGAATGGGACACCATTCAGTTTATAACACCATTCACACAGGGGAAATTTATAGTCACCAATCCACCTACTGGCATATTTTGAAAGATGATATGGGGAGAACATGTAAATCTCCACACAGAGTTCAGGTCTACTCAGTCTACCTGAGGACCCTGAAGCTGTGAGACAGCAATGCTACTAATCAAATATTAATTTACCTGTTTGACACTAATTTCAGATATAGAAAACAGATAGAACTACTTAGTCACACAAAGTGTATCTGATCTTTTAAAAAACAAAAACGATTTATAATTTTAAAAAAAATTAAGTATTTATTATTTAATGTTTATAGCCTTTACGGCAAAACCTCCATTTAGAAATTCAATCCAGAGCCTACCTCCACCTTGTGGATAATTGTGCAACAACATCTATATTTATAAATCACAATTACTGATTGTTGACAGGCAACTGTTTTGTTAGTGAGCACACACTAGTTCAAAGGAACACAAGAACACAAATTTACTTTAGATCCTGTCTTTCCTAATTTCCTAATTAGTGTTTCATCCCTTAAATGCCTGCCTGCATGAAGCCCTAATTAGTTATGTATACTAAATTCATATGAGGTTAATAAAGTAGTATGATTATGTGGATCTGAAACAAACCATGCTTTACTGAAGATTTTAAAATAAGAATTTAATTAGCTCTTTATGCTAGTTCTCCACGTTTCAAGAGTTGAGTCTCAATGGACATGTGTCTTACTTGCCATGATTCTTAAGGCTGGGCTTGATTAGTCATTTGGACTAAATTTACTTTTTTCCTTCTTTCTTTCTTTTTCTTTTCTTTTTACTTTTTAGGCAGATGTTAAAATCTATTTTCTCATGTCTCATAGACTTGAGCAAAAGACAATAATTACAAACATGTACCTAGAAAATAAGATCCAACATGCTTGCGATCATTATAATACTGGCAGTGAAAGCTGTGATAGGTGCCCTGCATTTCTATTCAATCTAACCAGTACAATATGGTTAATCACACTAGGGTGTTTTTATATGACTTACTGTATACTGCATCAATTATTAAAGCGAGCAATTGCATCTTGTATCTGTAAAAGTAAAGTTCCAGTGACAATTCAGCTATAGAAATTATTTACTGCATAACGTAATTCAGTAGATTTGTCACTGGAACTTTACTTTTACAGATACAGGATGGTTGAATTAAGTACCTTAAATAGTTAAAGTATAAAATAGTCTGTTTGAGGAAGCCTAGTGCAAATATGGCCAATTATCCTCTGACAGTATTTACAAATACTAGATATCATGACAGCAATTCAAAAATGATCCAACATAAGAAGAAAACTGAAAACCAGTTCTTCGGGCTTACTGCATTATAGCACCATCTGCTGTAAACTACAGTTTTTCTAAGAGGCACCAGTCTAGTCATGAAGTCACCTTTTAACTCTCGGTTAAGGATTCTGATTCTTTTATTAGGCAATTCCAAAAACTAAAAGCGATCTAAACTAAATCTTGCTAAAATCTCATTTTAATGATGCCAATTGCATCTGGAGCATATGCCTTTCTTTGGTACCAAACTGAACCACCCTTTTTCTTTCTTCATGTGCATACAGATTTGTTGTACTGCTGTTTTGTTTTTTTTTTTGGTCAGACAGAAGCAGAAGCTCGGGTTGTACTGAGAATCAGCTCGGTCCTGTTTATTCTAAGCCATTTGAATGTTTTTTTTTTTTTTCATGTTTTTATAAGGTGAACCACATGTCTTACACTTATCAAGCATTTTCTACAGCAGACAGGTCTTTGAACACCTTAGTGCAGACATATTCAGACTTTTTCCTCATGACCCCGCGTCCCATACACCTCTCACCCTACATAAACAAACAAACAGGAAAATCAAATAAAACATGAAAAAGAAGCTTATAATACATCAGAAGGGGCTGGCAAATACAGTGAACAATAAGAAACATAACAGTACATTTTCAACATAATTGTTTTACAAATCACATTACTGTCTAACATCCCTTGTAAAGCCATGAATTGTTTCTGATTAATGACTATGGGTGGACTTCGAAACAGGGAGTCAAAAGTGAAGCCAAAATGCCTCTGAGGCCCTCTAGTGGCTGACTGCAGTACAGTTTTTAACCCCATTCATTACAGAACATTTTCAATATAATCGCTAATGTTTATTAGCAAAAAGGAGATTAACTTCCCTTTATTGTTGCCTTCTGCTGTTAAAATCTGACACTCCTATGCAAATTTGGTATTTTCCATCTCACCACCATGTGGACAGTAAGCCTAAAGAAAACAGCATACAAAATTTTTAACATACCAGTTTCATATGCTAAAATAAAATGCAACCGTAGCTTATACCAAATACCAAAATAAAGCATGACAATCTCCAAAAATATGATTGCTAACATGTTTCATAACATGTTTAATCATTTGAAATCCCAAGTGTTAAAAATGAGGGATTTGGCATAAAGCAGTAAATTGAGTGGTGAATGAAAATGCAAAAGGCACACCACATTTAAACTTAACTTCTTTGTCATTGTGGACGTATTTTCCGTCAACTGGTTAACTCTTAATAAGTATTATGTCAATCAGTATTTATACAACAGTATTGTACTGTGTTATTGTGTTGAAAATCACCTCAGCCTAAGAATGACTCTGAGTGCATTTTAATCATGAAGAGGGTGTGACTCTATGCTACATCAGTATTTAAGCATTAGCTCTAATTAATTAGAAAATAATTTTATAGAGAATGTTTGCGAATCAAGAAAACTAAGAAGAAACTTATGTGACTAGCTTGTGGGAAATCACGAAGCACACACTTCTCATTCAGAAATTCTATCTTTTCAGTCCAGGCTTGTTCTGTCCTTTCTCATGGGAAAGTGCTTTTCTCTACCAGACTACCTGAAGTTTGTATCTTTTTCACCAGTTTGACGTTTCTGATTTCTTACAGTGCATTGTTAAGGTTGTGAAGAAATGTTAACATTTTTAAAAAATAAACTGCCTGACCTCCGCCACGGTTAAAGCTAAGATAAAGGGACAGTGAAATAATTGTGGCGAGAGGCAGGTGTGTGATTAAAAGAAAAAAAGAGAAAACACCTACTGAGATCAGTGTTTTAGAATTGTATAAAAGCATGAGCCACGACTATGTAAATCAGCTGCTGGATTTCACACTAGCATGCATGACCCCAGCCGATGATGCACAACCGTTTCTGGACGTGTTTCAAACAACACAGTCCGTGTGCGGCTAGCCCGAGAGCAAGCAGGGGCCGCACAGCCAAACCCTGCTGACCGGTGAAGCCCAGCCAGCGGCCCGGGGTTTGCCACCCGCTAGCCAGCTAAGCTCTGGCACTTCCTCTTCCTTTTCAGTGGGTTTTATTTTATTGGGTTTTTTAGCTGCAGACCGCCGCCTCCTGTGCTGGAGTGGGAAGAGGCTTCCGCGTAGGCTTAAAGAACGATTTCTTATATCCTGTTTTTAAGTCCACTGTTTTATATGAATTTAAAAACTGCTTTTATAATTTTTCCATAAAATTTCCTTATATTTAAAATATTTGTAATTGTCAATTTGTTACATCCAGCAGCCACTATGTAGTTCTCTATGTAGTTTTTTCCTTTCATGTACATATTTGGGACATATTAACAACACATGTTCAACCGTTTCCTTTACTTGGCATATTTTACATAGTCCTGTTTTGTGCTTACCTATGAGATAAAGTGAATAATTAAGATTTGTATGACCCATCCTTAAATGAGTAAATACTATCTGTTCTTCTCTATTTCAGTTTTTCATGATTTTGTTTGGTCTTATACTATTTTGCATATAAAAAAATGTCACCCTGTCTAACAGTGATTCCAATACTCCTGCCATTTACTGTTACTAGCTTCCAAAATGATGCTTTTCCCTTCTGACCAACCTAGTGGGACTGTTAACATAGGATTGTCCAGTTTAAGTGATTCTTTGGCCATTTCATCTGTCTTTTCATTTCCCAGCACTCCCATGTGCATTGGTGTCCATACAAAATGAACTACAGTTCCCACCTGCTCCCCTTCAGTTAATCTTCCATAATTTCCAGTCTTAAATTCTGGAATGTAGAATGCTGCTCCTGTTCATCCTGTCTTTGGATTTTTTGAGCCATCAGTGTACACCAGAAGAAATGCATAATGTACAGTTCTAACATATTCTATTGTTTATCTCTTAATATCACTTCCACTTTCCCCTTTTTGAATTTTATCATGTATTTGTAGGTCAACTAGAGGTTGACTGAATAACCAAGCAGGTGCTGGGGGGTTCATCATCATCATCATCATCTTCTTCTTCTTCTTCTTCTTTTCTGTTTTATGGCGGTTGGCAAACCAGATTAAGGTGCATTTCCACCACCTACTGGGATGGAGTGTGAAATCAAGATTGAAGGCAAGAAAAAAAAAAAAAAAACTAAATCCTACTAATCAAACCTGTATTGAGGATGAGTTGACACTCAACTCATCCTCTCCTTCCCTCCCTCAGACACTCATGTTTCTGCTCATATATCAGCATGTCTGGCAGACATCTCATCATCAGCTGAAACTTAATCCCAACAAAACTGAACTGCTGTTCATACAAGGGGATTCATCTCCATCTCATCATCTTGCAATCTCCCTAGACAATTCTCTGATCTCGCCTTCGGTTACTGCATGCAACCTTGGGGTAACCATGGACAATCAACTGTCCTTCTTCTTTCACATTGCTAATCTGACACGCTCGTGTCGATTTCACCTTTATGACATCAGAAGAATTCGTCCATTTCTTTCCACACAGGCCACACAGGTGCTTGTTCAGTCCCTTGTCATTTCAAGACTGGACTACTGCAACTCATTCCTGGCAGGTCTGCCTCTGAGCACCATTCGTCCTCTGCAACTGATCCAAAATGCAGCTGCACGATTGGTTTTCAACCTTCCTAAATTTTCCCACACCACCCCATTGCTACGCTTTCTCCACTGGCTTCCTGTAGCTGCCCGCATCAGATTTAAAACACTGATGCTTGCCTACAAAGCCAAAAACGGACCAGCACCCACTTATCTCAAAGCTCTTATCACACCTCGCACGGCACCATGCTCCCTCTAGCACTCGATCCTCTAGCACTGCTCGACTGGTCCCACCATCTGTCAGGGTACAAGGAAGGCAAGTATTGTCTGAGCGCTTGTCCATTACCTCCCCAATAGAGTTTTGGACTGATGGTATTCCTAGTTTGTGACCTAGTGAGCCAGTATCAGAATGTATTTTTGATAGACTTCAAAGCACTTTTGTAAGTCGCTCTGGATAAGGGCGTCTGCCAAATGCTGTAAATGTAAATGTAAATGTATCCCGCAAATATTTTAACAGAGTCTTATATACTCTTGACTGTAACAGTGCATTTTGAAATACTCTTTAATGTTATATTGTTAACTTCCATATTTCTTAGTTTTTCTATGAACTGGACTCTTTCTCTATTATGTGCCTCACAATGTAACAGCACATATTCAACTGTCTCTGCCATTCCACAATGAATACAACAATCGGATTCTCTTTGCCCTATAATATAATACAGAGAATAATTAAGTCTGGTATGCCCAGTATGGAGCCTGGATATTATAGTGTCCTCCCTTCTATTACTCACTCCTTTCTATCAATACTTTAGATTGGATATTAAATAGATGTCTCCCTTTTGTCTCTATATTCCATTTTTCTTGCCACATCCTATTTAGAGCTGCTTTAATAATTCCTTTAACTTCTGTTTTTCTTAGTGGGATTTTAATATCAAGCTCATCATGCCTTAATGTCTTCTTAGCTAGTTTGTCCACCACCTCATTCCCCTCTACCCCTACATGGGCTGGTATTCATACAAATGAGATGTTCACTTCTATTTGACTTATTCTATACAGATTCTGTAAAATTTCATATAATATGTCTTGTCTAGATATTGACTACCCACTGTTTAAACTCGCTAAGGCTGAGTATGAATCAGAACATACCACAACATTCATAAGATGAATTTCTTCCACCCACTGCATAGCCATTAGTATAGCCATTAGTTCTGTTGCAAATACTGAAATATAATTAGATAATCTATTAATAATGCTATATTTAAAATAAGCATTTTAATAATTGCTTATCTATTTTAATAATTTCTTTCCTTTCATTTATTTTACAGTGCAACTGAAGATCAACAACTGGCATTCGGAACAGCCAAGAAGGTATTGTAGGTATTACCACAGTAGGACTTATGCTTATGCTGTCATATTTTCTTGGCTTCTTTATTAACATTCCATCCAAAGCTACTTGAATTTGCATATTCATGTTCCCAGCATTTTTCTAACACTTTTTTTTTTGACTGGATGAGTTTCTACGTGCCCCTTTAGTGAACACCAATATGCCATCTTTAAGTTAAGTCTCCTGATTTCTACTGGCATCTTAGCCATTTCCACATGTATTGCTGATACTGGAGATGTTCTGAATGCCCCACATACTATTGTTAAGGCTTGGGACTGTATGCCACTTATTTTCCTTAACAATGATACTGATGCTGAGCTACATACTATGCTGCAATAATCTATTATTGGTCTTATCATTGCATTATATAATCTTTTTAATGATTGTTGAGCTGCACCCCAATCTACTCCTGCCAGACATCTTAAAATATTTATTCCCTTTTTACATTTATCTATAACTTTCTGTATATGTGATGTGAATGTTAGCTTTGAATCCATCCATGTCCCAAGGAACCTAATTAATGGGACTTGTTATAATGCTTGATTGTAAAATTTAATATTTGGAAATTTCTTCTTCTTTGAAAAAAATATCTATAACTCCCTCTAATCACAAGCAGACTCAAGTGACTTTCTTGTACTGGTTTATTTGAAGGCTTCTCTCCAAATCCACCATGAAACCTCGTTGGCTGCATGCTGCAAAAAAGCAGTCTTTGAGTCTTCTTATTAAAGTCTTTGAGTCTTCTTATTAAAGTCCTTTTTTGACATAAGCTTTTCACCAGCACATACACGATGTCCATGCTTGCAGGAACTGCCGAAAATCCTACTCATGAGAGATCAGCCCCACAGGATTTGAGCTGAGCCTTCAAAATAAAATTCAATTCAATTCAATTTTAGTTGTATAGCGCTTTTAACAATAGTCACACAGCAGCTTTACAGAAATAAATAGATTCAAATTAAATTAAATAATAAATTAAATTAAACGGATAGTGCAATTAAAAATAAATCCCTTCTGTAACTGTGTACTATATGGACAAATAATGCAATTGTGCAACCAGTAAATTCATCACAGTTTTCACAAGAAGTCTGGTTTGTTAAGAGTACAAAGCTGCTCGTGGCAACCGCAGCCCCAAAGCCACTGCAGCAATCGCAGTCCCAAGCCATCACAATACCACTTCCCATATGAGATCCCCAAACCATCTCCACAGCCCCCAAGTGGCACCATCCCCAGCAATCCCAGTGATCTTAAGGCCGTCCATGTGGGGCCACCCCCAGCAGCAGCAAGCATCCAAACATCCCAGTTCACCACAACACTCTATGCCTGTGAACCCTCCAGATCTGCTCCTTTACCTATGAAAAACTATTCACAAAAGGCTTAAGTAAACAAATATGTTTTCAGCCTAGACTTAAACACTGAGACTGTGTCTGAGCCCCGAACACTAAGTGGAAGGCTGTTCCATAACTGTGGAGCTTTGTAAGAGAAAGCTCTACCCGCTGCGGTAGCCTTCACTATTCAAGGTACCAACAAATAGCCTGCACCTTATGATCGAAGTAGGCATGGCGGATCATTAAAAGACCAAAAATTCACTCAGGTACTGTGGCGCGAGACCAGTCAGTGCTTTATAGGTCAAAAGTATTTTATTTTAGTATTTTATAATCAATGCAAAATTTGATTGGGAGCCAATGCAGTGTGGGTAAGATAGGGGTGATGTTGTCATGTCTTCTGGTTCTAGTAAGGACTCTTGCAGCTGCATTCTGGACTAGCTGGAGTTTGTTTATGAACCTACTGGAACAACCAGACAATAAGGCATTACAATTATCCAACCTAGAGGTAACAAAAGCGTGAACTAATTTTTCTGCATGGTGTAGTGACATTATATTTTTTATCTTAGCTGTATTTCTGAGATGAAAGAAGGCTATCCTAGAATTATTATCTACATGAGCTTCAAATGAAAGACTGGAGTCTAATCACACCAAGGTCTTTTACTGCTGCACATGATGATACAGAAAGGCCATCCAGAGTTATTATGTAATCAGAAAGCTTACTTCTAGCTGCATGTGGTCTTAGTACAAGTACGTCTGTCTTGTCAGAATTAAGCAAAAGGAAGTTTCTTATGTCCTCTAATGTCCAGTGTCTAATGTCCTTAACACACTCCGATTTGCGTTTTCATTTGAATTATGTCACAATTTATGCGTCCACAAATAGAAAACACAATTGCAAATAAATTTGTATAATAACTTGTAGCGGTTACAGCTGTTTGGAATTGAGCGATTGTGTGAACCTGCATTCTATCTTGCATTCTCAATGCATGCAAAACGCTTTGCGAGTGCTGAAAACAGCTAATCATGAGCTCCACACATGCACACTGCGTGTCTCCTGTGTAGCTGTGTAACTCTATAGCACACTATCCTTGTATTAATGTAATTAAAGCACATCTTTTTGTAGTTTAATAATCACATATGACGATATTGCACTATTTATGTTATTAATTGTGCAGCCCTGAAGAATCAAGAAATTCAGCTAATTTCGTTTTTTGTAGAAAATATTGTAACTAAATAAAAACTATGTTTACAGCATTGCACAATTTTATATCGCCATCAATGTCACCACAATAATATTCAATATATCACCCAGCCCTAGAAATAGAGTGTTTATAATTTTTTTTTTTTTATTGTATTTGAAGAGTGAGAGGTTCAGAGACTATTTATGTATGTAATATGTGTATGTGTACTTGGCTGGAGTTTGACATTTCTTTTTTTTTATTTGCAGGATCACTACAGTGCAAGCTGCATGGAAGTCCTTTCATTTCAAGTCCTTTCATTTCAAGTTTACTGATAAAACCAACAAACCACAACAAATTTCAGTAATTCGTGCAAAACATTCAATTGGTGGAAACTGCTATGAAAATTGGACTCTGTTAAGGCTACTGCCATTGATGATTGGTCACAGAGTACCAGAAGGAGAAAAATCTTGGCAAATTTTACTAGATCTGAAAGATATTGTTGAACTCCTGGCTACTGGACATTTTTCCAATGAGACATTGTGCTACTTAGAGTCCAAAATCTCACACAGATGCTTGCTGAAAGAGTTGTTCCCAGATTTCCACCTTCTCCCCAAGCATCACTTCTTGGAGCACTATCCTGAAATGATTCGTTGATTCGGGCCTCTGACTGATTTTTGGACTATTCGCTTTGAAGCGAAGCACAACTTCTTTAAGAGAGTCATGCGTTATGCTAAAAACTTCAATAACGTCTTCCTCACTTAAGCCAGAAAGCAACAGCTTGCTTTGGTTTACTACCTTGATTTGTGTTGAAGTGTTTTCAAATCTGATCTAGAAGTAGAACACGTTACTGTCGTTTCACCTCACACAATTCAACACTCAGTGAAGCAGGCCATTGAGCATAAATATGGAAACATCAACACTGTATTTCTTTTAACCCATGCGTGTGTCTATGGTACCAAGTACTTGGAGGGAATGATTTTGTCTATAGGGCACACCAGTTCTTAGAATGATTCTTAAAACAAAGTGTCATTCATCATCAAACCCTTCAAAGCCTGGTACATAGAGCATTTTCAAAGTTATGAACTGAGGAGAAATTGCACTTCTGAACTGCAGGTTGTGGAACCCCATGAGCTTAATGAATACCATCCACTTTATCCGTACATAAGAGCTAGCAAGCTAAACATAACACCAAAAAACTTCTTGCTTCACTAAGGTACATTTGTTAAAATGCACGTGATTTCCTGGGTGTTCACATTAAAGTTATATTTCAACAAAAAAACAATTCTGTCAATTACTTACCCTCTTGTCGTTCTAAACCCATATTACTTGGTTTGGGCTCATTATACTGTTGATCAGTGATTTGATTTGAGAGTGAATAATGACTTAAATATGTTATTCATCCAAAAATATATAAAGTGATAGTATTCCTTCAGAAGACTATGATGAATATGAGTCACAAGTCACATGGACCATTTTTATAACACTTTTGGGTGCTTTTTTAAGCATTAAGATGAGTCACTATGAGGGTGAGTTAATAATGACAATTTTCATTTTTGGGTTAACTATTCCTTTAATGATGTATTAACATTTGAGTAAAATTCAATTGTCTTAACAGCTTTAAACTGTTTGTGTATTGTAAAGACATGTGGACCTTGTTTTACTGCAGTCACATCATTGTACTTTTTCCCCAGTTGCACAGAAACTCTGGAAGTTTCTATTCCTATAACGCAATGCTGTTTTGTGTGATCATCTCACTACAGGACATTAAAAAAATTATATCATTTAGAAATTGATCCTTTTCCAGATTCAGTTGATGGCCTGAAGCTTGAGCTTAAAAGCAGGCTCCAGCTGAAAGACCCTTCTGACCTTCAATATGAAGATGAAGACTTCCATGATTTCTGTAACCTTACATGTATAGCTGATCTGCCCAAAGACAAGGTGACACCCAAGGTCTTTTTCACCCCTTCTACAAATAAATTTTCTGACTCCAGTTTAGACACTGCAATTTTAAGTGAACCGTCATCTCTGTCAAGTTCTTCACCCAGCATCCATTCAGAGACATCTGCCGTCTGTTCACAGCCATGGCCAACTGTCTTTCCCATCCCCGTTTTAACATATGATGTGGAGCTGAGACTAACACAAAGGAATGAGGCATTTCAATAGGATTGAATACTTTTGTCAATTCCCAGAGGCATGAAGATTGAAATTCTTGAGAAAACTGCAGAAACTATATACTCATACAAAGTAAAGCTCAAGGATTAATTGATGTTGAATTGAACTCTCAATTTCTAAAACTGCAGTTCATACACTGCATTAGGTGCAATTCAAGGTGCCATTCAGCTGGTAAGTGTGCAACCCCTTAAATAACAAAACATGAAAGTAGACTGGCAATGTAAAGTCTAGCTTTACGTGATACGTAGCCTAGTTGACATATGAGAGGACGAGTTGCTGCCATCACGTGAGGGAAGCAAGCGTTAGTTAGCAGCAAAGATGGCAGAGGCTAGCAGTAGTGAGCCTGGTCTGACAAGCGAACACGAATCTAACGAAACAAGTGAAGCCGACCTTACAGACAAATGAAATTGTACATTCAAACATCTGGAAATATTTTGGCTTCAGGCAGACACCCACCCAGGTGATTTGCAAAACGTCCCGAAAAACAGTGCAAACCTCTCATGGTAACACCACAAACTTTTTTTTTTATTTATTGTTTTGGAGTTTAATCAAAGGGAATAAGTTTTTGCTACCTGCCACAGGTCTTATGAGTGCTTGATTGTCAAAAAAAAAAAAATTCTTATAAAAGATGCTGCAATGTCAAACATCTTATTGTCCTTTATTTATTTGTCTGTATTTGATATGCAGTTTTTATTTTGAAGTGCAATTAGTGCAAAATGCAAAAATAGAAGGAAAAAAAACATTAAATTGCATGTTAAATCGAAATCGCAATGCTGGCATAAAAATTGCAATTAGATTTTTTTTTCCTGAATCGTGTAACACTAATATAAAGCCTATCCTGGGAATGAAGAGACTGAAAGTGTAGCGGTTGCCTTAATCGAAAAACACCCCTGTCTCAAAGAGCCAGACTCCACATCTGGATGGTATGAGTGGAAAATTAGTTTGAAGTTTAAGCTGAGAGATGCAGGTTGTCAGGAACTGAAAGTGAATTCTGAAAAGAGAGGTCTTGGGTAGATAAGAGGAAAGCGAAACAAAGTTAAGAAACCTAGGCAGTGTGAAACAAACTTTCTTCCAGACCTCCCTCAGAGCAAAGACCAGAAAAGTCTTGAAGAGGAAAGAGAGCAAATAGCTGTGAAAATGAGGAAGAAGACTCCTGACATCACCTTTGTTGATGCTGCTATGAGCAGCACATATTCTCTGAGAAGACAAGAAGTCGTTGAGGAGGAGCCACCAGTATCACAAATGAAAGTCAGATGGCGAGCACTTTTCACTGAGAGACAGGTAAATTGTGCTGATTTGTTTCTGTGTGCTTTGAATTTATTAGAAAATCTTGGGCTATAAAAGTTGAGCTGTTGTAATAGAAGATATGGGCAAACTTAATATCCTCAGATTTTCTATGACCAGTTCTGTCATGCTGAGTGAAATGAAAATCTTTTTAACATTTAGTACTGTTCAAGAATGACAGTGACACCCTGGCCCCTTTGTTACATTTGTACATGTATTTAAATGTGTATGTCATATGTTTTATAGATCAGCAAGGAATTCACCAAGCTTGTGTCAAAGGACCTGAACAAGTTGTTTTTGAAGGCCAAGATGGTCATCCCCTGAAGCTGATACAGTTGTTCAAATCAAAGCGTCATGTGGAAATTCCAGAAATGACTTCAGTACTTTAGAGCCTTGATAAGGATGTTTTATTCTTTTTAATCAATTTATTTTAATGCCGTTTTTCCACACCATTCATATACATAAAACTAGTGATAGTGACATTCATACAATGGCAATTGATAGTGACTCACTTCACAGTGTCAGTGTTTAAAAGGAACCCACACAACTTGTGTCATATTCCAAGTCTTCTGAATTCATACAATCTCTTTGTATGATGAAAACATCAAAATTTCAGTCTTTGTTTACACTAAGGTTTGATTTTATTGGCTATTATGTAAATAACATCAAACCTCACTGGTTCTTGCAAGTCTCGTGACCAAATGTCATGACACAAGAACCAATAAGGTTGGATGTTATTGTCACATTATGTCGTAGTAGTCGTAGTAACATCAAAACTGATTTGTAAATTGGTATTTGTAAATAGAGTTGATCAATTATTGTGATGTGACTCATCCACTTCTTTTACTGCTTTTTTATGGTGTTCGTTTGTCCTTTATAGAGCTTAACAGCCCAAAATCATGATGTGAATATTTTTACATGTGTTTGGAACAGCGTGTTGGTGAGTAAATTACAATTTTCACTGTCTTTAAATGTTATGACCCCAATGAATTTCCAGGCAGAATCAATATAACGTGCCTTTGGCATCCCCATCATAGGGATTAAAATTTCATACAAACATTGTGAAACAACAGATTTTTCATGTTTTGCTCTGCTCCAAATATACAATAGCAATGATCCAAATAGACTATATATATAAATAACGTATGTATGTATATACACACACACATACATATATGTGACATGTCCAAGGTGAAAACACATGATCATTCAGTAAATGCCAAAGCTGATGGTGACAGATTTTGAATGGAAGTGAATGGCAATCTTCAATTGTCTTAGTGCCAAACAAATGCTCATAGCTTGAAAAATATATTTTGAAATGATTAGATATTTAGAGGTTTTTGAAAGGAAGAGGAACTCAACAATGTAAAACTTGAATGGTGTTTCTAGGTGGAAGTATAAGGATTTCAGAGTAAAATGTTTTGTTGAAACAGTCAATTCAGACAGTTTACTCTCAAAGCAATGACATCACCCACTCTAGCTTTTCCCCATTAAAATGAATGGGAGAAGAAAGAAGGATGGATAGAAAGAGAAGGATGAGTGCAATCTGTGTGTAATTTGGCTTGACAGGTCTAGGTGTACGCAGGTTTGAGCAAGTGAATTTTGGTGGTTGTAGCTTGAGACCTGAACAAATTAGAGCAGTTTAAAAAAAACTTTAAATGTATACCTATATGGAAAAAAAAAATGCTGTTTTGAGCATTGCTAGGTGCCAACTGTAATTCTGATCATTCCCAAAAGCACCATCACACTATTCCCTTATAGGATCTACCACCCTGCCTTATTTCATGGCTCTATGCTAAAAAATGTGACCTATGAAAACAGAAGAAATTTGCAGAGACAATAAGTAGACAGCTAAAGTTTGTGAATGAACTTTGATGTTGGCTTGCAAGAGCCTGATAAACATGCTAAAGTGTTAAAGGATATTACAGTGGTTTTTTTGTATTGATTTCAAAATGTTAAAATGTGTAACAGTTAAGTGTGTAAAGGTTAAAAGTCTAAAATATTAAGTAAATATAAATATTAAATATTATGTAAAAAGTAGGAGGTTACAATGTGATACCATTTGGTTGCAGGGTTCTAGTTAGTCGGTTACTAATGAAACTCATCTGGTTGCTAGGGCATTGCTAGATGGTTGTTATGGGGGTCCCAGGTGGTTGCTATGGTGTTTTTAGGAAGTTTCAATATGACCAGAGTTGGTTGCAAGGTTGTAGCTAGTCGCTTGCTAAAATCAGCTAGTTGCTAGGGTGTTGCTAGGTGGCTATTAGGGGGTCCCAGGTTTTTGTTATGGTGTTTCTAGGACGTTTCAATATGATCCCAATTGGTTGCAAGGTTGTAGCTAGATGGTTGCTATGGAAACTAAGCTGGTTGCTATGGTGTTGGTAGTTGGTTGTTGTGGAGCCCAGGTGGTGTCCCATGATGTATCTTGGAGGTTTTAATATGATCCCAATTGGTTGCAAATTGGTAGCTAGTCGGTTGCTAAGGAAACGCAGCTAGGCACTAGGGTGTTGCCAGTTGGCTATTAGTTATTTCTTTATTATCATTAGTTAATCCTTCATTATATTCTGTAATCACACGTTTATCATCTGCGTCTTGTTATTTAAGCTTGTGTGAGAAAGCAGGAAGAAGTCCTTGTAGGCCTAATTTAAGGCATAGAGGGAGGCCTACTCCATCAGGACTGATTCAAAAGACTCCTGTGAGAAGTGAACATGCGGTCATGTATTCTTATGCATGATGAATAGAATAGGCTTGTGACTTGAAGTTGAGATGAATTCATTCTCGCAGTCTTAGTCTTACACTGGACTTTCACCATATATATATATGAATTCCTTTGTCTACCTGTTACCAATTACAAAACAGTAGCATATTTAATTGCATGTAACATCTTGGTCTTTGGAGTTTTTCTCCCCAGCCATGACGAGAATAAACATATTACTTTGGAGTCAACTGTCTCTCTGTGAGTTTAACTTTTTATTTGTCTTCAGGTGGTTACATTTTCTGCTGCATTTTTGGTGCCATGACAGTGCTTCCTAGCTAGAACTTGGTGTTTCGGCAGATCTGGAGCTACATTCTTGGGACTCCACCGTAATTCTGGCTGGTGTGATTAGATGTGGATAAGCGCTTCACTCACCCAGATCCCGCGAAACACCTTCTGGGTGACGGACTGCCTTTACATTTTTTTTTTTTTTTTTCCCCAGGTGAGCACAGTTCTACTCCTCAGTAATATGTTTGAGTTTTTGGGTAAGTGCACATGTGTTGTAGTTGCTGTCTGAAGTAGAGTTGGTTTAGTGTGACTAGTCTTTCACTAATTTAACTATTACACACTTATCAGCTCTCGCAGTACTCCAGTTGTCTGGGACAACCCTCTGAGTGGATGCACTCAGTTGTAAGTAAAGTGCTAAGGTATAGGTATGATCAGGATCCTTTGAAGTAATAGACATTCAGTGAAAAAGTAATGGGAACACTAAGAGTTAACTGACAAGAGCAAACCACTGGTAAAAAGGGGGGAGGGGGTTGGAGAGTGGAGAGTGAGTTGGAGAGAACAAAAAGTTACTAATGTAACTCCTGGGGCGGAAGCAGCGGCTCCTGATATTATGGCTCCTCCATTCCCTGCTCTTCTCCAGGCCCAACCTCAGACTCACCCTCCTGCTCCAGGTCTGCTATACAAAGGCCCACCAGCTGCAGCACATGCTCCACCACCATATCCTGATCCTACAGACATGAGTGCGACTGGTGGATCAGAGACATCTACAGCTGCAAGCATGGATGAATTTCAATGACAAATTGCTAAAATATTCAAAGAAGATAACAACATTGGGCCACACAGAGGAATTTGCTCATGGATCATCTGAGAGCTGCTTTTCCAGCTCACTGCGACTGGACTAAAGTGAATAACGTGACACAGGAAACAGTTAAGAACTTTGTTCATCGCAACGCAAAGACATTCTACAACCATATTGCTACAGGACTTGACAAAGAGATCACAAAAATGGCAACTACATCTTGCATAGGCTGGGAAAACAGACCATACGCAGAGTTGGTGGCTCACGCCTGCTGAATGCACCTTACAGCAGCGGAAGGAAAAAAAGGACTCTGCACTTCATTTGCTCAGCTCACACATTATGAAGGACGTCAGTGACAAGGCGGCTGGGAGAGACAGATGAGAGGACGCAGTGGAAGAGGAAGAGGATTCAGTTACAGAGGCGGTATGAAAGCAGGCGGGAGAAATGCGTGTTAGAACTGCAATGAAGTTGAACATTTTGCAAGAGAATGCCCACATATGGAGATGGAGGAGGCAGAATTCCAGCAGCCTCGGTTCACACAGCAACAGCTGTTCACAGCTGCAAATCCTAAGGGGACAAGATCAGCCAACAGCATAGGATGAGGCAGGGGAGAAGGCAGGATGTGGTAAATTTCTAAAAGTTTCTTGCAGTCTTCATCAAAATCCAATGCCTTCTGTGCATGTAGTATGTAGAAAGAAAATTGAATTTCTAGTTGACACGGGTGCCACACACTCATTAATTAAGACCCACTCTTGTTTGGGATTGGCACCAATTTCAGATTCAGTCATTACAGTTGGGGTATCTGGGCTTCCACTTACTGAATATTTTTCCTTACCAGTACCAGTTAAATTGGGCACTAAAACTATTTCGCATCGTTTTTTAATTTCTCATGCAGTTCCAGTAAATCTATAGGGTAGAGATTTGTTTGGACGGCTCAATATATCAATTGAATCCTCCAATACTGGACTAAATCTAACAGCAAGTGATTGTTTCTACTTTTGGGACGTGACCACAGATAAAGTGTACAGTGAAATCTATTCTGATGAAAAATTTGCTGATTGGGAAAAAACCTGCATTTCCCCCCAGGGCAGAAACTATTTCTCTTTCTAACATTTTCTATGATGATCATCTGTGCTGTCTCAGTTTCTTTGACTTCAAAGCAGAAATCTTTCTTCTTAGTGGAAGATTCAGTGACTGGATGACACCACCTCTTTAATTGATAGAGTTGCAATTGTCCCCTGTGAAGCTAGTCTGGTGAACAGCCCACTTTTTGCGATCAGAAAATCAAACTGGTGACTCATGCAAGACCAAGGGGAGTAAATTCTGCTGTACATCCGTCAGCTCCAGTTGTTCCAAATGTCTCTAATAATATCACTCCAATATACCTTGAAATTCCAACTTTTGGCAAAAGCATTTGTCGGTATGCACAAGGACATCCAGTATTGGTTTGCTTTTACATTTAAGGGCAAATGCTATCAGTGGTGTGTTATGGTACAGGGTTTCTGTGATTCTCCAACTTTTTTCTCCCAAGAGCTACAAAGAAACTTAAGCATTTCAGCCACCAGGTGGAAGCACTCTCAAATGATATAGATGATCTACTCCTTTGTTCTGAGACTAGACAACAATGTTCTTAGCTGAAAATGGCCATAAATGTTCCAAATCTAAACTGCAATTGGTCCAACCTAAAGTAAAACATTTGGGAGATGTCAATGTCTGAAGGGCAACAAAGTGACTCGGAGACGATTGCTAGCATCCTCAATTTGCCAAAGCCCACAACAAAATGACAGGTATTCTTAATTATTGCCGACCTTGGATTATTGATTTTGTGACAATTTCACAGCCATTACAGGACATTGCACATGGCCATAATCTGCTCCATGTCTGGGTAATCTAGATTATGATAAGACCTTTCAACTTTTTGTGAATGAAAATAATGGGTTCATGTCTGCTGTACTGAAACAAAAACATGCAGACAAAAAAAAAAAACCTGTCTTCAGAAGGTTATGTATTCCACTGCAGTTTCAATATGATCTCAGTTGATTGCAAGGTTGTAACTAGTCTGTTGTTAAGGAAACTCAGCTGGTTGCTATGGTGGTTGCTATGGTGTTTCTAGGAGGTTTCAATAATTATCCCAGTTCATTTCAAGGTTGTAGTCAGTTGATAAGTCAGTTGATAAAGAAACTCAACAGGTTGCAAGGGTGTGGTTTGGTGGCAGTTATGGGATCCAGGTGGTTGCTAAGATGTTTCTAGGAGGTTTCAATATGATGCCAGTTATTTGCAAGGTTGTAGCTAGTTGGTTGCTAAGGAAACTCACCTGGTTCGTAGGGTGTTGCTAGGTGGCTGTTATGGAGTCCCAGGTGGTTGCTACAGTACTGTGTCTCTAGAGGGATTAGAAATGATCCTCTTGGTTGCAAGGCTGTAGCTAATCAGTTGCTACGGAAACTCAGCTGGGTACTAGGGTGTTTCTAGGTGGCTGTTATGGGGTCCCAATGTGGTGTGCTATGATGTTTCTAGGTGTTTTCAATTTGATATCAGTTGGTTGCAAGGTTGTAGCTAGATGGTTACTAAGGTAACTGGTTGCTAGGGTGTTAATTGGTTGCTATCATCTGTTTATAGCATGTTGCTATGTGGCTGTTATGAGGTCCAAGGTGGTTGCTATGGTATTTCTAGGAGGTTTCAGTATGATCCCAGTTGGTTGCAAGACTGTAGCTAGTTGGTTGCAAGGCTGTAGCTAGTTGGTTGCTAAGGAAATTCAGCTGGTTGCTAGGATGTTGCTTGGTGGCTTTTATGGGGTCCAGGTGGTTGCTGTGGTGTTTCTAGGAGGATCTATATATAATCCCAGTTGGTTGCAAGATTGTAGCTAATTGGTTGATAAGGACACTAAGATGGCTGCCAGGGTGTTGCTAGGTGTTATTGGGTTCCAGATGGTTGCTAATAAGGGTAATAAGTAAAACATTTTGTTATTGTGGAAGAAAGGGTAAATTTAATTTAAAAAAAAGTTTAAAAATGTAAAGCAAACTAAAAATACATAATATATACTGAAGGTCTTCATAGTGATTATGAGTATGTTTGTGAATTTTTATGGGTGGATATGATTGGGAATGATTGATTTTATGCAAACACATTTGTAGGTTGAGTGGGAATTGTTTATGGCTGTTTAAAAACACATGAACATTTAGTAAAAGCCAAAGCTTATGGTGCCAGTTTTGAATGCAAGTGAATGAGACTGTTTTCTTGCCCTAGTGCCAGACAAATGCTCATAACTTGAAAAATATATTTTGAAACAATTAGAGTTGTCCCAATTGGAGGTCCAATTTCTCCAATACGTCTTCAGACGGTTTTGAAAGTACAGATACTGGTGATTTAAGCCATTTCCTAATATCCATTAAGCTAACAGAAAACTTATTTTGGGGGGAAGGGGGGGAAAAAACACTTAGCAACAGCTAGCCTCCAAGGATGTACATAGGCTTTTCCCGCCTAAATAGCCTCATGTGGCCCAAGTCAACCCTGGTCCCATGGGACTATAATGTTTTTAATTTTAAGGAATAAAAAGTTAATATTTTGGGGAAAAACTGTTTGTGCAACAAGTATGAACTGCAGACTCCTGCTTTTCTGGCTGCTCCAATATCTCAACCCTAGCGCTTTCCCTAATCTGCTCATCTGCATTCTCATCCTGTTCACCTGTCTTCTTGAAGGTTAATATATCAACACTGACAGCTGTTATCTTCATTCTTCCCTAACATGCATCTGTGTAAATGGATTAATATAACATTAAACCCAATGAAATCCAATTTAAAAATCAATATCTCTTACTGAGGCTAGCTGTTATCCTTGAGTGGGAACAACATTTCCAGGCTAGCATAGGGCCTGCATGTAATGTAACGTCACAGTATTTTGTAGTTTGTTTTACTAATTCCACAGACTGTTTCCATATCCCACAGACACATCTCAAATGCTGGATAAATGTCCTACCTGCGAGCCCTGATTTGTTCAGTTTAAACCAGTCAAATCTAAAATAAAAGCCAACATTTTCTCACTGGCACTATGTATGGAATGCTGGCAATGTAAACAGGAAATCACATAGTACAAAATCCAGTCACATTAATCTAGACACCGTCATTAGAATAATATGTAAAGGCAGTGGTATCATGCTTTCCATCTTAAGACTTCTCCCCTTCTGCTGTTTTTTTCACTGCTCATAGATGCCTTACTCAGTACTTATCACATTACACAGAGAAAAATGATTTCCATTTGTTTGGTCAAGACACATTTTGCAGATGTATTTACTGTACATTAGGTTAGCTACTGTCTAGTTTGAATCTGAAACCCCAAATTTCGCCAATGTGATAGCTAATTGATGTGGTGCTGTTGCTTGTGTTCGTGGTGGGGATGGGGCATGGCTTTGGAATTGCCACTGCATTTAAATGGCTACATTAGTTTTTACAATTTTGGTCAAACCTTTTAGAAAACAATATCTAGACCAAAAGTGGGTTCAAAAATTACAGAAAATATTAAAATCCCTGATGTTTTTCTGGATGTTTTGTCTAGATGATCCTTTCTCAGATAAAGTAGTGGTCAGACCAAATGCACCTAAAATTCACTTGTCTGAAAAGCCAATGCACTGAGGAGGAAAGGATGTGGGACATGAGAAACACATTTGCTTCCAAAAGTAGTTGTTTTTGCATCGCTCTGACTTCATTAAGGGGAAGCTCGACCTGTGAATTCACGAACCTGTCTTCAATTCAAATCAATTTTATTTGTATAGCGCTTTTAACAATGGACACTGTCACAAAGCAGCTTTACAGAAATATATAAATTCAGGATATAAATTTTAAATTTATAAATTTATCCCTAATGAGCATGCCAGAGGTGACGGTGGCAAGGAAAAACTCCCTGAGACGATATGAGGAAGAAACCTTGAGAGGAACCAGACTCAATAGGGAACACATCCTTAATTGGGTGACAACAGATAGTGCAATTATAAATAATTCCTTTCTAACTGTGTACTACACGATCAGATCTAGCTTATCATCTTGTAGAAAACAAAAAAAGGACTGTGGTCTCTTTGATCGATTAAAAAAAAGGAGATGCTACTAATTATTAAGTAGTCATAACAGACTATTGCCTCACTGTTTTATTTCTGTTACTTGGCACACATCAGAAAAAAGCTAGCTAACATTACCTGCACTCTCTGTAACATCACATGCCTGTCACATGCAACTGCTCAGTATGACACAATCAATCCATGTACTGGATCTGAGTGGGAGAAATTGAAATCAGTTAATGCAAAACAGTTGTATGTGCTTTTCTGTATTCATAAAAATAAAAAGTATTTTTGCAGTTCTGTACTGACAGAGGTTGTTCAGTAATAACAGATAGAGTGGACTGCATTGCCATTTATTATTTTCTTTCAGTATGTAGGATATGGTATACTTATTTTTCATATGTAGAATATTTTGTATTCCTATTTGGGCAGATAAATTGTTTGATTTGTTTGAAGTTTACCTTTCATGTCAGTACAAAAAAAATCAGTTAATCAACAGTGAGTATATTCTAGCTATATTAGCTAATAATTTTATTCATATTCCTTATTCATATCATTTTATTCATATTCATAATAAATACTGTAGTATTTATATAACATTAAATAACATTTGGTCTTTTTGTAGACATAATTTAACATCTGTTTTCTTAAATGTAAAAATTCCAATGTTAGAGTTTGTACGAAGAGGCAAGCAATCAGTGGAAGGCAACCAGTTTTATAAACCAGGTTTTTTCCTGCCCCTCCTTTGCCTCTTAGGAATGACAACCTAAAAGGGCATAAAGTCAGGGCATTTTCTTTAAATAAAATTGTACATTTTTAATAAAGGGACACATCACACTACCTTTAACCTGTTTTAGAGTATGTATTTTCTGACTGATGTCAACATATTTCTTCGGTCAGCAAATGATACAGTACCCTGTATGTTTTTTTTTTAACATATGAAATTCTAACATAACAGAAGTTTATGGGGGAGGTCTGTCTTTCCCTAATTTTAATTTATATGCTCAATCTTTTACTTTATGCCCGCTCTCTGTTTGGTTTAACCCTGATACCCTGGTATCCTGGTATCATGGCAAATCATTGAAGAATAATTTATTCCTCCAGGTAAATTAAAAGATGCTATTTTTTTGCTGTGTTCCTATTAGACAATGTATACTACTCTTTGGTCCCATAATCTCGCATCTTCTTTCTACCAGGAGGGCCGTGGAAAGATACATGAGGAAATGACACCAACGTTCTCCTATTTTCCAGAATAATAATTTTCTATAAGAATTCATCTGGAAATGCTCCTTCTCACTGCCCTCAATACACCATAAAAATATTAATCAGTGGTCCATTAGATCTTACAAAAATGTATAATGTAAAATTTATTTTAAAAGAATTGAGTCCTTGATTTTGAGGCAATTATTGGTGTTAGTTATTTAAAATATTTGGAATAAAATCTACTTATTTTATTCTTAAAAAATAGAAAGAGACTACTGAGTAAATGTAATCTAAATGTAATTATAAATAAATAGTCTTCAATTGACAAGCACTTCCTATGTGTGCACTCACAATTCATTTTACTGGATACAGCTGCACTCACAGAAGAGCTGGCACTATGGCATCCAACATTTTGTGATTTTCCTTGCAAAGAGCTCGTTAACTAAGGAAAGAATGCCTATTGTATTTCTCTCTAGAACATCCACATGCCATCTTTTAACATTAGCTTTCATTTTAACTTAACTTGCTACTCTAAGTAGCTAGCAAGCTAATGTAGCTAGTTAACGGTTTCTATAAGAGTGTCTGTTGAAATAAATGCTAGTGTTAGAGAAAATTCGTTTCACGTAACCAACCGAATAATTGCATTGACTGTAATGAGCAATATTTTGTGACTTTATTGCAACTTCTGATAAAACCTTTATATATCTTATCAAATCGGCATGCGTATTAATTTTGTATATCGTGCAAACCTGCATCAATAAAAGTGATTTACTACTACAGGGTGGTACAATTGTCGAATCTGATTGGTCAGAAGGTGTGCATTATTTTTGTACAACACCACGGCTTATTTTCAAATAAAAACTGAAATTAAAACCCCCCAATTAATTTTATTTTTGTCATTCCTAGGGCCTTTTCCCCCATCCTTCTTTTTACTCTATATATATATATATATATATAAAATGCTGTACTGGGATGGGTGGGAACTGGGAGAGTAGGGCTTTTTTTTTTCGTTTGTGTATATTTCCACACCTGTTACTTATACAACCCAATAAAAAAAAACAATTGTTCACAAAAAAAAAAAAAAAAAACATTTGTGGGATTGCACCTCAAACTCCACCTCCATCCTAAATAACTATCTATAGACCAGTCAGACATAACATTAAAACCACTGACAGGTGACATGAATTATCTCTTACAGTGGCACCTGTCAAGGGGTGGGATACATTAGGCAGCAAGTCAGTTCTCAAAACTGATGTGTTGGAAGCAGGAAAAAATGAGCAAGCGTAATGATCTGAGCGACTTTGACAAGGGCCAATTTCTGATGGCTAGACGACTAGGCCAGCACATCTCCAAAACGGCAGGTCTTGTGGGGTGTTCCCGGTATGCAGTGGTTAGTACCTACCAAACGTGGTCCAAGAAAGGACGACCGATGAACCGGCGACAGGGTCATAGGCACCCAAGGCTCACTGATGCACGTGGGGAGCAAAGGCTACCCTGTCTGGTTCAATCGCACAGAAGAGCTACTGTAGCACAAATTGTTGAAAAAGTTAATGCTGGCTATGATAGAAAGGTATCAGAACACAGAGTGCATCGCAGCTTGCTGCCTATGGGGCTGCATAGCCGCAGAGAGCAAAACTGATGTGTTGAGCATCAGAACTGGACCGTGGAGCAATGGAAGAAAGTGGCCTGGTCTGATGAATCACGTTTTTTTTTTACATCATGTGGATGGGCAGGTGCGTGTCCGTCACTTACATGGGAAGAAGGCAAGCTGGCGGAGGCAGTGTGATGCTCTGGGCAATGTTCTGCTGAGAAACCTTGGGTCCTGGCATTCATGTGGATGTTACTTTGACATGTACCACCTACCTAAACATTGCTGCAGACCAGGTACACCCCTTCATGGCAACGGAATTCCCTAATGGCAGTGGCCTCTTTCAGCAGGATAATGCGCCCTGCCACACTGCAAAAATTGTTCAGGAATAGTTTGAGGAACATGACAAAGAGTTCAATGTGTTGACTTGGCCTCCAAATTCCCCAGATCTCAATCTGATCAAGCATCTGCGAGATGTGCTGGACAAACAAGTCCGATCCATGGAGGCCCCACCTCGCAACTTACAGGACTTAAAAGGATCTGCTGCTAATGTCTTTGTGCCAGATACCACAGCACACCTTCAGAGGTCTTGTGGCGTCCATGCCTCGACGGGTCAGAGCTATTTTGGAGGCACAAGCAGAACCTACACAATATTAGGCAGGTGGTATTAATGTTATGGCTGATTATTTCAAGTTATTTCAAGTGCCTCAAATCTTGAATTTCACCAGCATGGATGTGTGGCAATAGAATATTGAATAATATGGATCAATACTGTCCATGCTTCCCTCTTCTAACTCGAGTTGTGATACTACATCTGATTATTAATGTGATATTCAATAAAAGCTACTATTTTGCTCATGCATTCCAGTAATAGTTCTGACTAGTTCTAATTTGTAAACATTGATTACAACTAAAACTCTAATTCTGATCTTTCCAACTCTTCCTCATCCTTTCCGCTGAAGGTGGCTCACATCATAATGGACCATTGTGAGCTGGGTGAGCTATAATCAAAAAGCGTTCCTGTGAATATCCACAGCCCACTTCCAAACGTCAGGTACATGCCTCCTTGGGGCTAGTGGGCTACTATCAAAGGTTTGTGCCTGACTTCAGACCTCACAAAAAAGGGACAGCCCAACAAAGTGCATTCCTGTAGTGAAGCAGGAAGCTCTTGCAATCAAATGGGCTACAGATGAACCGAAATATTATCTCACTGGCAGACATTTCACATTAGTCACAGATCACACCCCATTACAATGGATGGCCAAGGCGAAAGACACCCACATCATTCAGTGGTTTCTCTCACTGAAACATTTCTCATTCCAGGTGCAGTACTTGTTCACCACATCAATGCTGACGGGCTGTCCCGATATTACGGACTCTGGACCCAGTCCGCCCCAGCATTTGGATGAACAAAACCTCTGGCAAAGTATAAAGGCTACTCCAAGCATTGCAGTCAACATTCCCTATATTTAAAAATATATATATTTTCCCAATATTTTTTCTGCCACTGATATACTGACAAAAAAGACAATAAGTAGTAGTACAACTTGCACAAATCACTGTCTATATATTAGATTCTTAACAGTAGAATCTATGGAATGATGGAATGATAGGCTATAAATTATTATAAGACTCTTTTTCCAGTCCTCAAGGTCAAAGTTTTGTGCATGCTGAAATGCTTTTCTGCTCATCATGGTTGTAAAGTGTGATTATTTGAGTTTCTATATATTCTATATCTGGCCATTTTTCTCTGACCTCTTTTAACAACAAGGCGTTTCCACCCACAGAACTCTCACTCACACAGTGTTTTTTGTTTTTGTTTTTTTTCCCTATTCTGTGTAAACTCTGGAGACTGTTGTGTGTGAAATTCCCAAGAAACCAAAGAGATGTCAAGAAAATCCTACAGAAACAGCCAGTGTTTATTTGGGGTTAATCAGAATAATTTCATTGATGACAGCTGTATGATAGTTACTTTTGAACATGAGATTGAATGTGATTGGTTCATTCTGAACACAGCCACATCCCCAATTATAAAAGGGTGTGCACACTTATGCAACCAGGCTATTGTAACTTTTTTATTTTTCCCTAAAATGTTTGATTGTACTTCACTTAATTTTTATATGATGTAATTTCATACTGAGGGTGGAAAAAGTTCTGGCATGAGTTATCTTGGTTTTTTTTTTTTACATCACAGTAACCTGCCATTTTAACAGAGGTGTGTAGACTTTTTATATCCATTGTAGACAGCCAAAGTAGCTCCAAAGCAATTTTGTTTACAATTTTTCAGCAAGTCATAAATTGGAAAATATGTAGATCAAATATGCAACTGTAGACTTTCTATTTTAGAAGTTAATGACATCTTATTCTAGACAACAATCCCTGAAAATGTCATGCATCTAGCATAAAAAGTTCAAAAGTAATGTTCCTTGGAGCTTTGTAACCTTTTCTGCAGCACTTGTTTTTTTTTTCCCCCAGTAAAATTAGGGCCACGCCCCTTTTTAAATCCTCTGTATCTCAGCAACTAAGATACAGATGTAAGACTGAAAATTTGCACACTATTTTCATTATATTCCAGTAAGTATTAAACAAAGCTGAGACTGAGGCCTCTCAGTCGAGAGGCCTCCGTTGATTTCACATGGATTGATCCTTTAATGTATGTTCTGGGTCCTGATATAAGGTACTAGCCTATTCGCCTAATAGAAACAAGACACTAATTAAAGGAACAGACAAAAAAGATTAAAAATATATATATTTGTAAAGACGTGAGACTGTTAAAATAAACTCCCAACTACGCTGAATTGCAAAGGATTGGGTGTTTACAAGCACAGATTAAACATACGCTGCTGAAAAGGAACAAAAACACACACACACACACACACACACACACACACACACACACACACGGCCAGTGACTGGCTGGTGTAAAACGCCCTCAGAGTCTCTGCAGACATCCATAACGGAAAAAAACAGGGAACGAATCAGTCATTTCTAGAGTAACGATGATTGGATAAGGTAGAGTCGTCTAGGCTTTTGATTGGAAAATTGGAAAATAGATTACAATGCTGATTGGGTAATTGAACAAGACATACGTTTCCATGAATTACCTAATTAATCAGTTAGCTAATTCACTATAGCCTAATTATTTTTTGTGTTCACAATTACTTTTAAAACAAATCTCGTTTATTAAACTGTCTAAATAATAATAATAATAATAATAATAATACCTACCATATACCTATAATAACCTTATGGGTGTGTGTGCAAGAAAGAAAGGCTGATAGCGCGTGCACACTTAGCCGCTAATGAAAATGCACCGGAAACTGGCCTTTACATTGAAAAGTTTTTCAGTGTAGCAAATACGAAGAGTTTCCGTCTCATATGAGCTGTATCCACAAAAACACTCAGGCGCTTTGCTGGGAGTTAGATTCAAATAATGAAAAAGGCGCTAACGCAAACCGTTAGGCTGCAGCAGGCGATTAACTGACGCCGGAGACCCTACCTTTAATTAGCGCTCATTGGAAGCACCTGTCCTCCTTCGGAACCCGAAAAAAAACCTTCCGACCTTTTCCCTGTTGGCCTGCGTGAAGAGTTATGAAGCTTTGCGTGCTTCGCGCTCTCCCTAGAATACGGGTTTCTTTGCGATGCAGAAAGCGTTGAAGAAGTATTTCGTGAACATGGACGAGTACCTAGCCAGTCTCGGTTTGTACCGAAAAATGATGGCTCGGGACGCGTCCTGTTTATTCCGAGCTGTTTCTGAGCAGGTACTGTGTTTTCACTTTAGGATAATGTTGGAAAAACAAGGGGTTTAGTTTCACCGTCTTCCAGAAGCTTGCGGCAGCTAGTGGAGTTAGTGTAGCTGAAGCGTTGTTCCTGAGGAAGTAGCTAGGTTGATTTTGTGGTCTTTACAGCCCATGTTACTTGATTGACTTTTTGTTTGTTTATGTTGGTAGCTTTATTTCTCTCAGAATTACCATCAAAAAGTAAGAAAAGACTGCGTCAACTTCATGAGGGCGAATAAATGCAACTTCGAGCCTGTGAGTTAATTGACATTTCTAGTACTTTTTCTCCGTTAATTTTTTTTTCTTTTGTAAGGCCTGTTATGAACAAATGGATTTGTTTTATAAAGTTGTGGCTTTTTTGTGTATTGCAGTTTGTTGAAGGGTCTTTTGAGAAGTATTTGGAGCGTTTGGACGACCCGAAGGTTAGTGCGTTTGAACTGAAGGGTTGCAGATGTCCTGACAAATGATCTTGCCTATGGAGACGGCCTAACGAGAGATTTGCGCGTGCGCACTTCACTTTTGCACGCCCATAAGTTCATGCTTCTTCATGTATTTTAATGCTAGAGGCATGTTCTAATCATAAGATAGCCCATGAAAATATGCTACCTATAGTTTTATGCTGGAAGCATTTTCTGAAAAGGGCACAGTAATAAAGTGGACAAAATAGAACAAAATTGGGATATTGTTTCACAAAGAGCTATAAATGTGAGCTAAGGCAGAACCAATTGTTTGAACGCCGCACTGACTTCCATTTTGATAATGATTTAAAACACGCCTTAACTGTAAAGAGACTGACCCTTGATCATCAGATTCAGTCCTGAAGGTCCAGACTCCAGCCCAGTTTAGTGAGTTTCCTGCTTCAAAATATCTGATTGAACTCACCAGTTAATTACGGGCCTAGAGCATAGAAATGACCAAACTGTGTTGGACTCCGGTAGAATGAGAATAATTGACTGTGAAAAGTTGGTGCAAGACTCTTGCAGGATAAACTTCTCACCTGTAACTTCATAATGGTAGCCTTTCACAGTGCCAGCTATTTGTTACACCATCTAGGTTCCAGTAATGTCAAAAATGGGGATTTATTAGGTATAACACCTGATCTGGCACCTTTTGAGCATTGATATTGTGCAGTTGCTGGATTTATGTAAAATGTGATGTGCTGTTACTTACTTTTAGGAGACTGTGGGACAAGTGGAGATTAAGGCTTTGTCTCTGCTTTACAGGTGGGGTATTCTTTAAGGCCATTTTGCTCTATTTGCTATATTGTTCATTTTGACATTTAACAAAGTGAGTGTGCCAATTTCTGGTCCCCATATAGACTAAAACCAATATTGCAGTAGGAAATAAATTTGGAAAAGTAAATTTCCCAAGTAAATATAATTGATTGATGCACTCTTTTACTGTGATCAGGGCTTAGAGGAAAATAGAATACCCTTGTTAAATCATGTGGCTAGAAGTAATTTTGTGCTTAGATTGTGATGTAAACATGATGTTTGGTGCAGGCGGCACTTCGTCATTTACAGGTACCCTGGGAAGTCACCGACTGAGATTGGAGAGGAGGATAACTTGTCTAAGGTGTGTTGTGACTGGTCAGTAATGCTTGGTGTGTAAAACTGGTTTGCTTCATTGGCAAGAGGTATAAACATGCACTTTGGGTTATGGCTTCTTTTACCAGAAAGTGCTGCAAAGATGCAATTTGGCTTTTGATGTCTTTCACCAAAAAGTGCTGTAAAGATTTTGAAAGTATCACCATTTAAAAACAAAAAAAAATTGGAAATTATTGTACAGAACAACTGATTCTTTTGTTATAATGCTCTGAATTTTAGCTTTTTTTTTTTTTTTTTTTTTAAATAAAAACATTTGACAAAAACTCAATGGATACCAGTTAAACCTTCAGGGTACCTACAACACCTCTGTAATTGCTCGTTATATTTGTAACACAATAGACAGTACTGTTAGAACCTGGGCACTTTCTGTGTGATGTAGATTAAAACATTACTTTATTGTGTTTTACAGATTTTGCTCTGTTGCTCAAATAATGGCCACTATGACATTGTGTACCCAAGGACCTACCCAGTGAATGCAGCAATATGCCAATGTGAGTTTTGCATAAGCTTGCAAATTAAACAGTCTACAACTAATGCTAGTCTGTTTGACAGAATTATAAAATTGTTTTTAAATTGTAGGTGCATTACAGATTTACCCACAATGGCAAAATAAGTATTCTTAATAAATAAGTATTACAAAAATTTCCTTAGAGATCAATAAAGTACAATAAAGTAATTCGTCTGCCTGCACAGTGTACATCCCTAGGCATGGGTACTTTTCATGAATAGAAATGGTTTGACATAAGGAAAAAACTATTCCTTTTTATGTTTGAAGCCCTGCTTTATGAGGTGTTGTACACGCATGTTCTGGGCATCGAAGAGGAGGATCTCCATATGGCACTGGATGGGTTCAGAGGGGGAGGAGGGAGGCGCTACAGGAACAGCCTCTCTGGGTGCAGTGAGGATGCTGGTTATGATCCCCTTGAGGACAGTGCTCCCAGGTCTCTGTTTTGTTTTGGTTCACACCTAAATGAATTGTAAAAGAGGGGGTGGGGGTGTATAATGCTCAAGTGAATGTGAAAGAACCATAACAGTAATGGAAATGTAGAAAGAAACATGCAACCAGCTTTGTAAATATCTCACCTGGATACTATAGATTTGTACCTAATAACTGCTGCTGTAATCATAATGACTGCGGTGTGCTTATCCCAAGACTCTTATTCACAATATGCTCATCATTCTTTCAACACACTTAGCACTGTTTGGCTCAATTCTTTTACAACTTGTACATTTGTAAGAGTGAAGTCAACCAGTACTCTTTTGCAACTGATTTATAACCTCTGGCTTGTTCATCTGAGATCTAAATCCTGATTTTTTGTAAACAGTACAGATACAGTTCACATAAACAAAACTGAAGGCAGTATATTTTATTATTCAGTTGTTTTGTATATTAGCTTTAGCCTTCTCATGTCTAACTGTTATGCATTTTTTATATAAGCATTCATTACTTTTATAGAGAGGAATGGGAACTAAGTGGTCACAGCCACTCTGAGGAAAAAGCTAAAGTTGGAACTGAAGACCAAAAGGTGATGGAATCCAAAGTGTCCTACCCTCAAATAAAACCATGTACACTGGAGTGATTTGCAAGTTGACATTTTGGGACATTTGCTTTAGGCTACAGATGGCCCAGCAAAGCTTGCTCTTCCCTACAAGGTACTGAAGGCCTTAGAGCCTGAGTTGTACCGCAATGTGGAGTTTGACGTGTGGCACGACAGCCGCAAAGGTGAGTTTGTGACTGTGTTTAATGCACATTAAATGTGACTGAGAATTCCCAGTTTCTTCTAATGGCATGTATAACTTGTGGAGGACTCTACTGCAGTGCCTGATTTTTCTGCTTTAATAGACTGAAGCTGCCTGTTGGGGGGGGGGACCCCAAAACAACTGTACTATGCACTATTATTACACTATGTACAGGGTAGTATGAATCTCATTCATTACCTAGCTCACTGACAAGTGAAACTGTGGCCCAGCTTGTTACTGATTTGTCAGTCATCCATACAAGATAATTTATTCAACTTGTAAAGTAGTTCCTACCACTGACCAGAATGTGTCCTCCTTTAATGTCTGTAGTTTAGTAGGTGGCAGGATTCAGCAACAAGTAGTGCATGCTGTTAGTTCATTGTGCCACCACGAAGTATAAATGAACTAACAGGAGTGTTTGTGTTTAGTTGTACATATCAAATAAAAGTTGCTTTGTGAAAGTCAGTAGGGAATTTTCCTTTCTCTGTGTGATGGATGGGAGAAAGAAGTGGTGGTATCAGCAGCCTATTGACTATACTTGTCTACCAGGCAACTACAGACAAGAAACTGACAGTCCAGACTGTGTCTCTTTGTCCTGGGTGACCGGGCTAGTGATTTGTCCATCCCTAATGTACATGAGTATGTACAGCCTAGATTTTTGTAGGTTAGTAACTTCTTAAATTAAACACTAGTGTTTTGCACTAAATAGGAGTAACACTCCATGGTGCAATGGCCCCATGCCATTAATCTGTGCTAGAATAGACTCCATTGGAACAATCACTTATTTTTCCTTAATTTACATGAGCACTCAGTATGTCAGCCATTTAGGAACATTTAAACTGTTGACCATCTATACTTATTGCACTTCATATGGGTATTTATAGTCCACTACACTAGTTTGGTTTCCCTGTGTCTACTCGCACTGAAAGTATACCATTTGAGAAGCATCTCTGGTTAAACAAATTAGCTAATTATCTTACTATGGTGTAGTAGAGAGGGAAAGCACAGAACTGTGTACTGGTACCTTCCAGAAATTATAGAAGCAACAGTCATGCTTACAAGCCATTTAGAAAAATAAAAAGTATCACACATTATTCCCTGTCAATATTAGTAATGTCATGGTGTCTCTCTCTCATATAATGTGTGTATGTGTAAATAGATGATATAAATGTTGCCTTCACTATTAAATGTATGATGGTAATTTGGTGTTGCAGAACTCCAGAAGACTGATTATATGGTGTTTGCTGGTAGACAGTATTTCTTAGGGGACAAGTGTCAGGTATGACTGACTGGGATAATGTCAGAGTTTTAATTTTGCCAATTTTTATGTTTTTTCTTAATAGGTCTTTAACATACAGTATATGACCAAAAGTTTGTGGACATCTGACCATCACACCCATACATGGGCCTTCTCCAAACTGTTGCCACTATGTTGGAAGCACACAATTGTATAGGATCTGTTTGTATGCTGTAGCATTAGTTTCCTTTCACTGAAACTGAGAGGCCCAAACCTGTTCCAGCATGACAATGCCCTGTGCACAAAGTCTATAAAGACATGGTTTGCCAAGGTTGGAGTGGAGTGGAGTGGAGTGGACTGCACAGAGCCCTGACCACTGAACACATTTGGGATGAACTGGAATGCCGACTATGCCCCAGGCCTTCTTGCCCAACATCAGTGCTTGAACTCAGTAATGCTCTTGTGGTTCAATGGGCAAATCCCCACAGCCAGCTCCAAAATCAAGTAGAAAGCCTTCCCAGAAGAATGGAGGTCATTATAACAGCAAAGTGGGGTCTTAACCTGGAATGGGATGTTTGAAAAGTGCATATAGGTGTGATTGTCGGGTGTCCACAAACCTTTGGCCATATAATCTACTTTAATGTGTTTGTCTGGTTGCTCAGGTACGTTTGGATCCAAAAGGGAAGTATTACAATGCTTTCATCCAGGAGGTAGGGACTCATCCCAGTGCTGTGACTGTGTTTATTGAAGAGCTGGGTGAAAAGTGAGTTCTACATAAACACATAGGTGTTTTATGAGTCTATGAGAACAGTTCTTAGTATTAAACAAAACGTTCTGTTAAAGTTTACCTCAGTGTCATCATCTGTTTCTTAGACACTTGGTGTCCTTGACTAATCTGAAGCCAGTGAATCCTGTTCCAGCATGGAACATTACACCAAGCAGAAAGAGCAATTCCTACAGCCATGCAGAACAGTACCCAGGAGAATTAGGTGACTTCTTTTCTATGTATCAGTTGCAGCACAATGTTATATAAAGTGGATTTTCATAGTAGGTAATTTGACTTCAGTAGTAAGATGACAAGTGTAGTACTGTATTATACTTTAGGATGAGATTATTGGGAGAATCAGGTTTTTTTTTTCTGTTACAAATTCTGATGTGTCTACTAATGTGTGATTATAAATGTCTGTCTGGCCCAGACCCAGAGCTGTGTGTGAGACGCAGATTTCTCAAGAAGTCTCGGGGTAAAGAGATGTTGATGACCATGTCGTACGGCCGCCCTCAGGCTGGCCTTCCTCCACGTCTACAGCCTTGTCCAGGGAACCTGGCACCTGTGCGCAGTCCTGGAGTACATGGCCCTGCTCCACCCCAAACAAGTGTGGCCTATGAGCACTATCGGCCACACTCTCCAAGACCACCACGTGGATATGGTCCATCCAGGTTAGAAACCTGCTTTTTAATGCTTCTGTAGTTGTTGAAGGACAAGAGAAGGATGTAATGTGTTTATGAAAATGAACGGGTCAGGAGGGGTATTTTTTTCTTGTCTTTTAATTTACCCTCTGCAAGTAGTTTAGATTAAAAAAAAATTAAGTCTCACTTTATTAGTTTAGGTTTTTTAATTTTTAGAAAACACAAAGTGTGTTGTTCACCTAAAAGTTAATAGCTTTCAGTTCAGGCATGTAGCCAGCCTTGCTGACAGCTGAATCTGTGTCATTCCTGATTTCTGTATGCCAATGCCTTTTGTTTTGTTTCCTGCCCTCTCTGTGCTTTTTCTGTTCTGCTCAGAAGTTCAGCACGTTTCCTGAATAGACACCACTTTATTGGACCTGAGGTGGCCTACTATGCCAGCCCTAGTAAACGCTGTTACCAGAGTTTTGACAATTATTCATTTAAGTCACGGTAAGGGAAATATTTTTGATATGAGCCAACATTGGAGTACACTTGCTACGAGTTATCACTCAAATACGCAAACAGCAGTATAATAATATAACATTAAAACCACTAACAGGTGAAGTTAATACCATTGATCTTGTTACAATGGCACCTGTCAAGGGGTGGCAGTAGGCGAATAGTCAGTTCTTGAAGTTGATGTGTTAGAAGCAGGAGCAGGAAAAATGGGCAAGCGTAAGGATCTGAGCAACTTTGACAAGGGCCAAATTGTGATGGCTAGACGACTGGGTCAGAGCATCAGAATGGCAGGTCTTGTGGGGTTTTCCCGGTATGCAGTGGTTAGTACCTACCAAAAGTGCTCCAAGAAAGGACAACCGGTGAACCGGCAACAGGATCATGGCCTCCCAAGGCTCACTGATGTGCGTGGGGAGCAAAGGCTAGCCCATCTGGTCCAATCCCACAGAAGAGCTACTGTAGCACAAACTGCTGAAAAAGATATTGCAGGCTATGATAGAAAGGTGTCAGAACACAGTGCATCGCAGCTTTCTGTGTATAGAGCAGTGTAGCTGCAGACCGGTCAGAGTGCCCATGCTGACCCCTGCCCACCACTGAAAGCGCCTACAATGGGCAAGTGAGCTGGACTGGACCATAGAGCAATGGAAGAAGGTGGTCTGGTCTGATGAAGAAGGCAAACCGGTGGAGGCAGTGTGATGCTCTGGGCAATGTTCTGCTGAGAAACCTTGGGTCCTGGCATTGATGTGGATGTTACTTTGACACGTACCACCTCCCTAAACATTGCTGCAGACCAAATACACCCCTTCATGGGTGTTGAGTTCAGGGTGTTGACTGCAAACCCCACAGATGCTCAATCAGCTTGAGATCTCCAAATTCTGCAGATCTCAAGCTGATTGAGCATCTGTGGGGTGTTCTGGACAAACAAATCTGATCCATGGAGGCCCCACCTGACAACTTACAGGACTTAAAGGATCTGCTGCTAACATCTTGGTGCCAGATACCACAGCAAACCTTCAGAGGTCTTGTGTAGTCCATGCCTCGACAGGTCAGAGCTGTTTTGGTGGCACAATTATGGCTGTTTGGTGTATATACAGGACAGGGATACTTCAGGACCATGGTTGGGAATTTGTGAACTAGATAATTATTAGCCAAGGATCCTATATATAAAGTTATTTTAAATACATAAGCATCATTATGGTAAAATCTTTCTTATTGTTGTCAGGTATCCTGTGTGTGTGTTTCATATTCAGCAGAAGCAGGCGTCAGATGCAATCGGTAAATAAGGAGTGTCAGTTTAGCTTTGTGCCTGAGTCAGGAGAGGAAGCCCAGGACTTGGAGGGGAGCATCACATTCTATGAGATGGAGGAGGCAGATGAGAATGCTTTTGCTCCAGTTGCTGTTGGTATCACTCTAATCTGAATAACTACTGACTTCAGAAGAACTTGCATGACTTACCTTTTTTTCTGAATCTCTTTAAATATCTGCTGGTTGCAGGGACAAGCTGTTGCCAGTACCATGATTCCTGGTGCTGCTACTTACTGGGTGCCAAGAGGCCCAAGCCCTATTCCGCCAGGCAAACAGCCTATAACGTCATCTGAGGAGGATCCTGAAGAGAGAAGCACCACTGGAGGCCATGGTGGCCTGTTTTTATGCCTCACATATTTTGTGTATCTGTAATTACACTTTAAATATGGAAACATTTACACATTGTCCTCTTTCACAGGAGAATATTCAGAGGAGTATATCTTTTCTGCTACTGGTTAGTGTGTCTTTACAAAATTGCTCTGTGTGACATGCCTCACTGCTGTCTGCTACCTTTGATATGCCATGTTTATTTGAATTGTGTTAAAAAAAAAATTTTTTTGACTTGCAGATGCAGGATTTCAGCGTCCAACCGTTTACACTGCTGAGTCTAGTGCTAACCTGGTACTGCATGATCCTTAGCTTGATTACAAAACCCTGCATGTCTTTAATTTGTCTGAAATAACATCTTACAAATTTAAGGACTTAAGTTTTATATAATTGAAGACCATGTATATTAAAATTTATTCTACACACATTCCTAAATGCTCCAGCTGTTTATAAACCTACTCAGTAGTTTTTATATTTGGTATGTTGTCATTGTAAATATGGTTTTGAGTTATTTGTTGTATATTTAAAAACACTACCTGTACACCCTGTGATGTCTGCTTTAAAATAACTGTGATGTACTTGCTTTCAATTGGTGACTGAGTATATTTCAGATGTAGATAAAACATCAGAACAAACTGCATGCCTTGTATAAAACTGGAGTTTTATAAAATTTAAGTATTATTGATTCTTGTATTTTTACAGACCATTCAAGAGGGTGGCTCACGTGCTGGATCACCACAAGAGGGCGTTGCTACCTATAGTTACTCACAACAGGTTTTTTTGGCCACATATACTACATCTTAATGCAACTGACTGTACTGGACCATTCAAAAGCTGTTCACTTATGGTGTATTTGTCTGCCATTTGCTTACCTTTTGCTTTTTCACTCTCTTGGTGTTGGTATGATTGTGATGTCCATTTGTCAATTGGTGATTTAGGTAGTGGTGAAATCAGCAGTCATTTCTTCCTCTCAGCCAGTCAACTCTGCCCCAGCTGCTATTTTTACCTCCAACTCCTCTCCTTCTTCCTCAAGTGTGAGTTCTCAGAGCTCTCCAAATCACCTGCAGGCTTCAAACATCACCCCAGGACAGCCACCACCGCTACACACACTGGGCAGGCCAGGTTTGTCCACCACATAATTTATAATTGCACACGTGTGCCATTATAAATGTTAATTTACAAAGTAGTACTTCATTAATATCTGATTAATATTTATATATAATATGACTAGCTGCAGGGTTTCCAAGCAAAAATGAACTCGTATCTCGGTTGTAGAAAAAGTGGAAACAAGGGGTTTTGTACATTGCTCTGTGTGTAATTGGCTTACTTACTATTTCTGCATAAACTAATGAATAAACTATTAATGAATTATTTGATAGGTGGACATTTAATTAGTAACACTTGATTGCACTTTGCTGTTAGTGTTCATAGGTTATTACAAGGTTGGTTTTTAAATTTACACAGTCAACCACCCAGCATGCTTCAATTTTGATTACTTGACTACTTAATCAGTTCAGAAATCTCCCTCCCTTGTACTAGGACCACTCAGACAGTTTAACCTGTTTTTGAAGGCATGGCTTTGGAGGGAACACTAATTGAAGGGGCTGTATATTGGATTTTTGTGTTTCAAAATGGCTATCTTCAGCTAACTTTCTGACTGTACCTTTGAGTCTCTGCTCCTACTTAAAACAACTTGGTTCAGACAAGGTTTGTTTTGCATTTAATTCTGTGTACTGCTCTTCCATTTCCAGTAATATCCATGCTGTTTCCTCCAGCATGTCCGTGGTTTGTGAATGAAATGGGAGAACCAGTCACTGTGGCCCCGCCTCCACCTTACTCTTATGACCCCAATGGCAATGACCTACCTAGAGGTCAGAGCAGTCCAGCTACAAACCATTTACAGGTTTTTTCCCAGTATCTGTGTATTAATGTGAAATGAAGCATTGTATTTTTTTCACAGATTGCAAGGTTCTCCAGTACTTTTTCAACTTGGGTGTGCAGGTAGGTAGTAATATCATGTGAAAGAGGCAGCAGTGTTTTGAGTACCATAATTTTGCTGCTTTATAATATTTCATTGAAATGAGGAGGTCCGTGGAACATTTTCAGTCTTGACTGACTAGCCATAATACACTAATAGACTGTTAGTGAAACAATGCAATACAATAGCCAGTTCTCCTATGAGTGCTGATATGCCATTGAAAATTTGTGTGCCATCACAGGCTTATCAGCAGACCTACTGGCACTCTATGGTGCATGTTCAGCAGGTGTACCCACAGCCTTGTGGGGAGCCCCAGTTTCAGCCTTACCCAGGTCCAGGTGCCTCTGCAAGCCCTGACCACACCGTGCCTCAGCCATACCCGGAATCTGCCCGTTCGTGCCCACCCACTCAGGGTGAGACACCCAGCAATGGTCAGCACCTCACTGCCAGCACCACCTCCACAAACCTCTATACACTAAGGTGGCACATAAGTGTAGAACTCATCGTAGTCTGCCCTACTTTTCCCCCATGCCACTCATCTCTTCATAGCTCTTCTCCCCCTCACTTGTGCCCCTTCTTCCCTCCTGCCTTCAAAAAAAAAAAAAATCTTTCCATGTAGGGTTGTGATGATATCCTTATGGTATACCATAAAATCCATGTCTGAAATAGTGTTATGCTACACAGGTGTAGATAATGGGGGGGGGGGGGGTGCAGTGCATCTCCTAGGGCATAATCCAACGTGCAAATTGGCATAGGCTACCTTTTATAAAGATTAAACCTAGGGGTTTAATGGTCTTTTTAATTAAAATCTTTTGAACACTCTGTTTAATACTGCCAGCTTCCCAACAAATGAAGTAATTTCATGTATGAAAAACTGTGATTTATTGGGCAATATCATTCTTCATACCGTTTCACCCCTGTTTTCAGGTGCCACCGTGACTGTGGAGTCGCCCCCTGTGGTAGCACCAGGCACTGCATTTTTCCCACTGGTGCAGGAGCAGTGCCAGCCATCCCTGCACCCATCCTATGAGCCATACATGCCTGTGCTTTCCACCACCTACCACTACCTTACACCCTGGACTTCTGGGCCAATCCCAAATCCGCGCTTCCACCACACCCCATATTGTCCCTCCTCCCACACTCATGTCAACTACATCACCACCCCTACCCCCACTGCACACTTTGTGGCCCCTGCACAGTTTGTGCCCCCTGGTATGTAACTCCTCACTAGTCCCGTTCTGAATTACTACTTCACCTAAACACCTTTTTTTTTTCTTTTTTTCTTTTTTCTAATTAATAATTTTAAGCCATGTTCACTCATTTTTGCACTTGTTTGGGTTTTGTAATAATGTTGAATATTGGTTTGCTGTTTTTCTTATTAAAGAGTTAAGTTTTCCAGTATGTTGCATACCCATTTGCCCGTGTTACTTTTTGTGTATTTTTGCTGGTTTTATAATAACCCTGAAGCAATTTAAGGATCACTGGTCAAATGAAAAAAAAATACATTTTATATTTATATATATATAATAATTTTTTTTTTTTTGAAAACCAATGCAACACTACAGTGCTGTTTATTTGGAATGAATAAAGCCTAGTCGGCACCATGGACAGCAGCCTGAGGAAACGTGGACTCCAGGCTTTCAAAGCACAGTGGACAAGCTTTTAGAAATAAATTTATAGAATATGGTTGGCAAATTCACTGGGTTAAACAAATGGTTTAAACATTTACAACCTAAATTCTATTAACCACAGCTGCATCAAAATTGACACTTTTTCTTGTTACTGAGAAAAGAACAGAAAACCTGTTTACTCAAAACTTGATTACAATAGATTTCAAAGAATAGTTGGGGCAGTAGATATCTTTTTATGCACAAATTTCTTGAATTCGTCAGCCAAAGGAATTTGTAAATTTAAGTTGAAGTCTACAGTTTTTCAGAAACTACGTTTTTTCATATGGAAGAATTTGTGGTTTTGAATTGTGTGGGTCTTTCTCAATTTCACAAATTGTTTGTGAAAGTGCAGCAAGGATTACTTTACTGCTAATGGAACAATAGAGTGAAACATGGTAGTAATTACTGTACATGTAAGGTACATTTTAAACATTGATTGCCCCAGGCACTGCGTTTACACTTCCATCATAAATGGGTTTTAAGTAAACAGTTGTGAATGAGATTAGGTTGTAAGGAATATACAGTACTTACTGTCCACTTTAATACGAATACTTGTACACCTGCTCATTTATGCAGTTATCCAATCAGCCAATCATATGACAATGCAAAAACAATCATGCAGATACAGGTGAAGAGCTTCATTTAATGTAAACATCAAACATCAGAAGGGGGGGGTGATCTCTGTGACTTCAACTATGGCATGGTTGTTGGTTCCAGATGGGCTGATTTGAGTATTTCAGAAACTGCTTATCTCGTGGGGTTTTCACACACACACAACAGTCTCTAGAGTTTACATGGAATGGTGCAAAAAACAAAAAACATTGAGCGAGCAACAGTTCTATGGGTGGAAATGCATTGTTGATGAGAGATGTCAGAGGAAAATGGCCAGATTGGTTCGAGCTGCCAGGAAGGATATAGTGACTAATACAATCACTCTTTGCAACTGTGGTGAGCAGAAAAGCATCTCAGCATGCACAAAACATCAAACCTTGAGGTGGATGGGCTACAACAGCAGAAGACCACATTAGGTTCCACTCCTGTCAGCCAAGAGCAAGAATCAAGAAACGTGGTCTTTTTCCAGTTATTAACTGTCCAGTTTTGGGGAGTCTGTGCTCATGATAGCCTCAGATTCCTGCTTTTCTGCTCACCATGAAAAAGAGTGCTTATTTGAATTACTATAGCCTTCCTGTCAGCTCAAACCAGTGTGGTCATTCTCCTTAGATCTCTCTCATCAACAAGGTGTTTCAGCCTGCAGACCCTCCGCACACAGGAGGTGTTACGTTTTTTTGCACCATTCTGTGTAAACTCTAGAGCAGTGGTTCTTAACCTTTTTTTTCAGTGGGCCGCACTATGTCCAAGTTCAAGTCTCACGGGCCGCATATCATTTACATATGACGTCACCAATGCAAACTAACCAGATATTAAGGTATCTAAATGCTTACAATTAGATTTATTATTATTATTAAAGTGTATAATTCTACTTACCATTAATGGGACACCTGATGTTTGCATGTGTTCTTTCATTAGTATTTTCCTCACATCTTTTTTCTCCTCTAATAACAAATTTGTCCATTTTGATCGTTAATTGATGACTGTTTTAAATCTGCCAGAGCGCGCGCTTGTAATTGTGTGCGTTTACTGTGTAATTGCGTCAGTTCATAGTTGCGTCAGTACTGCGCATGTCTGAAAACAAGACATGATCACCAAAATTATTTTATATGACATAAAAATTATTGTTCAAACTTTTATTTGTTGAATACATTTAAAAATATATATATGAATTGTAAAACTATAAGTTATTAATTAATTAATTAATTAAAAAAAATTTTTTTTTACGTGGTCAGCGTCGTGGGCCGTATTTGCATTTGTAACTGCATAAATGAGCAGGAGTACAAGTGTTCCTATTAAAGTGGACAGTGATTGTATTTTTAATGGTTAATTTTTAATTTACAACTTGCATTCACTGCCAATTTGTATTACTGAGAATCAGTAAAAATGATTAAAATAGCCAACATTTCAGGACCCCAACATCATCAGTATGTGCTGAAGAACAAACAAAAAACAGCATTTTTGTGTTTTGAATGATTATATTTCAATGTTCTGAAGCAGAATGTGGGAAACTGTGAAACTGCAAAATTTTCATAATTTGTATCAACAGTTAGATCGATTGATTGATTTGTATCATCTAAGAATTTTCCTAATTTTGTCCATGCATTATAATTGGTATAGAACTATTTTACCTTGTTAAATTTACACTTTTGTTAGCTTTGATTTTGTAACCTATTTCTATACAATCTTTCATTCTCATATTGGGAAATTACAGAAATTCAAGGCAGGTTTTCTGTAAATCATGGTTAACGAATCCCTTGCCATGAGACAAACTAAGCACAACAAAACCTGTTTTATCTATGCAAAATGTAGAAAAATAATTTCATACAAAACTGAAAGCTTCAAAAAAAGAAGTTAAGTCAACTTATTGACTTAACTTATTGGCATAAATTAGATCAAATTATTACTGAACGATAACAGGGTAGAGGCTATTGAAAATTTGATTGCAACATCTATATTGAAATTAAAAATAATTAATATTTTGTTAATACATGTCACAATTCTAATTAATATACATGAATTTGTTTTTCAGGGTATTTGCACTCTCTTACACTATTGTGTTTATTGTGGATTTACAAAAGCTCAGATCTTAAAATGTGATGCACTTTAGAGCCATTCACTGGAGACAAACTACTTTCATCCATAGCAGACATGCTCACTTCTCTTCTAAACGAGAAGTACATGCACAAGTCGTTATTGTTCAGATGCTTATTTCCAAATGTGGCATTTTGCATGAAATGTCAGTAGGGTTCAGTGTCTCTCTACAATCAGAAATTTGGCTTCTGCCCCTCAGGCTTTGTGTTTAATCTGCCCTTGTTTTCCTGCATAGTGACAAATGGGTAATCTTTGACTATAAGGTAAGATGAAAGTCTCTGAACTTGGAGTGTGCTATATTTCTGAAGAGACTAAGGGAAAAATGGTATAAGGGCACTTTGGCAGTGTTAGCAATGTTGCTAATGCCTAATATGTTGCCAGATTATCAAGAGATCCAGATGTTTTGTCTCAGACTTGTAACTGATTTCTCTTCCTACTTTCTAAATGCTAAGCTTGTTGAATTTATAGTTTTTGTCAAGCTCATAAATACACATTTCTTGAAACACCTTAGAAGCCAGGAAGCATTATTAAATAAATAGCATGAGTGATGTGTTGAGAGCCATATGCAACTGTTAAAAGTATATGTGCAAGTGACATTTGGCGTGTACTTGTAACAAAAAAAGAAAGCATTGCATTAGCGGAGTCATTGATTCAAATGCACTCCCATATTGCTGAAACTGAATCATTAACATTCTCAATACAGTATTTAAAGACTACTTATTTGCTAATTATAGGTTGATGTAATAAAAGCAAATCGAATATATGTACAAGTGCTGTCCATTGCCTGTATTGATATGAATACAGTCATGGCAGGCCTGTCTTGCTCATCGCAGCATACTCTTTGTACAGCCAACGAGAGTTTAGAGTTGTGTGGTGATTGACTCCTCCTGTTCCCAATAGGAGGAGTCAAGGCTCTCACAGGGCCCTGGCAAGCCCTGACACAGATCCTCACTGGAGGAGAGCAAGAGGGAACTGGAGGCAGTCAGGCTGGAAGCACAGTGTAGGCCAGGGGGCCTTAGCAGGAGGTTGTCTGTGTCATTTGCCTGCTGGGACACTGACTGTATTTGATTCTTGTCTCTTGCACCAGATTCTCCTCCGAGCGTGTGCAGGTGCATGCTGCTTCTTGTCAGCCAGCTCTCTGGCTGTGCTCGGGGGTCCTGCCAGGATGTTGGTGGTTGCAAAACTCCATCAGAAATGCTGTAGGTTTGTTGCTGTTGGGGACTCTTCAAGCGTGATTCGGCAACGTGTCCATTCACACGACGAAACAGTGATCCCAGACGGCGCAGTGAGTCTTTCTTTGAGCGTGAGAAGTGCCGCAAGCGGCCACTTGTCCTCACAAATGATGAAGGGGACCACCTGTTTTTCTTCAAGCCATTGCTTTTTGGTCCATCATCCACATCCTCCAGACCTGCCATAGAGCGGAAAAGAGCTGAAACGGTAAATTGGCCCTCACGCTTTCTCTTGTCTGCTTGGGCAAATGAGACGGAACTTGAGTGTGCTTGTCCTCCAGGCCTTGCTCCTCTGTTCCTCTTCTCCGTATCTTCCTCGTCATCATCTTGCTCAGCCTCAGGTTGTGTGGCCTCACTGCTTGAGGAGTAGGTGCGGCGGGGCGGCTTGCGGTTGCCCAGCAGGTCCAGGACCTCATAGCGGAAACTTGAGATGTCCTGTTTGAGCTCCTTAATTGACCACAGGAGAGATAAAAATTAAATTAAAGGGAGAGCAAACCACATGTACTACAGCACTCAATTACAGGAAATATTTGTCTGTCTAATGTAATCAAATGGAATCCAGTTTATGGGCCTGCGAGAACAATTGTGGACCAAGGCTCCTTTACTCTATATATGAATAAGCACACATTCCCAAGCCTGAGGATTGCATTTACCAATGGATTTTATTTCTACCCTCATTCCATCTAAAGCGCTACACAATAACATGAGAAATGAAGATATGTGCATGACTTACTGCCCAGTAAGCTGGATTTTATTATCCTTCAAATGAAGGGTGCCCAAATGAAGGGTACCCATAAGTGGGCCATATTCAAACCTATAATTTTTAAGAATGAAGTTTTATATAATACAGTAGAAAACAAGTTCAAGTTCCTAAACCTAAAGGAATAGCCAAGATCTTACCTCAATGACTAGTAAATGTATAAAGAACAGCCACAATCCCTCAGATGTAAATGTCTCCTTTAAGCTTAAAGTGCAGTACAATAATGTTTACCCAATGACTTTATATTGTGTACATTATAATTGTAGGAATTAAACAACTGACACACCTTGAAGTTTTCCTCAGTCAGCCCTTCATCAGTTTTGGTTCTGCGGATCATGGCTGCCACATATCGTTTCACCAGATTTTTGATCACTTCCTAAAACAAGTGTCCACAAAAAAAGAAGCATTAACATTGACATACTGATGTACAGGGTGTCCGAAAAGTCAGGAACCAATGGGAATATGTTGAGCACCATTGGCAAAAGCATGATACAGTGGCTGACAAAACGTACAGTACCTAAGGTTTAGCATGTAGAGCATACATTCACCAGTCACTTTAATAGGAACACCTGTTCATTTATGCAGTTATCCAATCAGCCAATCATGTGGCAGCAGCACAATGCATAAAACCATGCAAATACAGGTCAAGAGCTTCAGTTAATGTTCACATCAAACATCAGAATAAGGAAAAAATATGATCTCTGTGAATTTATCCATGGCATGGTTGTGGTGCCAGACAGGCTGGTTTGAGTATTTCAGGTACTGTTGATCTCAGTATCTGAAATACTCAAATGAGAAGTTTTTGAAATACTCAAACCAGCCCATCTGCCCATGCCATGATCAAAGTCACAGAGATCACACTTTTTCTTCATTCTGATGTATGATGCATGATTTTGCATTGTGCTGCTGCCACATTGGCTGATTAGATAACTGCATGAATGTGCAGGTGTACAGGTGCTCCTAATAAAGTGGATGGTGAATGTATGTTGTAAATAGTAAATACAAAATTAAGTATATGTAGTTTTACTCTCTTTGGTTCCTGACTTTTTGGACACCCTGTATTTTCCTCATGGGTATTGTGTCTCTAGACTGCAAAGGAGACTGTTTTCCTTTGTGGTGGTGGTTCTTAGGAGTACAAATTTTCATATGAATTGTATTGCCAGTTTATTGAGAAAGAGAATAACAATTTGAAGCATGTTTATAATGTGCATTAGCTGGAGGTGAAAATCTAGAACCAAATATATAAAATATATTAGCATACATTTGCATAAAGAACAAGTCAGAGGTGACACTACCTAAAAAATCCCAATAAACACTGGGTTAGGGACAACTAGACTATCTGCAGTGCTCCCAAGTGTAGAGGTACCCTATTTGTCCACATGTGGGAACCGACATGAATGAAGCGAATAAGCGACGATACCCAATACTAACAGTATCAAAGGTGTTTGCTTGATGTCATCTATAACTCCATTGCACGAGAGAAAAGTGTTCAAGAAAGAGTTCTACAACAGGTACAACACATCGATGGCTCTGTTCAGTTGAGTTCATTTACATTATCCACTGCAGGAGTATAACTCAGTCCAGGTTCAAGATCAGTTTTTATCCTTTTGCAAATTGTCTACTTAATGTTTGATCAAATTTCCATGCAGTATTAATGCACAAAACACTGTATAGGGCAGTAGGAATATTGCAATAAATACCTTGCCTAATCTGCTTGTTTAATTTTGCAACGTGCTGTTATTGTCATGGTTGTGTAATGCTTGAGGATGAGTCTTATGTTTCATGTAACAAACTGATTATGTTGAGTAAGCTTTCACTTCATGTATAGGTATCTAATCTTAACTCATCAACATCAGATTGCAGTCTGTTCCTTAAGATTTTGGTAAGTTCCTTCCAACAGTGAAACCACCACAGAAAACATGAAAGCTCTCATAGTTTTAGCCGAAGATGGCAGTATGAAAAGAATTTATGATAAATGAGGTTCAGAATGCTTTTATATCATTTTCACTGGCCACAGTATGGATGCATGGCAGTAGTTCTTGGAGTTTGTGTCAACTGTATGACACATCAACAACCCTCTAAATTAAAATATTAGGTATTCAAATATGTTTCATTTTTAATAATTATATTACTGCTATATCCATATACCTTTATAAGGTATACAGCGATCAGCCATAACATTATGACCACTGACAGGTGAAGTGAATAATATTGATTATCTCATTACAATAGCACCTGTCAAGGGTTGAGATATATTAGGCAGCAAGTGACCAGTCGGTTCTCGAAGTTGATGTGTTGGAAACAGGAAAAATGGGCAAGCATAAGGATTAGAGAGACTTTGACAACGGCCAAATTGTGATGGCTAGATGACTGGGTCTTTAAAACAGCAGGCCTTGTGGGGTGTTCCCAGTATGCAGTGGTTAGTACCTACCAAAAGTGGTCCAAGGAAGGACAACCGGTGAGCTAGCGACAGGGTCATGGGCGCCCAAGGCTCACTGATGCGCGAGGGGAGTGAAGGCTAGTCCGTCTGGTCTGATCCCACAGAAGAGCTATTGTAGCACAAATTGCTGAAAAGTTAAAGCTGGCTATGATAGAAAGGTGTCAGAACACACAGTGCATCGCAGCTTGCTGCGTATGGGGCTGTGTAGCCGCAGAGTGGTCAGAGTGCCCATGCTGACCTCTGTCCACTGCCAAAAGTGCCTACAATGGAGTTCAAGGTGTTGACTTGGTCTCCAAATTCCCCAGATCTCAATCCAATCGAACATCTGTGGGGTGTGCTGGCCATCAAGTCCGATCCACGGAGGCCCCACCTCACAACTTACAGGACTTAAAGGATCTGCTGTTAACGTCTTTGTGCCAGATACCACAGCACACCTTCAGGGATCTAGTGGAGTCCATGCCTCGATGGGTCAGGGCTGTTTCGGCAGCAAAAGGGGGACCAACACAATATTAGGCAGGTGGTCATAATGTTATGGCTGCTCAGTGTATGTCCCTGTGGTCTAGTGGCTAAGACTCCTGGACTCTCACCACCACAGCCGGGGTTTGATTCCCAGGCAGGGAACCAACTCAGCCACTGGGTGTGTCTTCTCAGTGCTGGTCCTAAGCCTGGATAAAATGGGAGGGTTGCATCAGGAACGGTATCTAGCATAAAACCTGAGGAAAATTTATCATGTGGAACAATGATCTGCTGTGGTGATCCCTAACAGGAGCAGCCAAAAGAAGAACAACAGCTCTAGTATATACTAGCTGAAATTCTTTGCCATTGTGGGTCATAGTATTAGTAAACAATCTCCCTATTTATTTCACTATCCCCTCTGTCTTTTTTTTTTTTTTTTTTTTAAGTCAGAATGCACTTGCCTATGGCAATAGTGACCATGAAGTTGTAAAGTAGTATTTCTTGGAGATTTTTGTATAGTCGCTTTGAATCATGTAAAGTTATATTGCTAATTAGCTAGATAGCTAATTGTTAGCTATCCATTTGGAAGTTTTGATAACTAGACAGAGTGTTAACACTTTTTTTTAGCAGGACAAAGTTATGTCAGCTCTAATGTAAAGGTGGAGTAGTTGGCTATGTAAAATCCAATTTTTTAATGAAATTGTACCAGATTGCAATGACTTCTGTCCAAGTTCAGTTAAGTTAATGAAGATTAATGAGCCTTAAGATGTCAAAAGGCATTATTGCAAAAATGACTTGCTAAATAATTTGTTGTTTTGCTAACTACCAAGTATGCTAGTTTGCAAAGGAGAATGAAGGGTGTGGGTGAGATTGTCAGGACAAGTCAACATACGGAAACAGAAAGATTCCAGCTTTGCACAGTTAAGCTGGCACCAGGAAAGGGACAAAGGTTAGTTGTTACATAAGCTGTAACAACTAACTATCCTCTTCCTTTAAGATGCACTGTCCTGTCATAATGCATACTTTATTTTGACTAACAGATTTAAATCTGGATTACATATTGGATTTTTTGTGCTATTTCTAGAATCAGTGTTCAATTAAGCACGGGAATCACTTTGAATATGACATTCTTTTAACCTGGCGAACTGGTCCTATAATCTCCCATAATGGATACTGTCCTTGGCTTATTATACACAACAGTTTCACAACAGACTTTACTAGGAATACTGCAAAAAACAAAACTTTACTAGTGATCATGGATCAGAGGGGTCAGAGAAGAATGGCAAAAACCATGCCAACAAACAGTCTGGCTACATTTTATCATCACGCTGATTGAAGGATCTGAAGTTTAGCCATTAAGATAAGTCCAATAGTACAGGCTGTTGTGGCAGTGTAATGGTCAGTAGTTCAGATGCACTGTGCCATTGAAACATGCTTCAATGGTCATCCGGAGCTCTAATGTGTATCAGAAAATTATTGTCCAAACTAAACTACACGTGGAAGGACAGTTCCAACATGATAACCCATGATGTAATGAGGCATGTAAGGAATCCAGTTTATATTGAGTCAGTGACATGCCCATTTCCTGGATCACTGTGGAGCCATCCAATTTGCAGCTATGCAATAATTTCTGCATGCTACAAAAATTCCTCTGCAGTGAATCCAGCATCCATCATCCATCATTTAGGTCTTCTGTAGGTTTCTCCCTGGTTTATTTGCTCATTTGGGTGTCAGCTGTTTGCACACATTAACACAAACAGCAGCCTCCAAAGAATTTAATGTAGCTTTGTGATGCACAGTTAAATGTGAACAGTTAAATTACCTGATACTGCTGGTTCTGAATGAGGCTGTCAGCGTGTCGTTCCTGCAAAAAAGAATAATATTACTACAGTCCAACAGTATTCATCAGTATTGTGACTTGACAGTTCAATTCCATTCAGTAATCAGCACACGGTTGTGTTGTTCTGTTGTGCTTTGCTGTGATAAAACTGGTGATAGTGATAATGCATGGATGCATCTAAACAGTTGAATGTGTTGATCTTTAAAATTGAATTATATAGGAGTTATATGTGCTTGCTATTCAGGTCTATAATATTTCAGCAAGTTTACATTTATCCATCTGGCATATGCCTTCTCTCTAAGTTACTTGAAACTGAGGCAGAATCCAGTGCATGTAGAGCCTTGCACAAGGATCTAACAGTGGCTCTCTGGAGACCTCACTGCATGTAAAGAGGGGTATTCGGACCAGGCCTGAGATTTGAACCTGCAAAATTTACCCACTAGCACAGAACCATAATCACTAAGCAATCACTGTACCACCAACATCATTAAGTGAACGAAAAGAAAAAAAATCTTTTTTGTTCATTTTAAAAGCACCTCTCACCTTCTGCTTCTTCCAAATATAAATTTCATCTGCCTTACATAACTTATTATTTGATTCCAAAAAACTGTACACTGTGTGTGGGAGTCTGTGGGTGAGTGAGTTTACAGGGGAGGGGCATAAAATATATTCAGAAAAAAGGAAAACTGGGCAGAGAATTCAGCTGCTGATGGAAGACGTCATATTAGAGGCACTGGCATGGTTGAAACACGGTTGCCTAGAAACTGCCTCTGGCCTACAGTGACTCAAGGCTGGACATACAACAGCCAGATTCTGTTTAACTTTTTTTTTTTTTAAAAGGATTTGTTCATCTATATTATTGTGCCAAAAAAAAAAAACCTAATGTGAGAAAGGTTCCTCAGCATGTATAGTATGAAAAATGCTAATTTCATGCTTTAACTGCAGAGTAATACATCACATTTTAAGTGGATGTTATTTGACCCTTTCTTGCTTTTGCAGATTGCATAAGTAAGGTGTGTGGACACAATTCTCTCTTTTGCTTATAAAATAGGCAAAATGTAGTGTATGCAGAAATATTATTATTATTATTATTATTATTATTATTATTACTCCAAGGACCATTTCTTTTAGAAAGCGAAGAATGGGTGGCATTCTTTTGAGTGCAGCACTACAACTGGCTGTCTTTAATGTATTATGCAAAACAATATAGGTTCATTACCTTCTTATGGCTAAAAGCACATTACCTGCCTTTTAAACCCACAAAATTTCTGTACTGCACAGGTTATGCAACATTCTTCTGTAATATCTATGGCTAGTCAAGTCTGCATCAAAATGTAGGTGGCCTGTGCATGTTTATACTTTTTGATATCAAGTCTTAATATTTGGCTATGTCAATTATGTATTATTATTATTATTATTATTATTATTATTATTATTATTGTTGTTGTTGTTGTTGTTAATAATAATAATAATAATAATAATAATAATAAATTATTAATTAATTTTTTGCACAGAACCTACCTTCTGATTTCCTCTCATGCTGTCATTGGCTGCATTCATTTTGTCACTACCTATGCTACATCAATCTCATTACAGGTATTTATGCTGACAATTTTCAACTGCTTAAAACTGAGGGGTTATCACTGGTGATTTGACTGATTCAGCCACCAGGTCACCCTAGATTCATCTGCCCACCATGGCATGCAAGGGGAGTTTCTCACCAGAGCATGCAACTCCCCAACATCAAAGACACTTGCGTCAAGTCAAAATTACACATAGACCCATAAGGAGGGTCTTTAAGGGGCTCCAGCACAAGGGAGGTCCCATCCAAGGCTCCTATGGGACCCTAGAGAGAAGCCATTCATGGTGGTGTGATGATCAATAATGCCTGCCATACACCTTTAGGGGGACTTGGTGCTGTTTGGCAGAGGGTCTGGTCCCCTCGGAGCCCAAGAGCCAGTTCTGAAAACAAGAGCCTCTAGTACATGGGCTTTGTATGCTCTCAAGTGGAAACTGTTCCATAAATGGTGTGCATTGCATGATCTGGATCCAGTGTTCCTAGAATACTTGCCTTGCTACAGGGACTGCAGCATTCCATGAAGGGGAACCTGCTGGGTGTTCCTTGTTATACCAAGTAATGGTACTATCTTCAGCCATCAGATTTTTTTTTTTTTTTGTTTGTAAAGTGACCTTGAGTATGAGAAAGACGCTACATAAATTAAACTATTATTATTATTATTATATTATTATTATTGTTATTATTATCATCAGATCAACTGTTCATCTACCATGAAGAGAGAACACAAGCTCCCTTGGCTGTTCATGGGCATTGCATAGGCATGCTGCTCCACAATGTATGCACTGCTGCTACCTACAAGATTAATATTGCCTCTCCTAGTGGCCTGTGGTGGTCATCACTGAATACAAAATGTCAGTTCCTCATGACATTGTGGCATAGGTTATCCAGGTAATTCTCACTGTCCTTGGTGGTTAGGATGGGTGAAACAGAATGCTACATACAGTCAGGTCCATAAATATTTGGACATTGACAAAGTTAGTGTTGCTGTCTACAGTTTACAGTATATTGGAGTTGAAATTAAATATCAGGTGAACACTATAGGAATCACAGCACTTTAATATGTGGTCTCCCCTGTTTAAGGGACAAAAAGTAATTGGACAAACTAAAATAATCATAAATTAAATGGTCATCTTTAATACTTGGTTCCATATCCTTTGCAGTCAATGACAGCTTGAAGTCTGGAACCCATAGACATCACCAGATGCTGGGTTTCTTCCCTGGTGCTGCTCTGCCAGGCCTTTACTGAAGCTGACTTCAGTTCTTGTTCTTGGGGTGCTTTGTGTTCAGTTTTGCCTTCAACAAATGAAATCCACTTGTATGCAGGTCAGGTGATTGACTTGTCAATCAATATGGTCTTCCTGTTTTTGAGGCTTATCAATGGTTTACATCTTGTGATAAACTCTCTGTATTTACTCTGGTGAGCACTTCTCTTGATTGTTGATTTTGACACAGACATCCCTACCTCCTGGAGGGTGTTCTTCATCTGGCAAATATCCCATACAACTCTGTGCTTCCAACTTTGTGGCAACAGTTTGGGGAAGGCCCACATATGGGTGTGATGGTCAGTTGTCTACAAACCTTTGGCCATATAGTGTAACTGCGGGTCTATAAAGACTGGATAACCACCAGGGTTCCCTGTCATTTAGAACCAATCCAGCGGGAATCCATGCCAATCCAGCGGGAACTCAATGTGAAAGTTCCAGGGAACAATGGCTGTATTTATATCAAACACTATATCATAGTCACTTTGTGACTTTAAGGTCATGGCATGCATGCTCACTAGAAATTATCCAGTGTTCCTAAAAACACAGTTAAATATGTAACTAGGATTGCCATATCACTAATATTTGTACTTGTACATCATTTTACTCGTTAGTTCGCCAGGGTCACAGTTTTTACACCAAATTGGATTCATTTGGAACAGATTGCGGGTGGAAGAAACAAGTCCACGTGTGCTTTTTTTGTTGTTGTTTTTTGTCTAGTTTAAAATTAGTCCACAGCACAAAGCTCTTGTTTAAAGCAAATAATCAAAATGAAATCTAATCAATTTCTGCAAAAATGGATATGTCAAACAAAGGAGAAGTGTAAGTGCAGATTGTGTATCTTTGCTATGTACAGAACTATTTCTGTGCAGTGGGCAGTGTTGCAGTGATGCTTTTTGCATAGGTGGGCTAGCTACAGCATCACAGTCTGAAATGAGAATCAAAGACTGTACATAGATATGGCAGCAAACACAAGGATGTTCATTAAATTTCAAGGCAGGTGATTAATGGTTTAGGTTTGGGATCAGACAGGGGGATGATGGGTAAACATGGCATACAAAGACACAAAGGGCTGATTTAAACCAATCAGCCATAACATTAAATCCACCTGCCTAATGTGGTGTAGGTCCCCCTTATGCCACCAAAACAGCTCTGACCCATCGAGGCATGGACTCCACAAGACCTCTGAAGGTCTTGTATCTGTGGTATCTGGCACCAAGATGTTAGCAGCAGATCCTTTAAGTCCTGTAAGTTGTGAGGTGGGGCCTTCATGGATCACACTTGTTTGTCCAGCACATCCCACAGATGCTCAATCAGATTGAGTTTTGGGAATTTGGAGGCCAAGTCAACACCTTGAATTTTTTGTCATGTTCCTCAAACCATTCCTGAACAATGTTTGCAGTGTGGCAGGGTGCATTATCCTTCTGAAAGAGGCCGTTGCCATTAGGGATTACCGTTGCCAAAAAGGGGTGTCCTTGGTCTGCAACAATGGTATGTGTCAAAGTAATACCCACATGAATGCCAGGACCCAAGGTTTCCCAGCAGAACATTGCCCAGAGCATCACACTGCCTCCGTTGGCTTGCCTTCTTCCCATAGTGCATCCTAGCGCCATCTCTTTCTCAGGTAAGTGATGCACACACACCCAGCCATCCACATTTTGTAAAAGAAAATGTGATTCATCAGACCAGGCCACCTTCTTCCACTGTTCTATGGTCCAGGTCTGATGCTCGCGTGCCCATTGTAGGCACTTTCAGCGGTGGTCAGGGGTCAGCCTGGGCACTCTGACCAGTCTGCGGCTATGCAGCCCCAGATATGTGCAGTATAAAGTATAAATCAGCCCTAAAACAATTGTGTGGTTTTTGAGGGTTTTTTTGGCCAATGAATGAACAAACTTAAGCTGTATTGAATAGTCAAGATGTCCCTGTTCTGTTATATACCACCAATATTTTTTGGCTAGTCCCAGGTATTTTTATGCAGATTTTGATGTATTTGGGTTATAATTTTTTGCTGAGACTTGGCACCTCTGCTATTTACTACATTATATATACAGTCATGAGAAAAAATTAGGACACCCCATGAAAGCCTGTTTTTTTTTTAACATAGTTAAACATATGGACATTTGATCTTCATTTTAACAATATTGGGAGATTCAAGTAATATAACTAAACAAATAAAACCAAAGAAAAGTCTTTTTAAAATTATCTGTAAAATGTCATTTAAAAAAAATCCAATTTCTTGTGAGGAAAACGTAAGGACACCCCCACATTTATTTGTACTTAAAATGGCTAAAATTACCTACAGGTGTATCACATCAGGTGCAAATTATTAGAACATCGTTACAGAGCATTTTGAAGGAGGGTTGCCTTATTTAAACCTCAGACATTTAGATTGGTTTGCTCTTAATTGTTGAAGTGAGAGGTATTACCATGGTGAGATCCAAAGAGCTCTCTGAGGCCTTCAGAAAGAAGATTGTTGACGCTTATGAGTCTGGTAAGGGATATAAAAAGATCTCAAAAGAATTCGTAATCAGCCATTCCACTGTCTGGAAAATCATTTACAAGGGGAGAACATTAAAACAACTGCCAACATGGCCAGGTCAGGCCGTCCAAGCAAATTCACCCCATGAGCAGACCGCAAGATGCTTAAAGAAGTCTCCAAAAACCCTAAAATATCATCACGGGACCTACAGCAAGCTCTTGCTACAGTTGATGTCAAAGTGCATGAATCTACAATCAGAAAGAGACTGCACAACTTATTATCATGGGAGGTGTGCAAGGAGGAAACCATTGCTGTCTAAGAAAAACATGAGGGCAAGACTGAAGTTTGCCAAAGAACACATAGACAAAGGCCAAGACTTCTGGAATAATGTGCTTTGGACAGATGAGTCTAAAACTGAATTATTTGGACACCATAACAGAGGGCATTTTTGGCGTAAACCAAATACAGCATTTCAGCAAAAGAACCTCATACCAACTGTGAAACATGGAGGTGGAAGTGTTATGGTTTGGGGATGCTTTGCTGCAGCAGGACCTGGCCAGATCACCATCATAGAATCCACTATGAATTCTACATTGTATCAGAAGGTGCTTGAGGAACATGTGAGACCATCTGTCAAAAAATTGAAGCTGAAGCGGAACTGGACCTTGCAACATGACAATGACCCAAAACATACCAGTAAATCCACCAAGGACTGGCTGAAAAATAAAAAATGAAGAGTTCTGGAATGGCCAAGTCAAAGCCCAGATCTAAATCCTATTGAGATCCTTTGGGGTGATTTGAAATGGACTGTGCATGCAAGAAACCCCTCAAACATCACACATTTGAAAGAATTCTGCATCGAGGAGTGGGGGAAACTTTCTTCCAGTCAATGTCAGAAACCGGTAGATGGCTACAAGAAACGTCTCATTGAGGTTATTTCAGCCAAAGGGGAAGACACTAGCTATTAGGGCATAGGGTGTCCTAACTTCTTCCTCAGCTGATTTTTTTTTCTTTTTGTTGATTTCGTTGGTTTAATAAGTGAAAACAAAGTGATTTTTTGTTGTTTACATGCAATTACATCACTTTCATCTACAGGTACAAATTAAAACAAGATCAGAAATTGACATGTTGACATTTCTTAATAAAGAACTGAATATTTAATGGTGTCCTAATTTTTTCACATGACTATATATATTTATATATAAACAGCAGAGGTGCTAGGTCTCAGCAAAAAATTACAGCTTCCTGACGTCCCGGGGATGGTTTATTTTGTCATTTGGGCCATTTTTGCAGTGGATGGAGAAATTTTGGCAAAGAATGCATGTATAAAATATGAGTGGGCCACGGTTTTCAGTCAGAGTGCAGTTGGGGGATTTGCCGTGAAAAAGGAAGGTGAATTCCAATGAGTCAGGGGCTCAGGCAAGTGTGCCTTGAGAAAGCAGAAAGAAGAAATAACTTATTTTTGTTTAATTTAATTCGTTTTCAATGTAGCACAAAAATTTTCATCACAAATTATGTTATCAGCAATAACTTGAGTGAAAAGTAGAAAAATTTACATGAATTTCAGACTTTTAGTATTTGGTATGTCCCCTTTTTGTTTTAATGATAGTGTGCACTTGAGCTGCAGAATCCACAACTTTGTGTAAAACCTGATGATCCATGTTAGATCCATCGGTGTGTCAATGGAAGGGGTAAGACTAATTGTGCAACATCTTGTGCATCATCTATTGAATAGTCAATATAGAATTTTCAAAATTCTAAAACTTTCTGTTCATTTCCAGTTTTAATTCCTAGTGCCATTGGACAATATGGCCAAAAACCATGCCATAAACGTCTACACCACATGTATGCAGGATGGAAGAAAAGCTGTCTACTTCTAAATTGGTTAGGACTTTAGGTATTTAAATTTATCTTACGTAACAAGAAATATTGTTACAGATCTCTCTGTCTGTGTGTGTGTGTGTGTGTGTGAGTGAGTGAGAGAGAGAGAGAAAGAAGAACATACTCATGCACAATTTCAATGTTTAAAATATTTAATATTATGCACAAATTTTAATTTTGTGAATACAATGGAGGCCAGCCATGTAGTACTCTGATTGCCACTATCAAGTTAATTAGGTTAGTTATCCTAGATGTGTACAAGATCTCTACTTCCATGTGTTATCAAGTGAGGTATTGTCAAGATGAGTTGTTTTATGGTAGAATGGCACTTTATATTGTCTTTTGTTACTGCAATGCTCTATCACTGGGCAGTAAATTGATAACATTAGGAAAGTTATCAGTTATATGGTTTATAGCAGAAGTGTATGTTGCACTACCTGGTCAGGTGGAACACAGAAAAACAAATAAAGACCCTCATGGGAAATCTGGGTGTCTAAATTGTTGTTTATTTTAATGTATTACTCATGTACAGCCAACATTTAAGTTTTGTAGCATCAAAATGATTGGAATGTATGTAACCATGTATCACTTTGAAATTTGGGATGGGTGATTCAGAGTCCAGGATGGTTGACATTAGACTTCAGGACAGTACCAGGATGGTACGCACTCATTCACTGTGCATATGACTTGAAAAAGTAGCTTATTTTTAGCTTTATGCTTACTTTCACAGGGAAAATGCCAGATGGGTGCACCTTTTACCCAGATGTCATTTCCTCCAAAACCCTTCAAGGCTCCCTCCACAGCATCTGATTGACAGGTCTACCTTGTTGCCAGTGAAAAAGCAAATGCAAAGAGAATCGCAAAGACTTTCAAAAACTCAAGAAAACAAAACAACTCAGCAGAAACGGGTCCGTCCTGGACTCGTAACTTTCGTTCTGTCAAGTTCAAGTTCACGCTCTGTGGCGTGTGTGTGTGTGTGTGTGTGTTCGTGCGTGTCTCGCAAGCTTCGACAGCTATATTGCAGTCTATCTCTCTCTCCCTCTCTCTCACCTGTCATGGGAGTTACTGAAAGCACAAAGAGACACAAATAAGTAGACTGGCGGTAACAAGAAAAAGGTGAGAATCATCACGCATTACCTGCCAGTTCGACCCGCCTCCTATCCGTCCACAGCAGAGGCTCGACCACGCCCCTGCTGCCACATACCCCCACCGCCAGCCTCAAGCCGAGGAGACAGCCTGCAGCTGACTCCTCCCCCTTGCGGGAGAGGTAATCTGCCGCCACCATCTGCACCCCCAGTCTGTGGACAACCTCGAATTTGAATGGCTGAAGCACCAGATACCAACGAATGATCCATGCATTGGCATCCTTCATGCAGTGGAGCCATTGGAGCAGGGGATGATTGGAACAGAGGGTAAAAGGGTGCCCCAGTAGGTAGTATTGGAGGGTGAGGACCGCCCACTTGATGGCCAGACACTCCTTCTTGATCGTGCTGTACTTACACTCTTACAGAGAGCTTGCGGCTGATGAACAGCACAGGGCGCTCCTCCCCCTCCAACACCTGGGACAAAATGGCCCCCAGCCCCCTGTCCAACACACCAGTCTGCAGAACAAAAGGGAGAGAAAAGTCAAGACAATGCAACAGTGGGCCCCCACACAAAACGCTTTTACCTGGCAGAAAGCCTGCTCACATGGCTCCGTTCACTGGCGCTCCCTTTTTAGTGAGGTCAGTCGGTGGGCTGGTGAGGTCTAAAAAATGAGGTACAAACCTACAATAATAGCCAGCCAGCCCCAGGAACTGCCTCACCCCCTTTTTGGTCTTTTGTATCAGGCAGGCCGCAATTGCTGCTGTCTTTGGGGACACACCTGCCCAACTGGCCCAACTTTCACCTGTCCAATTGCACACTTCTTCTGGTTTGCTGTGAGTTCCGCCCCTCTCAAGGATCTCAGATCAGATGTTGTAAATGACACTGCCAATCATTACTGTAAATGATAATGTCATCTAAATAAGTAGCTGCATATGCATTGAGCGGACAGAGGATTCTGTTCATGAGACGTTGAAACATCGCTGGGGCTCCAAACAACCCAAATGGAAGGGTGACAAATTGGTGTAACCCAAATATAGTGGAAAAGGACATTTGTCTCGAGATACTGGAGTCAAGGGAATCTGCCAATACCCCTTGGATAAGTCCAGTGTTGAATAAAAGCAAGCCGTGCCTAACTGATTGAGCAATTCATCAATGCAAGGCATTGAATATGCATCAAGTCCACACAAAAATGGACCGACCAGTCAGTCTTGGGCACCAAAACCACCGGGCTGCTCCAATCACTGTGGGACTGCTCGATTACTCCTATGTCAAGCATGTCAAGTTCATCCCTAACCAAATTTTTTTGTGTTCAGACGGCTGTTATGGGCAGCTGCGTACATCCACACCTGGAGGAGTCTCAATGTGTCTGTGCGAGGTGAGGTGAAAACACATCGGAAAATTCCTCTTGTAACCTGGCAACCTGTGGTCTCCACAGGGGACCAGAGCCACAGGAACTGCCTCTCTCCATGGTTTCAGGAGCTAGCTGTGGTATTTTCCGTTCGTCTGACCTCATAGTCGACTTCTCAGACTCTTCTCTCTTTCGAGATCCTGACTCGGGCAATAACACGGAAGAGTGCCTCCAGAACACTGTGTGCTAAGATGTTGCGCAGAGGCACTGCTTCCGGATATTGCGTTGTATATCCAACTGGAATAGCACAAAGCGATATCCTCTAATGCACCTTTCTAATGGCCTGATGAGGTCCATGCCAATTCTTTCGACAGGGACCTTGATTAAGGGTAATGGGCGCAATGCTGCTTTTGGGGTGGCCAATGGATTCACCAGCTCACATTCATGGCATGCCGCATATCACCTGCAAACATTGCCGCAAATGTCCGGCCAACAGAAATGGACCGTGAGACAGTTTAGTGTTTCATTCTGGCCCAAGTGCCCAGCCATGGGATTAAGATGAGCCACCTGGAAGAGAAGTTTCCTATGGCTCTTTGGTACCAACAACTGGGTTGTTTCTTCCTTAGTCTAAGTATCCTGCATCACTTGATATGACCTTGATAGTTGAAAATATGGGAAATCCCCGAGAGGAACCCCTTGAAAGGGTGGAGCGGTGGAGCCCTCCACACCCTCCATGTCATCCAATGCAGAGCTGATGTCGATGGCCCTGGCACTGCCTCCCCAGCCTGTAGTGCCTCACTACTGGCCAGGGACTAACCGCTGCCTCCACTTAACTCTTTTACCCCCGGAACGTAAAAATGACTGCCACCAGCAGAACTTGTGAACATCCCCGGCATACACCTCTCCTTTACCAATCGTGCATTTCCCAATGCCCCATACTGAATCAAGCTTTGATGGATGGTGGTCTAGTTACACCCTGAATGATGGAGTACCAATGATGTGTACTCCCTTGTATACTCACTGGCCTGCAGAGAGTCAGGGATCCGGATCAGTGTTCCTGCTTCCATGAGGGAACGCTGATCCTGGAAATGCCCGGCTTTCCTGCTGTGTCTGCAAACTTGCCTGGGCTTTGCCCCGGTCCTGGTGAGCGCAGAAGGTTCTACCTGTGTAGAGAGAGGGAGTTGGGGAAACATCAGAGGTGAAGGGAAAGCGGGGAGGAAACCGGGTTTGGGGGGCTGGTTTTGGGGTTTCAGGGAGCTGGGACCAGGGGAGGAGCAGGAGAGAGAGGATGGGAAAAGGAAGCTGCCTGGACCACTGATTGACATCACATGATCCTCTGCCAGGGACGTGGGCCATTGGCACTGGACCCACTCTGCCATTCCTGTCGCAAGTTGACAGACGAATTGCTCCAGTACCACCAGTTCGATGATCTGGTCGGCATCCGATTCCTCTGCCATCAACCACTGTCGACAGGAGTCCTTCAGCTGCTGCATGTAAGCGAAGGGGGCAGCCGACCTCGGGGAGCTACAGAGACTGCTCTCTTAATGCTAGAATATTCCAGCTGTGTCTGTGGTGGCAGCTGCTGGGCAGCAAGCTGAGCTTCTCCCAATAGCAAGGGGAAGAGTCGTAGAGCCCATTGCTCCTCCGGCCATTCCCATGCAGCAGCCGCATGTTCGAAGAGCTCCGGGAAGGCCTCAGGATTGTCCATGAAGGCCATTTTGGTAAGCATCACATGTGACATGGTGGTAGGGAACACAGCAGTGGGCCGCAGCAGCTTCTGGAGTGCCCGGTGGCTCTTGGCCTGCTCTTGTGCGAGGGCTTCAAAGCACAGCTGCTGCTCGTTGCGCAGGTTGAGGATCACTTGGTGTTGTATTTGGTGGAAGATGGCAAGGGCCTGGACGATCTCGCTGAGTGGGAAGGCTTCCATGGCGACTATTCCTCAAATCTTGGGTTTCGGCACCACTGTAGAACCCTGTGTGTGAAGGTGTGGAGGAAGACTCGGGAGACAGCCGAAACTTTAGCTGAGCTCCAGGCTCATGTTTATTGAGACCACACTTTTCAGCGCACTTTCAAAACTCGACAAAACAAAACAACTTGGCAGAAACAGGTCCATCCCAGACTCGCAACTTTCACTCTGTCTAGTTCAAGTTCACGCTCCACGGCGTGTGTGTGCTTGTGTGTTTGTGCGTGTCTCGCAAGCTCCGCCAGCTATATTGCACTCTCTCCCTCTCTCTCTTGCCGGTCATGGGAGTTACTGAAAGCACAAAGGGACACAAATAAGTAGACTGGCGGTAATAAGACACAGGTGAGAATCATCATGCATTACATGCCGGTTCGACCTGCCTCATCTCTGTCCACAGCTGACGCTCGACCACACCCCCACTGCCACAGAGGTGTTTGTGGTGATACACTGTGTATGGTTTTTGCCAAACATGGTGCTTTGCATGATGACCAAACATCTCCACCTTGGTGTCATCAATCCAAAGTTCCAGAACTTTGTTCAGATGCAATTTTGCAAACCTAAGCCATGCTGCCATATTCTTTTTGGAGAGAAGAGTTTTTTTCCTAGCCACCCTTCCATGAAAGCCATACATGTTTCTTTTTCTAATTGTGCTATCATGAACGTAAAGGTGTGTTTAAACATAAAGGAAATTAAGATTTAATGTGCTTACAGAGGCCTGTAGGTCACATGATGTAGCTCTTGTGTTTTTATTTATACTAAACGGACCACTAAACGGTCTGACCTTGGACTGAATTTGCTAGGACCCCCACATCTAGGAAGACTGGCAACTGTTTTGAAGTCTCTCAATTTGTAAACAACCATTCTCACTGTAGAATGGTAAATTTCAAAATTGTTTGGAGATGGCCTTATAACACTTCCTAGATTGATGCGAAGCAACAATTGCTTCTCTAAAGTCATGGCTGATGTCCTTTCTTCTTTGCATGATGTAGACACACACCTGAGTGCTCCAGAACACCAAACTGCTAAAAGTTCTACTCTTATAGAGGTAGTCACACTTCTTGATGATTAACTAATCTTGTACATTTCATTAGTAACACCTGGCTGCTAATTATTCTGTTAATGATTGTGGAAGTAGGAAGGGTGTACTTATTTTTTCCCATCTGGTTTCTGAATGTTGGTTTACTTTTTGCAAACAAATGACATATTGATATCTGTTTTTTTGTTGTTGTTGTCACCTGAGGTTATTTGTTTGTTTATAGAAGTTGGTGAGGACCAACTGTTATTTAGGCCCTGATAAATAAAACATAGAATTGAAAAAGCATGTACTTATTTTTCCCATGACTGTAGATGTGTTAAAAAACTTAGAACATGGTATCTGTTGTTTGAACCCACCCATTTTTCAAGCGATCAGTAATATTGGAACATGTAGCTGACAGGTGTTTCTTGCTGCCCAAGTGTGCCCGGGTAGATTGATTGTTTAAACAATTGAAACCTCTGTGAAGAGTGCATTTGTTGTTAAAAAGGATAAGGCAACCTGAAGACCAGAGACCTGTCTATGGGAGAAAAGCAAGAGAAAAGCATTTTGAAACTGAGAAAAGAGGGAAAATCAATCAGAACCATTGCACAAGCACTGGCCATATCCCGTACACCAATTTGGAATGTCTTGAAAAAGAAAGAATCCACTGGTGTACTAACAACCAGACATCGAAAAGGTCAGCCAAGGAAAATAATAGCAGTTGATGACAGAAACATTGTGAGAGAGTGAAGAAAAACCCAAAAACAACAGTCAGTGACATCACCAACAGCCACAGATTCACTAATCTTTGTAGATCATGTAACTCATGATGCAGAATGAATTCGGAAGTCTACAGAAACACTTTGCCTGCCAGTTAACAGAGAAATGCATTCAATGTAAATGGGAGGAACTTAATCATGCAGCAACATACTGCCAACACAACAGAGGACTTAATCAGGGGAAAAAAGTGGAAGGTTTTAGACTGGCCAAGTCAATCACCAGACCTTAACCCAACTGAGCATGCATTTCACCTCTTGAAGAGGAGACTGAAGGGAGAAACCCCTCAAAGCTAGATAACAACTGAAAGCATCACAAAAGAAGAATGCAACAGTTTGCTGATGTCAGTGGGTCGTCAGCTTAATGCAGTTATTGAAAGCAATAAATATGCAAAAAATATTAAGTGTTGTTTAATTGTTTGTTTTAACTTTAATACTATATGTTCCTATACTTTTCCACACCTAATAAATTGGGTGGTCTGCCACCAAAGGTGCCATGTTCTAAGTTGTTTAACGTATCTAGATGTAAATATCAGGAAATGAAAGCTGAATTTCTGGTCTATTGTCTCATATTCATCTTTTGATCTCAAATTCAAATGTCTTCAACATATAGCAAAATTGGCCTTGCATAAGGTCATAAAGGAAATGGAATTGCAAACACATTTAAATTAGCATTTTCCAATTAGCATTTAAATTTGAATGAAGCATGGAAAGTGCTGCCATGCATACAGTATATTTCAAATGTTCCTTGAAATAGTAAGACAGAGTAGGATAGAAAGAGTATGTGCATATTATGAATGTATGCCAGAATGGGAGGGCCATCATCTTTAAAGCCAGTGTGATGGCAGTGAGCAAGCCTTGTGCACACGCTTGCTTTTTCTTTGACACTTATTCTGGCGAAAACAATTCTCTCATTTTTGTACTCTGTTTAGATGCATTAGTAACTGTTCTCTGCTAACTGTTTTGTGGTACTAGCCTTTTTGTTGTCTGTTAGTTCAGATAACTTCAATTCAATTTTATTTGTATAGCACTTTTAACAGTGGACATTGTCACAAAGCAGCTTTACAGAAATAATAGATTCAAATTAAATTAAACCAAAATAAACAACTTACATACCTACTTATTAAATAACTTGTTTGCACCTAGCTGCAATAATAAAAAAAATGTTTGCACCTAGATGCAACCTTAGGAGGAATATTTTGTTCTTTATTACTGTGTGAGTGCTCTCTCCACGTATGTGCTAGTTCAGCGAGCTCCATTTTACACACTGTTAAAATCTATATGAATTAACGAGGTGTACTGTCTATGTATATTTTTATGCATAGGCTATTTGGTGTGTTGCATAATAAAAGCTATAACTCTAAGTTCTTAATCTTTTCTTTCTCCACCTATCCAGCTTTATATAACACCTACATCCAGTCCATCTTACTAACCCTGTGCTACCCCTCTAGGCCAGAGCCCAATCTTAGTAGTAACATAACAACACATTAAGGCTTGGCTTTGACTTAGCACACACCACCATCATCCATTAATGAATACATAACCTCTGAAGGCATACCGTGAACTCTTTGAGGTTGTCGTGTTTGTGCTGTTCCTCAGGGGTAGGCTGTCCTCGACCACAGAAACGGCTGTGCAGCCATACACACAAGTACCACATCGACTTAGGACTGGGGATGATGTTGAATGGAGGCGGAAGCGTCCCTCCTTCATCAAAGTAGCTCATCCACAGCTTGGTACGGGCAAACTTCCACTCGATGTCAGCGTGATCCTGAATGAGGAAACGGAACCATTGTTAAGAGTAGTATAATTGTGGGTAGGTACAGTAAGCTGCCTAGACTTGAGTTGGATTGTGGAAGTTTCGCCACTCATTGAAGATGCCTCATCAGTTGTTTGTTTGTGTTCTGGGACAGCTTTTAAGTGTGGAATCTGACTGAATTCTACATTGTTCTTTCTTTCTTATTTACCACACTTGTGTGCAAACCCTAACCCGACCAAATCTGGAATGGGATGGGATGTTCAAAAAGCACATATGAAGTGCAGATGCTTCAGACAGGTGTACTGCATGATACAATTATGCAATAACATAACAGAGCCACCTATTTTCCTTTGTCACCCATCTGTGCATAGAATTATTACAGTACATTTGCAGTGTATAAATACTTAATTACATAGACAAATACATACATGCAAAAGTGGCACACACACACACAAAAAAACATATCCCCATATCTATGTACATGACTCTCCAAAGAGGATTTTTCTCTAACTTTGTTATTTTTCTAACCTGAGAAAAGTCCATTTAAATCTCACAGGCCTTCAATATTTTTAAATATGGCCAATAGGGTCAACTATTTTTGGGCTAGAAGGATATTTTTAATAGTTTACTGTGTTAAAATCTTGGGTTCACTCATAAGACCAATTTACAAGTGAAGTAACCATTAAAATCAGATATTTTTGAGGACTTCTGGCATAAGGGTGTAGTTGGCAATGTTTCAAAGTTTTTCTAGACCTGATACTATCATGTAATTTTAAATATACAGATAAGTGATAAAGGACAAATCAACATAAAATAGCTTATTAAGGTGTAGTGCCACCACAAGCTGCCAGAATAGCTTCAATGAGCCTTGGCATAAATTCAACTTGCCTCTGGAAGTGTATTTGATGGAAGAACACAATTCTTCCAAAGAATATTCTCTCAAATGGTGTTTTGAAGATGATGATGAATCACATGCTGTCTAAGTTCCAAAATCATCTGGGTTGCGATTTGGTGACTGTGAAGGCCATGAGCACTCAAGCCCTTTGAATGGGGCATTGCCCATCCTGAAAGAGGCCACTACCATCAGGAGAGAAATGTTTCATCACATGATAAAGGCGATCAGTCAGAATAACTTTGTATTGATTTGTAGTGACCCTTCCTCTAAGGGGACAAGAAGATCCAAATTCAACAAAATGATCCATGATTCATGTCAACAAAATTCCCCCTCAGCATTACAGGAGCCTCAGGATCCCCTCACTGTAGATCTGTACCATTCTTTTGGCCACATATGGACTCACACACTCATTGAGAATACAGTGAATGATGACTCCTATGACCCTATGACTTTTTACGTTACATTTTTGCACAGCTGACCTTTCATACTGTATGTGCACTTGTCTTTGTAATGAGTTTATGCACTGCAACCCTACTACAATAACCCTCTGATCATGTCCTGCACTGACATTCTCAATCACCTTAAAAGTTGATCTTGTTTTTCCTTACACTGTCACAAAGCAGCTTTACTTATTTTATTTAAATAAGTATTTAAAATTTTATTTAAAAATTTTATTTAAATTTTACATCTGGATTTCTGTAAAGCTGCTTTGTGACAATGTACACAGTTAAAAGCACTATTATAAACAAAACTAACTGAATTGGATTGAACTAAAGTAGAGCTATCTGGGCTAAAAGCAAAGCATAATGTTTGGTGCAGACAAAATACAGCCCAAATCCCAGGGAACATCATTCCTAGCATCAAGGATGGTAGTGGTAGCTCCAGGGTTACTTTTCAGCAAGAGGAACTGGAAATATTGTTGCCATCAAGGGCAACATGGATGGAGCTAAATAGTCAGTCAGCCAGAAATCTGTGTCTAGGGTGAAAATTTATGTTCTAACAGGACAATGACCCAAGGCACAGGGCAAAAACTACAAAGAAATGGCTTGAAAAAAAGAAGGTTTATGTTATGGAATGACTGAGTCAAAGCCCAGACTTAAATCCAATTGAAAATCTTGGGCATGACCTGAAAATTGCTGTCCACCAATGTTCTGCACCTAATTTGGGAGAGTTGGAGAAACTTTGCATTGGAATAAAATGCCAAAATAAAAATTTGCAAAGCTGATAGAGACTCAGCTGAGACAACTCTAAGCTATAATTGCTATAATTGTATTGACTCTAGGGATGAATACTTACCAATTAAGCAGTGTTTAGATTTGCTTTATTTTTAAATAATTCTGAGGACATGTAAATAAGTTATTTAATTTATAGTCACTTCAAAAGGAGCAGAAAAAATTCTAATATACTTAAATTTGATGGTGCAAAACAGCAAAAAGAGAAATAATCACTAGATGGTGAATACTTTCTGGAGGCACTGTAGATTGAGATCATGAGCAAGCCAGAGGTGAGTATGGAAAAGAAAAACTCCCTGGCAAGGAAAAACTAATGCATGAGCATAACATTCACTGCCTGTGTGCTTTTCTAATCCTATTTACTGATGTCTTCCCCATAGATCTAAATGCAGATGTCATTTTAGACACTGTTCTTATTGAAACACAGCCAGATAAGCAGTCTTTATGAAAGAAGCTCCTACCACCCGTGCCCCAATAATAAACCCTCTTCCAGAGTTACTGAAGTTTCCTCTTGCTATCGTAATCTAAAATCAAGGTCAGCAAGGCCTATTCAGCATTTTTATATGTCATAGAGCATGGTAGGATGTCAACTGTTTGATTATATCATGCAGTAAGTCTGTGTGGAAGTGCTTGTTATGTTTCTCCACTCATTCATGTTTTTCCTTTTTAATTCTTTACCAGTATGCACATTAGAAAAAAACTGTGAAAAGATTAGCATATGGATCTGTCTAGTTTCTTGATATCAGCTTTTTCATTGCACTTGCAATTTCCTTTGCAATAGAACACCCTAAAAATGACCAACTATTAATTTAATTTAATGTATGAGACAAATCCATTGTTTGGACAATAAACAACAGGCCAGTAAGAGATGGTGAGCATAAGACAGAACTAATGTAATAACATTCTCTACAAGTTCACTGTCACATTCTCAAACAGTACTTACAGCAATGAGCTGGTAGGAATTGTTCATCATAGCTATGAGCATGTTGAGCAGCACCACCAGTGAGATGACATTGTAGGTGCCGAACATAGTGGCCCCAACAAATTCGGTGAATTCGTGCCGAGCTTTCACATTGGTTACGTAGAGGCTGAGCAGACCAAACACAGACCAGAAGAGAGACTGAAGTGTCTCAAATAACCTAAATGGAAAGGATAGAAAAAAGAGAGAGGCTGAGTGATAGAGAGAAAATGCAGACAGATGCACACACACACAGTCTAAACAGACAGACATTTTTCTCCCCACTGAGCATTTTTTACTGTGCATATTTGCTGAATGAGTAGATACACATGCAAACAGATGAAACGTGTTTGAAAAGAATTAGGGATGCATTCAGTTTTAGGTCACAAAAATATTCCTATCAAAATTTTATTTTGTTGAGGACATGAATGCAGGACATTCCAGTCAGGAAGGGAGGATAAAAAAAGAGAGACAGATCTGTCTCCCTACGACTCAAGGACAAACATGAAACATCAGATGAGATTGGTCACCAACATCATTATTCACTGAAGGCTGAAGGAAGATGGTAGACTGCTGACTTAAAGAAAATACAGATGAGAGATTGTTCTTCGTTGTTTTTTTTTTGTTTTGTTTTGTTTAGAACAAATAAAATTTTCTTCCCTCTCAGGACCACACATTCTGCCATCATTGAAATCTCCAATTTTGAGCATGCTGTTTCCACAATACCTGAGGAGTGGGTTTTACTCTCTCAGAGAGAGAGGTTGAAAGATGATACACTATCAGTAGCTCTTCCGTAGGCCTGTCTGGTAACATTTATGGCATTTCTTCTAATACAAAATTTGAAACATTAGAAAAATCTTGTTTCATAGCTGACTTTCAGTTGCACTACAAACAAATCCTGGACATATACAGTCAGGTCTTAGGCGAAGCTTTCAAAAAATAAAAATGAAAATTGCATGGCGTGAACACCCTTTGCATTCACACTGCATAAACATAATGTTGTGCAGTTTTATAAGGTAATCAGCTAGTAGGTTTTTCCAAAGGTCTTGGAAACTGTCACTTTTATCAAAAGGAAGAAAAATTAACATTTAACTTTTTGCTAAATGAATGTTTGTCAATATAAAATTTGCTCTTTTACACACACACACACACACACACAATGGAGTTTTATGGTGCCTTAAAGCAGGCCTAAGACTTTTGCACAGTTGAAGCTAGTAGTGAACCTTTGGAAGGTCTTTTTTGTTTTTTTTTACATTTACTTTAGTAATCCTTAAAGTGTCCATACTTACTATATCTGTATATTTTGAAAAGAAGCTGTGGTTTAAGCGCAAGGTCACCCATGTGTGAATACAGTTGAGGATTAAGGTTCAAGTTCAGTGTTAGTTTGGGATTTGAATTTACAGCCATTTCCCTGATTTTCTGTAATATTCAACCTTGACTTGCCTTGTGAGAGAAAGTGACTATTTTCTTTTAATAAAGAGTAAATTTAAGGTTGTCCAAGATGCTTTTCTCACTCACGTGGAGAAGGCATTGTTCTGTTTCTCACAGCGGATGCCTTTGCAGTGGTTTGGCTCATCAGCTGCTTCAGTTTCATAGTAGAAATAGAGCTGGTTGAGTCCATTAGCAAAGGCCAAGAGCACCAGGCAGTAGATGAAAAGGAACTTGAGGATATCAAGCAACATTCGGCCCAACGAGATCTGCAGTGGGCCCAGGTGAGAATTGGCTGTGAAAAGTGAGATGAGCCGAAGCGAGCTGAAGATGTTGGCAATGGCAAACAACGCCTCGGCAATCAGTGTCGGGTGCCACATCTCCCACTCTTCACGAGGACGGGAGCTGTTGTACTGTCAGAGACCCAAAAAAAGAAAATTGTCATAAATGAAACAGTAATAGGGCATATCAGATTTTGTGTTCAGAACAAAAGTGTTCAATCCATTCAGTAAACTACAGGTAAGAGAGGTATATTATATTATATACACTATATTGCCAAAAGTTTGTGGACCCCTGACTCTCATATCCATATGTGCTTTTTGAACATCCCATTCCAGATTTAGTCCCACCCCTATAATAACCTCTACTCCTCTGGGAAAACTTACCACTAGATTTTGGAACGTGACTGCAGGGATTTCCCAATTCAGCCACAAGAGTATTAGTGAGATCAGGCACAAAAGGCCTTGGGTGCAGTCTGTGTTGCAGTTCTTCCCAAACGTGTTCAGTGGGGTTGAGGTCAGGGCTCTGTGCAGGTCACTGAAGTTTTTCCACTCCAACCTTGGCAAATCATGTCTTTATGGACCTCGCTTTTTGCACAGGGCAATGTCATACTGGAACAGGTTTGGGCCTCTTAGTTCCAGTGAAGGGAAACTGTAATGCTGCAGCACACAAGGACATCCTATACAATTGTGTGCTTCCAACTTTGTGCCAACAGAATGGGGAAGGCCCACGTACGGGTGTGATGGTCAGGTGTCCACAGACCTTTGGCTATATACTGTATCTCTGCGTAGTTAAACATTATAATTTATAATTTTATCATTTTAGATCAAATTTCATATTTGAGATCTGAGGAGTTTACCTTAAAGTAGGCCACCATTTTGAGAGATATGGTGGCTAGGTAGAGAGAGTTCATAGCAAAGTCCATCAGGTTCCACCAATCGTGAACATATTCAGTGAAGCCTCCATCCCACATCTCTTTAATCTCAGCCCAAATAAAGCCTGCAAGGATCAGAACAAGTATCTGTGAAATGGTATTCAGGAATATCACCATGAAGGTTATACTTAAAATACTTGGATATATCCAGACCAATCTGCTTTAAGACAAAGAAATTGATTTCACCTCTCCTCATGAAATGATGAAAGATATGATTAAATCACTTTAAGTCTGCCTTTGACTTTGCTTCTGAGTTGCCAAGGAAAGTTATCAAAACACAAAACAATGTTGACTTGACCTTGTCAAGTGATTCCTAAACCATGAACCTAAGTGATTCCTTAACCATGAGTTTCATACACATAGTTTCTGGCTTTATTGCTTGAGAAAAGAGATGCTCTAACATTGATGACACACAAAATTAACATTAAGCAATAGTTCGTATATACACTTTATGTCAAAAAGCATCTATACACAATTTCATAATCGAGTGACCCCTGCTAAAAATCCCATTAAGGTCACTCTACTATACTATAAAGCATTTTCATTATAGAATATCTGATTGTTCAAGTTTGAAAACGACTATCGTATGCATATGCAATACTGTTTTACCAGGGTGTGTAGAGTTTTGGGGTTTATGATTTGTATATTCATAAAATCTGTTTTTTCTGATGAAGGTAAAAGTGTAGGTGCTCCCTAGCTATCTGTGAAGCAAAAAAAAAATTAAGACACATATGTAAAACATGTAACACACAAACTCTTTATACTGCACAAGGTATTCTTAGAGACTTCTGTAAGCACACAGATGCTCTTTATAGCTTTTTATTGATTTCATCACAGGGGACTTTATGGAACCCTATTATAATATTACAGTAATAGGCACTTGGATCCCCTTTATATAAAAGTACCTACACCTATTGGAAGGCTTTCTATTAACATGTTGGAGCAGTGCAGCAGTGGTTTGATTTCATTCGGGCTTGCAAGCATTCAGGTACTAGCACTAGGCAATTAGGTTTGGCTCTGAGATGTTGAACAGACAGACATGGGATGCCTGAATTACTTTCAACATAGTACCACTACAGAGACATGGATTATCAAATCAACAGTCATCCTTACCCAGAACCCAAGGTAAGATCATCCATTCCACAATGGTGGGTGGTGGACCCTGAACATGCAGGTCAGTTTGTACAATGTGCTGTGAGGCCAAGAGCAAGAGGAAGAGGAAGGTCAAGTATGAGGCAGTATGACAGATGAATTTTATGAACGGTTTCTTGATGAAGAGACCCAGTGTGCTCTTTGGCGCCAGCAGGTAGATGATGGAGAAGACAGGAAAGAGTAGGCCAATGGTGAAACATGTGATCAACTTCACCACCCAGTGACGTCGTCGCCATCCAGGGAAGCCATCGTACCACAGCGTGGCCAGTAGCTGCTGGCAATTGGGCTGAGCCACAAACTATATCAGAAAATGACAGAAAACCTAGTTACACAACATTCAGTAACACCATCACTACAGAATAATCTACTGAAAAAATAAGAAATAGCTGGGACAGCACTGCTGATGATGATTTGCTTTTAAAACATAAATATGCAATAAAAATTTAGCTGTATTTTCTTTTCTGTACTTATTTTTGTTCATGACATCTGAAAAGAGAATATCAAATATCCAGTGAATGTGCAATATTAAAAACAATTTCACTCCGGTTAATATACAGTCATGGGAAAAAAGAAAGTACACCCTCCTTCAATTCTAAGGTTTTATTTATCAGGGCCTAAATAACAATCGTGTGATCCTCATCAACTTCTATAAACGAACAAATAACCTCAGGTGACAACAGAAAAACACAGCAGATTTCAAGATATCTAATACAAGATATTAGATCACACCTCTCTCCTTTTGACATAGATCACTCTCATCTGGTCCTTTCATCCAGTAGCTTTACAAACTTTCAGCCAGTGTCTTCATCTCAATTACTCAAAATAATTTCTCAGATGAAATTCACATTTTGTCAATCCGATGTATTGCCTGGTCGTCTGTTTAGAGAGGTTTTAGACACAATCAGCCCCACCCTCTTAGCTATTATAAACAGCTCTTTAATAAATGGGGTATTTCCAGAAAGTTTCAAACATGCTATCGTACAGCCCCTATTGAAAGGCCCTCATCTTGACCCCACTGTGCATAACCACTATCGGCCTATCTCTAAACTCTCATTCATTTCAAAGGTTTTGGAAAAAGTTGCACTCTCACAGGTTATTCCATACTTGGATACTTTTAATATTCTAGACCCATTTCAATCTGGTTTTAGAGCACTGCATAGCACTGAGTCGGCATTGCTGAAGGTCACAAATGACATTCTGCTGTCCATTGATTCTGGGTCATCTGCTATCCTGATACTTTTAGATTTGAGTGCCGCATTTGATACTGTTGATCACGATATTCTTCTGAAACGACTTGAGCGTGTTGTTGGGGTTCAGGGCCTAGCTTTAGAGTGGTTCGCCTCATACTTAAAGGGGAGAACTTTTTCTTTACCCCCTGTGCCTATCCATTGTGGTGTTCCTCAGGGATCCATTCTTGGCCCTCTTTTGTTTTCCATCTACATGCTCCCTTTGGGCTCAATACTCCAGAAACATAACATTAATTATCATTGTTACGCTGATGACCTCCAACTATATCTTCCAATCAAACCAGGAAATGACTTTTCATTAGATCATCTTTTCTTATGCCTTAATGAAGTCAAGTGCTGGATGACAAATAAGTCTCTGAAACTGAATGAAAATAAAACCGAAGTGCTTCTGCTGGGTCCTGCTGCTACTAACAACTCCATTAAAACACAGTTAGGTTTCTTAAGTAATAACCTAACCAATCATGCAAAAAATCTTGGAGTCCATTTTGATCCTCTTCTCCAATTTGACAAGCATGTAAATGCAGTTGTAAAGAGTAGCTTTTTTCATCTCAGATCAGTGGCAAAAGTGAAGCACTTTCTTTCTAGTAAAGACCTTGAAATTGTAATTCATGCACTAATTTCCTCTCGATTGGATTACTGTAACTCTTTGTACATTGGCCTACCTCAATCTACACTGTCTCGGTTACAGATGGTTCAAAATGCAGCAGCCAGATTCTTAACAGGAACTAAGAAAAGGGATCATATCTCCCCTGTTCTTGCCTCATTGCACTGGCTCCCTATAAAATTTAGAGTTGACTTTAAGATCCTTCTTTTTGCATACAAGGCATTGCATAATTCTGCCCCGGATTATATTTGTGATCTTATTAGGCCATATACAGCCTCTAGGTCATTAAGATCTTGTGATCAGTTACTTTTATCTGTCCCCCGTTCTCGTTGTAAAACAAAAGGTGATCGAGCTTTCTCAGTCGTTGCCCCAAAGCTGTGGAACAGTCTACCTTTGAACATCAGAGCTTCTCCATCACTGGATGCTTTTAAATCCAGCTTGAAGACTTATTTTTACTCTCTAGCATTTGAGTGATGCTGTGTATGTACTTTGAATAGTTGAATTGGTGTTAAATTGTGTTTTATGTATTTATATTTTAATTGTTTTTGATACTTGTTTTATTTTCCTTTGTCTTTTTTTTTCTCTTTTCCTCTTCTCTTTTAAATTCAGATTAATTTTTTATTGCAAAGCACTCTGGATCAACTACGGTTGTGTTAAACTTGTGCTCTATAAATAAAATTTGCCAATTTGCCAAATACATACACTCACCGTCCACTTTAATACAAAGAACTGTACACCTGAAGAGACAGGTCAAGCACTTCAGATAATATTAAGCAATAAGTAAGCACATTAAGTGTTTATGTTCATAACAGACTTTCTCGCCAAAAAGCATATGGCAACACAACTTAGATTTGCAAAATTGCATCTGAACAAACCACAGAAGTTCTGTAACAATATCCTATGGACTGATGAGACCAAGGTGGAGATCTTTGGTCATCATGCACAGTGCCATATTTGGCAAAAACCAAACACAGCATATCACCACAAGCACCTCATACCAACTGTCAAGCATGGTGGTGGAGGGGTGATGCGTCCTCCTCCGGTAGAGGAGGAGGCGTCGCCC
>CM040468.1:13967446-13991562 GCA_022758105.1 Pangasianodon gigas | reverse complement strand
TCACTCCTGAGCTGCCGGTGATCCAGACCTCCCCCCCTTCACTCTGGACCTGTCCACCGGCAATGCTTCACACTGCCACGAAGACGCTTCAGCTGTTTTCTATGGACTACACAAACGCACATTGTACACACACACACGTGCACTACAGTGTAAACCCATATGAGGATGGGTTCTCTGCTGAGTCTGGTTCCTCTCAAGGATTCTTCCTATCACCATCTCAGGGAGTTTTTCCTTGCCACCGTCGCCCTGCTTGCTCATCAGAGACATCACACACACACACTTCATTTTACTTTGTTTGTGTAAAGCTGCTTTGAGACAATGACCTTTGTAAAAAAAGCGCTATACAAATAAAAATGAATTGAATTGAATTGAATTTGGGCTTGTGTTGCCGCCACAGGACCTTGGAAACTTGCAGTCATTGAGACAATGATGAACTCCACTTTCTACCAGAATATTCTTGAGACAAATGTGAGGCCATCTGTCCAGCAGCTTAAGCTGGGCCGAAATTGGGTCATACAACAGGACAATGATCCCAAGCACACCAGCAAATCAACATCTGAATGGCTAAAGAAGACAGAAACAAAGGTGATGGAATAGCCAATTCAAAGTCCAGACCTCAACCCATTGAGATGCTCTTAAAAGAGCTGTGCATAAATGAATGCACTCAAACATCAATGAACTGAAACAATGTTGTAAAGAAGAGTGGGCCAAACTTTCTCCAAAACAATTTGAGAGACTGATAAGCTCATACAGAAAATGTTTACTTCAAGTTATTGTTGCTAAAGGTGGTTCTACATGTTACTGAACTATAGGGTGTACTTATTTTTTCCCACCTGGTTTCCGAATGTTTTTGGGAAAAATTACAACATATTGAAATCTATTGTGTGTTTTTGTTGAGAGTGTACTTTTTTCCCTCATGACTGTATACACACACACACACACACACTAGTAATAGGTATTTATATGGTTTAAGCACATCACATACAGGGGTAATTTAAGCTGTCTGCAATCATGTTTAGGGAATGTAGTACAAAATCAGACAACCCACAGAGACACCGTGCCATCTCTTTTCTTTTCATGTGTGTTTTAAATGTAAAGCCTCTACAGGACACAAAAGGTACCTCAATTGTTACACCACAATGACACATACTTTCCTTTGTACTCTATCTAACTGTCCATAAAAGTTTTTTGAATAGCATTGTGGATATGTTTGGACCAATATGACCGTACTGTGTTTTGTGCTTCAGGAAAAGCAATAGCTTGACTGTGAAAACATTAAAAATATATATATAACTTTTAAGTGTTACTACTCCTTTCATCAGTTAACAGTTGTTGTTATTATTGTCACAACCATATTTATTACAATGTTTTTTCAACGTTTTCAAGGTGCAGTCATGTTCGGTTTTATTTGCATATTTGATTGATGTTTTATGGACATTATGATATCACCTGGCCTTTTTGAAAGACTTTTTGAACACTTTCATTGCCACTATTATTTACAAACCTCTGGGCTTTAGACCAGTGTATGACTGGTCAACCAGGATATTACGTTCCTTTCAAATGCTTTCCTCCTACTTTTCTGCATCCAGTGCCTTTCCCAAATACCAACTTACACTATAGTTACCTCTTTCTGGTGGTACTTGATGGCCAGCTTGAGCTTGGCCAGGTCTCTGCATTCTCGGGGGTCTAGCTCTTCACTGTGGTCATCACGGTGGTTGAGGATCGTCTCTAGCTCACGGGAACTTCTTGCTTGGTCCAGCAAGTCCTTAGCAAAGAGCTTACATTGCTGTGAGAGCTCCTCATACTCCTGCCGGAATTCATTCTCCACCTTGCTGAGCTCCTTCAGCTCCCAGCCTAGACGGAACGCTGTGAGGATAGGGTCCTCACTGGACAAAGCAATGAGTGAAGGACTCGCCAGTGTCTTGTAGATGTTAAGTCGGGAGCGTGAGTGCCGCAGACTGTCCACCTCTGAGCTGGACACACACTCGACACAGTCACAGCGGATCTGGTGTGGCCGTGGCACAGTGACCTTGCGCTGGACAAGCAGTTTGATGATTTCATAGTTGTTGGTGTGTGCAGCCAGCATGATGGGCGTGATATCAGGTGTGAATTCTGAGAACTGAGTGTCCATCATAAGTGCGGGTACCTAAAAATAAAAAATATTAATGTATGTATACATATCACAAAATCTTGCCTTGATAACAACACATTTTTTCTTGATCCCTCTTCTTAGTAATTTGAAGATCTGGAAATGACAGAATAATAGTTTTCCTAAACAAATTAAATAATAATTTCAGATCATGAGAAAACTAGGTTGTAGGCCTATATTATTCTAAAAATCATAGAAAAAAAAAGTATAAAAATCATTGCCAGAAATATAACTTTGTGTAGTATTCAGAAGTATTTGGACAGCGACACAATTTTTGTAATTTTGCCTACAGCCACAATGTATTTGAAATGAAGTAATCAAGATGTGATTGAAGTGTAGAATTTCAGCTTTAATTCAAGGGGTTTAACAAAAAAAATGCATTAACCGTTTAGGAATTACAGCCATTTCTTACATAGTCCCTCCATTTAAACAGGCTCAAAAGTAATTGGACAAACTAACATAATTATAAATATAAGGATTATTTTTAATACTTGAATGCAAATCCTTTGCAGTCAGTGACTGCCTGAAGTCTGGAATCCATGGACATCAATAAATGCTGAGTTTCCTCTCTTCAGATACAGTGGATATAAAAAGTCTACACACTCCTGTTAAAATGGCAGGTTTTTGTGCAGTAAAAGAATGAAACTATAATAAATCATGTCAGATCTTTTTCCACCTTTAATGTGAAATTGCTAAGTGTACAAATAAAGTGCAAAACAATCAGAAACTTTTTTAGGGAAAAAAAGGAAAAATAAAAAAACTTACAATAACCTAGTGTGCACACCCCTAAACTAATACTTTGTTGAAGCACCTTTTGATTTTATTACACCACTCAGTCTTTTTGGGTAAAAGTCTATCAGCATGGCACATCCTGACTAAAATTTCCCAAAATTTCCCCACTCTTTCTTTCAAAAACATTCTGGGCTCTGGCTAGGTCATTCAAAAACACTGATCTTCTTTTGGTTAAGCCATTCCTTTGTTGATTTGGATGTAAGCTTTGGGTCATTGTTGTGCTAAAATGTGAAATTCCTTTTCATCTTCAGCTTACTAGCAGACACCTGAATGTTTTTCACTAAAATTTACTGGTATTTGTACCTATTTATGATTCCCTCCACCTTGATAAAAGCCCCAGTTCTGGCTGATGAAAAGCAGCCCTAAAGCATGATGCTGCCACCACCATGCTGCACCATGGGTATGGTGTTCTTTTGGTGATGTGCTTTTTTTTTTGCACCATACATACCTTTTGGAATTATGGAATTATTATACATTTTGGAATTGGTTTGGATTGAAAATGGTTTCATTCATTTTGCCATATGGTTTGGGGTGATTTAGTTGAGCTTGGATGTTTTTTAGTGAGAAAGAGCTTCCGTCTAGCCACCCTACCCCATAGCCTAGACATGTGAAGAATACAAGAGATTTTTGTCACATGCAGAGAGTAATCACTACTTGTCAGATATTACTGCCGTTCCTTTAATGTTGCTGTAGGTCTATTGGCAGCCTCCCTGGAAATTTTTTCTTGTTCTTTTGTACATTTTGGAGGGATGTTCTTGGTAATGTCACTGTGGTACCCCATTTTCTCCACTTGTTGTTGATGGCCTTCACGGTGTTCCATGGTATATCTAATGTTTTGTTTCTTTCATACCCCTCTCCTGATCAATACCTTTCGACAAGTGAGATACCGTACTTTGTAAGCTCTTTGTAGACCATGGCTTCAGGAGTCAGATGAAACCAAGGAAATGTCAAGAAAATCCTACAGAAACAGCTGGTATTTATTTGGGGTTAATCAGAATTTCATTGATGACAGCTGTATGATAGTTACTTTTGAACATGAGTTTGAATGTGATTGGTTCATTCTGAACACAGCCACATTCCCAATTATAAAAGGGTGTGCACACTTATGCAACCAGTTTATTGTAACTTTTTTATTTTTCCTATTTTTCCATAAACTGTTTCTGATTGTTTTTCTCTTATTTTTTATACGTTGCAATTTCACATTGAGGGTGGAAAAAGTTCTGGCATGATTTATCTTGGCTTAATTTTTTTATGTCACAAAAACCTGACATTTGAACAAGGGTGTGTAGACTTTTTATATCCATTGTACTCTGCCAGGCCTTTATTGCAGCCACCTTCCGTTGCTGCTTGCTTGTTGGTCTTTCTGCCTGCTGTTTTTTTTCTTCAGTATGTAAAAAGCACACTCAATTGAGTTGAGGTCAGGTGACTGACTCGGCCATTTAAGAACATTCTATTTCTTTGCCTTAAGAAGCTCTTGGGTTGCTTCTTTTGTGGTATGTTTTGGGTCATAATCTATCTGTAATGTGAAGAACTGTCCTATCAGTTTTGCAGCATTTGACTGAATCTGAGCAGAAAGTATAACTCTATACACTTCAGAATTCATCCTGCTACTTCTGTCAGCTGTCACACCAGTGACCCAGTTCCACTGGCAGCCATGTATGCCCATGCCATAACAATACCTCCACCATGTTTGACTTTGAATCATGAGCCCTTCCTTTCCTTCTCCATACTCTTCTCTTCCCATCATTCTGGTACAAGTTAATCTTGGTTTCCAAAACTGGGCAGGCTTTTTTAGATGTTTTCTAGCAAAGTCTATTCTTGCCTTTCTGTTCTTGTGTGTTACTAGTGGCTTGCATCTTGAGGTAAACCCTCTGTATTTACACTCATGAAGGCGTCTCTTGATTGTAGAATTTGATGACATGCCTACCTCCTCGACAGTGTTCTTGACTTGGCTAGATGTTGTGGGGTTTTTTCTTCACCAAGGAAGAAACTTTTAGTTGTCTTCTGTGGTCTTCCAGGCCTTTTGGTGTTGCTGGGTTCACCAGTGCAGTTCTTCTTTTTCAGAATGTACCAAATTGTTGATTTGGCCATTTCTAAGGTTTCTGCTATCTCTCTGATAGGTCAGTTTTGTTTGTTCAGGCTAATTATGGCCTCCTTCACTACTGCATCTATACCTCTTTGGATGACATATTGAGAGTTTTGCAAATTCGACACTTGGAATCAACTCCAGACCATTGATTTCCTTATCATGAAATGAAATAACAAGGAAACATGCTAAACCTGGCCATTAAACTACTTTTTAGTCAATTGTCCAATTACTTTCGAGCCTGTGAAAAAGGAGGGACAATGTAAAAAAATGACTGTAATTCCTAAACCTTTAATGCAATATTTTTGTTAAACCCCTTGTATTAAAGCTGAAAGTCTACACTTCAATCACATCTTGATTGCTTCATTTCAAATCCATTGTGGTGGTGTACAGAGACAAAATTATGAAAATTCTGTCACTGTCCAAATACTTACGGAGCTGACAATAAATTTATAATAGAACCAATAATATCAAAATAAATGGTGAACCAAAATACAAAGCCAAAATAAATGGTGTTTACATAAAGCATTAACAGCATATTACATAAAAACATCATAAAGTATTCATGGATGTTCAGAGCTACATTCATGAAGTATTCATAATTTACATGAGACTAACGTGGAGCAATAGATTCAGATATTTTTTTTTCTATTTTTTTTCTATGTTGTTTTCAGTGAAACTGTCCATGTTCAAAAGCCAATAAAGGCATTACTGACACTATTGAGGATAAGGGTGCAAAGCCAGAACATTTTTGTCAGTTTAAAATATAGAGAGTTTCAGTGAAATATTTATTTAGAAACTTTTATCTTTTATTTTGAAAAAAAAAAAAAAATCTCCAAGTAAAATGACATACTACCTCATATAAATGTCAGGTAAAATAAGAATACTTAAAATATGTTTGCATAAACATTCATGAATATCTTGATATGATATGTGATAAATGTTTTATGATGACACCAGTCCTATAAACTGTTACCAGAACAATCATAAACGCACATTGCAGAAGAAGAAAAAATCTTGTTCTGTAAATCTTAATAGGCCTCTATATTGTCCTTTGTTTGCATTTGTTTTCTCAGTAAAACATTTGGTTTTTATGCAATTCTAAATTAATTAGGTCATCTCAGTAAAACAGGAGAAAAGGAAAGGTTTCTTGAGATACACTATATTGTCAAAAGTTTGTGGACACCTCATCATGAAACTCATATGTGCTTTTTGAACACCCCATTCCAAAATTAGTTCTCCTTTGCTATTATAATAACCTCCACTCTTCTGGGAAGGCTTTCCATTAGATTTTGGAACATGGCTGTGGGGATTTGTCCATTCAGTCACAAGAGCATTAGTGATGTTGGGCAAGAAGGGCTGGGGCACAGTCAGTGTTCCAGTTCCTCCCAAAGGTGTTCAGTGGGGTTGTGGTCAGGTTTCTGTGCAGGCCACTCGAGTTCTTCCACTCCAACCTTGGTAAACCATGTCTTCATGGACCTTGCTTCGTGCACAGGGGCATCGTCATGCAGGAACAGGTTTGAGCCACTTAGTTCCAGTGAAGGGAATTTGTAATGCTACAGCATGGAAAGACATTCTAGACAAATATGTGCAACAGTTGTGGGAAGACCAACATATAGTTGTGATGGTCAGGTGTCCGCAAACATTTGGCCATATAGTGTACCATTATCTCAGTTAACACAAATTGTTATCTTGTGACATAAATAACTTGAGATCCAGAGAAAGCAAATTTAATCAACTATACATATAGGTCAAAAGTTTGGGGTCAGAAATTCCCTTGGTTTTGAAAGAAAAGCAAACTTTTTTTAATTAACATAACATATCAAAATATTATAATTAGATATTAACATGACTGTATCAAAAATACAGTCTAGACATTGTTAATGTTGTAAATGGCTATTATACCTGGAAATTCCTTTTTTAAGGGAATATCTACATAGGCGTAAAGATGGTTATTTTCAGCAACCATCACTCCTATGTTTCAATAGCACATTGTGATAGCTAATCCAGGTTCATCATGATAAAAGGCTATTTGCTGATTAGAAAACCCTTTTGCAAGTATGTTAGCACAGCTGAAAACCGCTGTGCTGATTAAAGAAGCAATAAAAGTGGCCTCCTTTAGGCTAGTTGAGTATCTGGAGCATCAGATTTGTGGGTTCAATTTAAAAATGGCCAGAAAAAAAGCAACTCTCTTCGGAAACTCATCAGTCTGTTCTTGTTCTAAGAAAGGAAGGCTATTCCATGCAACAACTTGCCAAGAAACTGAAGATTTCATACAATGGTGTGTATTACTCTCTTCAGTGAACAGCACAAACTGGCTCTAACCCTGGTAGAAAGAGAAGTGGGAGGCCCTGGTGCACAACTGAGCAAGAGGACAAGTACAGTACATCAGAATCTCTAGTTCGACAGGTCCTCAATTGGCAGCTTCATTGAATGGTATCTGCAAAACACCAGTCTCAACACCAACATTCAAGAGGCGACTCCAGCATGCTGGCCTTCTAGGCAGAGTTGCAAAGAAAAAGTCATATCTGAGACTGGCCAATAAAAGGAATAGATTAAGATGGGCCAAAGAACACAGACATTGGACAGAGAAAGACTGGAAAAAATGTTATGGATAGACAAATCTAAGTTTGAGGTGTGTGGAACACAAAGAAGAACATTTGTGAGACACAGAAAAATGAAAAGATGCAGGAGGAGTGCTTGATGCCATCTGTCAAGTATGGTGGAGGGAAGGTGGTGATCTGGGGGTGGTTTGGTGGTGCTAAAGTGGGAGATTTATACTTGATAAAAGGGGTCTTGAACAAGGAAGGCTATCACTCCATTTTGCAACGCCATGCCATACCCTGTGGACGGCACTTGATTAGAGCCAATTTCCTCCTACAACAGGACAATGACCCAACGCACAGCTCCAAAACTATGCAAGAACTATGTAGAGAAGAAGCAGTCTTCTGTTGTGGAAGCAGCTTGACCATATGGTTCATAAAAAGTGCCCATCAAGCCAACCCAACTTGTGGGAGGTGCTTCAAGAAGCATGGGGTGAAATTTCCTCAGATTACCTCAACAAAATGATAGCTAGAATGCCAAAGGTCTGCAAGAGTGTAATTGCTGCAATTCTTCGATGAAAGCAAAATTTGAAAGACGAAATTCTTATTTCAAGCACAAATCATTATTTCTAACCTTGTCAATGTCATGACTACATTTTCTGTTCATTTAATGAATAAAAGTATGAGTTTTCATGGAAAATGTGAAATTTTCTGGGTGACCACAAACTTTTGACCAGTAATATATGGTGCTAAGTAGGTTTGACATAAAATTAGGTGTGACAGATATGATGTGTATTGAATGCTTTTACAGTGTACTTGTTGGAAAGAGCAAGTACATGTCATTTTGAATCTACATTGGAAAGATTCAATATACTATATTAAATAGACTTGATTGTAGACTTGAGTGTTGTGACTTTTTGATTTCTGAATACTGAGACAGTGTCTATGGTAGTTATCATTTTAGAGCAGCTTCAAAAGAGCTACTTTATGACACACACACTGATCTGTGAGCCTTTTGTGTTGAGTTTTGTGACGCAATTTTTTGGGCATGCAAGGAGGCAGGCAAACTGATTTCTCAAAGAGTCTTTTAGTGTGTTTGTCTTACGCAAATTGGGGTAAACATAGAGATTTGTGACAGAGATCAAAACGGCTTTGCATAGCATAGAGTTAAATGAAAAAATATTTTTGTCTGAAAGAGGTCATACTAGAAAAATTCTTTCATTCATTGGTTGGAAATATAAATAAATGTTTGGCAAGTGCATTTAGAAATTACAGAAATCAACCAAGTTTGGAGATCAATATATAAATAAACAAATTATTGAATTACAGTAAATAATTAAATGCGTTTCCCACTTTAACAAAAATACTCAGCATGTTTGTTTTACTATCTGAAACTGGGTCATGATTCAGAATTGAATCATGTTCTCCCTGGAATCAAATTACACTAGGGGTCTTCTTGGAAGTGGACAACTTCTTGCAAGTAGTCGTGGACCAGTGGTTATGGTCCAAACATGAGTGCAACCTGTTCAAATGAATGGCACAAATGGGGTAAAAACATCAGTCACTAAATACTGCATATCTGGGCAGTGGTGGTTCAGTGTTTAAGGCACTGGGCTACTGATAAGAAGGTCATGAGTTAAAATCCCAGCATCAACAAGTTGCCACTGTTTGGCCTTTGAGCAAGGCCCTTAACCCTTCAACTTCTCTGTTGTATCCTGTCTCAGTTGTAAGTCACATTGGGTAAAAGCATCAGCCAATATGTAATATGTAAATTTGAAAGCACTCTCAAAGAGCACTATTCGCGTGCACAGAAGAGAAAAAAGGTTACGCTAGATCAATTTTACGATTATAGGGAAGATATTGACTCAATTTACAGTTTCTTATTTTTCTTCTCTTGCTCTCTATGACTGACAACTTTATGTATATGAGCTCAGCTTTCCAAAAAGGGGGTCCCTTTTTTTTATATTGTTAGGACCTAATCCAGCTGCAGTAGAACACAGGCAATCACTATTCACCATTTTTAAATGGACATGTTGTTACTTGCCTGTTTTTCACCGCTGGGTTTCCTGTAGGATAGCAGCAGCTCCACTGCACCCACCACCTCCTTGCGGATGGCGTAGAGCAGAGCATCTCCCACATGCACACCATGACTCAGCAGCAGCTCCATTACCTCCAGATTCTCGTTCTCAATGGCGATTAGAAGGGCGCTGCGTCCTAGCGGGTCCAGGCAGTTAACATTAATATTGTAATAGATCTCTGCCTGTTCAAGGGCCATCTTTACACCTGCATAGTCCCCCTTCTCCACTGCACTTAGGTAGGCGCGCTCCTCTACTGACAGCTCAGCCTCGGCCCGCACAATCTGCAGTGGTATCCGGTCACGGTACGGCGAATAGCTCGCCTTCTTGTAGTACAGCTGCGCCATGGGGTTCATGAGAACTCAAGATCTCAGCAAGCTGGACAGTAATGAAACAAAAAATCTGTTACATTTCAGGACTATGTGATGAATAAAGAATCAAGGTTGTCAACTACAATTTGACTTCTAAATAAACAGATGCTTCTTTAGCTGTCTTTAGCAGTCAGTACTACATATTGTACTACCCAAAACTTTTGGATTCATGCACAAGATCACACGAAGCTGGGCAGAGATAAAATGAAGGACATATTAAATTTTAAAACTTTTGAACAATAGATGTCCATGAGTTTCAAATAATGCATCACAGGCACATTGTCTGCACTTACAATTTAGATTATTTGCTATAAACCAGCCAAATTTCACATTAAAATGCAAACCTAGCAACCTTACCATTAACTGTCCTGTCTGCTGCTCCTCCTCTACTGAAAACATTCATGGATTGAGCATGGAGCAGCATGATTCTTGCCCCTAAGGGCTTCTATTTGTCCTTGTTGCAGTTCCCATTTTTGACCACTGGGTGCAATAACTGTGTGGAGTTCTGCATCGCTAAATGGGGCAGTGAACATGCTGCTCTACAAAAGGGAGGAATGCAATGGAACATCAGTTTATATCTGTCAAATACCTCACTGGTTATTAGAGGTAATTAGTGGAATTTAAAAAACTGTGCGGATATATATGGAGGGGTCTGGCCCACCTACTTCTATGAACTAGTATAAATACTAGTAAGCAATTAATAATAACACCAACACTTAAGAAAGCCAGTAAAGTAGTACAGTAGGAAAAAATGTCTTCCTTTAAAAAAAGGAAGATAGAGACCATTTAATTGTCACCTCAACTATTATGCAATATTCTTTTGGCGTTCTCCAGTGAAATATTTCAGTGGAATATTTCTTTCCAGCGATGAATTGGCATCCACTGAGTATGGGATTTTAACAGGAGTTCATAGTTCATTATTATTATTTAACAATATTTTTGGACACACTTTGGAATATTGTGTAATTTCAGTTGGGTTTCTACTGGATTTGTATGTATTTTATGTATGTTAATGTGAATATATACTGTACATTGTACTATATTATTACAGAACATGCTATGTGAATCTCTTATGGACTTCAAAAGTTGAAGTGACTACAAAAGTTTTTAACTGGTGATTATGGGTATTTCATGGAAGTCCTCTGGAATCATATGGGAATATGGAATATAATGTAAGGCCTTGAAGACTGGCTAGTATATCTCCAAGCAGGTAGTGGAGAAATCTGTTGTGCAGTAAAGAGGCACTCCTTTTACATATGCATATAAATCCATCTCTAAAGAAGTACCAGCTGTCTGGATCTGCAGTGATATTGATCTTAAAAAGAAATACCTCCATTCCCCAGCTTACCTTTGTGTTTGTTCTGCAGTCCTCCCAGTTTGATACCTTCCCAAAAGGTTGAATTAATCAGAAGGATAAATGTTTGACAGAGTTCTGTGTTTGATCCTGATAAACATGCTACACCCACTCTTTCTCCCATATGAAACTGACAGAAGTATGATTGGGAATACTGGCAGAAGATCTGGTATTGATCCTCAGTGTTCTAGTATAACTACAGGACTCAGCTCATAATGACCTAAGGAGCTTCATCTATATTTATAATACATGGCTATTTCAAATGCATGTTTAAGGAGGGGTGCATAACCAAATCCCTTATCTACCATGTGCTCTTTTGCTACTTGGGGACTTGGATCTAAGAGCACAATGTACATAAATAAAATAATAATAAAAAATATATATTTTTAAAATTATTTAAAAATAATAAAATTCATAAATATACAGTGGCAGCTCCTCCATTACCCCTCTATATAGCTCATCCATTCCAAATGTTCGATTTAGTTATATTTATATAGCACATTTTACAATGGATGTTGTCAAAAAGAAGCTTGACAGAAATCCAGATATAGATTTAAACTGATACTTAATGAGCAAGCCAGAGGTGATGGTGACAAGGAAAAACTCCCTGAGACAACATGAGGAAGAAACCTTGAGAGGAACCAGACTCAGAAGGGAACCCATCCTCATCTGGGTGACACAGGATAGAGCAATTATAAATAATTTTTCTTTTATAACTGCATACTATAGAGTCAAGCAGTGCTAAGTGTGTTGAAAGGAACTTGAGTATAAGAGTCATTTCTAAGTTCATTAGAGTTTTAACTTTACAGTAAGTCTATAGTATAAAAGTGATGTTATCAACTGTTCAATGATTGAGACTTGAGTGTAAATTGTTTTTTTTTTTTAAATGTTGCCATTTGACAGATATAAGCTGATGTTCCATAGGTTTGCTTACCTTTCTAGATGTTGCACAACTGTGGGGCAGCACACTCACTGTCCCATTTAGCACCATAGAGTTGTTATTGCACCTAGTGGTCAAAAATTGGAACAGCAACAGGCGCTAATAGAGGAAAGCAGCAGACAGGACTGTTAATGGCAGGATAGTTTTATGCCAAATTAGTTTAAAAAGCCACATAGATCTTGTTTCATAGCAAATAATTGGTATAAATCTAATAAATTTCCACAAAAAAGGCAACAAGTAAATGCAGACAGTGTGTCTATGATGTACAGAACCATTTCTATTGTCAGATATATTGTAAGGACTGGGAGAGGGAAGGGGATTATGGAGTGAATAATATATGTACATTAGAATTGCGTGTGCACCACAGCACAGTGACCTTGTCTGGCTGGGAAAAAGAAGAAAAATATCTCCCTTTTCCAATGCCTGAACTTTTTTGGCTAGTTTCAGGTCTTTGGTGTGATTTTTAAGATGTAGTTGGGCTGGAAATTTTGCTGAAACCCGACAACCCTGGTTTGTCTTGCATGAAGTGACAATGGGCTACTTGCACAAACACTTCTGCATTATAACCAAAATGGCACATCTGCGTCTAGCTCATGCACTATAAGGCAATGGTGCTATTTCACACCCAGTGTTTACAGGAGCTCCCGAAAATGAACATCAATGACTTTCATCACATATGTTCATATATCTTACACTTGCAAAGCTCCTCCTTGTAAGCCGGAGATCCGCATCAGACTGTGTGCTTTGTCATACATAAACTACTATGAAGGTAAGAAAATACCTATTAATATTAATGAACACCCCAGCTAACTTTAGCCCAACACTATGACTTTTTTGTAAGACTGAAAAAAAAAAGTTAGATGTTGCTGTCTCGCTGTACTGCTGAATGTAAACAGTGCTACTGGAGACACAAGATTGTGCTATTTCAATACAGAAATACATCATAGCCATGAGTGCAATTAGCCCACTGGGAAGCACACCTGACTGACTGTATGTTGTTGACTCTCAACTGCCTATTAACGTGGTTACTTTATAAAATTCATTAGATAGTAGATTTAATTTTGTCAAACCTTAAAGATATTACCTTCTTTAATATCCAGACCTGTTATGTAGTTTAAGCTATTATAATCATATTTGATTCCAACTGTAATAAAGCACTGGATACTTGGATACTGGACACATGGATACTTGGACTAACTTGTATTATATCACTAAGATGGCTGCAGTTCACTGGTTCAGTACAAGGTCATGACAAAGAAAAAAAAATGTGCTGGCAGTGATCCTCTCTAGGTGGGAATATGAATATGATTAACTTTCAGGTCTAAAATGCATGTCCAATAAAACAAAGAACATCACTGTAACCATGTTGGAAGACTGCTCTTGCTAAAAGTAGGTGATTCTGATCAGCCTAATCGAGACAGTGAGGAACATGTTGAGATCACGGAGACATATGATCCTAGTCCAGTTGCAAAGAAGCAGAAATTTTCCAAGGCATTCCAAGGTAACTTTTGGGTGCTTCTTTAAATACATTTCAATCTAGTTAAAACAAAGATAAACAAAACGTTATTAGCAGCCGTGTCATAAAGTAATACTTTCCGTTAGTGGAAAGTTTTCTTGTTCTTGGCTGCTTGTTGCGTTCATATACCTGCTGACTATTTTATTTATGTTTATTTAAATGTTGACATTTAAATGTTTATTTAAATTTTAGTTTTACTTGATGGTGTCATTCTTATATAGCCCAACATTTTTGCAGGAGTAATAATTAACATATGACCAGAATTATACTAATTCTTCCAGTAAACTCTATCGTTCCCGGACACCATGACCACCCCCACACTCACAGAAACACCTACACACCCCCAACCCACACAAACACTCATGCCCTTCTCACCCAAAAAACACCAACACCAACCCCCCCCCCCCCCCCCCCCCCCCCCCCCCCCCCCCCACACACACACACACACACAGCCCCCACCCACACACACATAAACACTACCCACACACAAACACCCATACACCCACCCACACACACAAACACAAATAATCATACACCCACTCATACACAAACACCTATACAACCACCCCCCACTCACAAATACCCATACACCTACCTACACACACCACATAAACACCTACACATACCTCCATATACAAAAACAGATATCCCCCCACACACACACACACAAGCATCTATTCCCCGCCTCCATACATAAACAATTACACACAGACATACACACACACACACTTGCAGTTATAAATCGCTGTCAGAAGATGGAAGCAGCCTTCAGATGTTTGTTGAATACAGAATGAGGTTCAGTGGGTCTGACCCATATCCCTAACATGATGGATGGTAATGTTTTTTTCCACACTAGCATTAAAGTGTGCGTTGATTGCTTTTCTGCTTGGGCAGTGAGCTGGCGAATGCAGATGAATATACTGCAGTCTGTTTTGCAGCTGCAGGAGAAACAAGCCAATCTGAACACTGCATGCTTACTGTAACAAGTCTCGATTTTAGTGTTTACTTGCAGCTACTCATCTGATCATATTTACTGCTACACAGTGAATAATTTATGCCTTTTGCTCTGGTCTACCTATGTAAATAGTGCTGAAAAAGCGAATATGCATTGTCATATAAAATGTCATATATATGATTTATTCTGCATGTTATGTAAATATAAATATATAATCATAATTTTTTCTGTTGAATTGCAGCTTTCCAGGTTTTACCTTTATCTATGGTGATTTGTCATATTTCATACTATAATAGTAATATGAATCTGAACACAGTGATAATCTGCAAAACTGATCTATAGGTATTGAGGTATAGATTCAAAAATGCCCATGTATAGTTTTTTTTTTTTTTTTACGGCAGTACAAACCATTAAACAACATGCAGTGGACGGTAATAGACGCTGAGCTTAGGAAAAGTGTAGGCAGTGCAGGGAAAGGGTTAATGCCACTGATTCAATGTACTTGTGAAGATATCCAGGACACAACCAGGACCACCACTAAGAGCAGTCTATATATGCCTGAAATATGTGTGGGTAGAGCAATGCCGATATGCGTGTTTCAGCTAGAGGAATTACTCATTTGCAGGAAACAAACAGCAAAGCCCTCAGTGGACCAAACAAACCTTTGCCTGTGGCCAAAAACAGTAGTTAAAAAACATTACTTTGTGAGGAGAGGGAAAGATCAGCATAGGGTTTGCCTTTTGTGTTTGAGAGAGAGAGAGAGAGAGAGAGAGAGCAACACACAGAAAGAAGGGGGGACTGATACAGAAAGAGAGAGGGGAGACAGGGAGACCAACGCACAGTGAGAGAGAGGGGGGAGAGACTGACACACAAGGGGGGGGGGACTGACACACAGAAAGAGAGAGACTTTACTTTGACTTTTTAAGATGCATTTGCTGCATCAGTTTTGCATATTTACATATTTACTTTTTAAAAACCCCTCAGATCCCCCACCTTAACCCAAGATCCCTTTCAATTCTAATCCAATTTCATGGCCATATGAAGTCCATAACCAGTTTAAAGTAGAGTTTTTCGTACAATAGCTGTCCATTTTCTCAGTCTGACCCTTCTGCGCAGTGAGAGCACTTTCAGATTGCCATTCCTTGTAATGTTGGGCCAATTTAAAAAATTTAGGTTCATCTGGGAAATAGCTTTACAGTGATACATTCCTTTTACCTTTGGTCAGATTTATAACAAACGAGCAAACAAAAACTATTAATCTGTTCTAAAGCTTACAGGTCGTCAGGCTGTTGGTGCGGTGTTTCTGAGTAGTCTAGGGATCTTGGCTCATCTGAGCTGATCTCTTCCTCCTCCGTGGGTGTGCTGTGTTCTCCACCTTTAACACCAGTACTGTTGAGGAACATAACCACCTGTCTGCGAAAAGACAGGACGTGTTTAACTGCGGCATTCTTACAGCCAATTGGAATCGTTTTAATTGTACTGGCAAACTTCTCGAAGCATGCCAACTCCTTCGTTATAACTTCGTTTTTAATGAATGAATGCAGGTTTGATATTACAAATTGGGTAGCGGGTGCAGTTAGAGGGGAAACTTGCACCGTCACTCCTTTCACCCATATTCCGATTTCAGTCAACATGATGATTAGCCTTTGCTTTTCCAGGAACACTACCACTGCATTGTTAATGCGGGAGGCCGAGTAGATATTCTCATACCCGAGCTGCTTTCCCACAGCTAACAGCACCTCCTCTGGCAGTGTTCTGCTCTCCGGCACACACCTGACGCCATGCCGGAGGGACAGCGTCTCCCAGCTGGCCTCAGAGGCCATGGCGTCCCGCTCGCGCTCACTCACTTTCAAACTATCTACAGCTACTAATATTTCACATATAGCTGCAACTGTCACTACTTAATAAAATAACATGAAAGAAAAAGAAATCCTTGTATAAACTTTTTGGGCAAGACGCCAGCACATACGGGGAGAGGGAGAGAGAGAGAGAGAGAGAGAGAGAGAGAGAGAGAGAGATTTCTGTCTAAAATCCCAACAAACCTGGAGCAACCTGGAGCTTATGCACTCACTGTCTCCTGAAAACTGGGGGAACATATAAATACTTTTAAGATCATAAGTGTTCTGCAGGGATCTATTTATTTCTTTGGTTGACTATTGCTTCCGGCTAATGTGATGTGATGGCATCATGAAGAAGGGATTAATAATGCAAGGGCTCTGTGGACAGCTCTCATTTGGGCCTTGCTACTCTAATGTTGTTCTCTCATGTTAAATGTTAATTAAACTCTCCTTTTAACTGCATCTAAATGTAGATACAAAGGCCAACACCAAAACCATTTTTTATATTGTGTTTAACTCCCTTAAATGATGTAAATAAATGTTTAGGTGAACCAATGATTTAAAAAAAGACATTTCTTAGGCACAGAAATTACATTACCTGACCATAAAATGTGTATACATGATACAATTGACATTTTGGTACAAATGTGATTAAATGAATTGTAAGGAAGCATAGAAGTAACAAAAATTGTATATCACACATCATGCTTAGCACATAAATCATATTATGTGAGAGGTATCTGACAGATATTTGGTAACAGGACTCATATAGTTCCTCCTTTTCTCTGCATATGCACTGGTTAAATGTGCTGTAGTGTGCACAGAATGACTTGCTGCAACAAATGCAATTTTATATTATTGTTTTCACTGATCTTTTGTGACAAAGTAGATTCTTAATGTAGGCATTGGCTAAAGCTTGAATTACACAATGTACATAAGCTGAGCATTCCTATTATTCCTCACACCTCATTTTAAGAAGCATTAATCTCAATTTGCTTGTTAGAAAAAGTATATAAAATCATAATAAATAATTAATTAAGGCATCCAACTCAGAAGAATTTCATGTTCCAGCCAAAGAAACCAAGGCCTCCTTCTATCAAATGCATCATGTCTGGGATGGTAGAGAGGAAGAAAAGGACACACAGAGAATGCTTAGGCTGTTAATCTTAGGTAAATGCTAAATGGTGGTGATAAGCAGAGCGACTGCCAGTATTTTGAAAACACATGGCACTCAGCCTGAGATGCTAATTAGGTAGGTAGGCAATTGTTTACTAGAGCACAGGAGAGCCAGGCAGCAATTCTGGTGTTCTTCCTTTCTTTCTTTGTATATATTATTTTCTAACTGAACATACACTCACTGTCCACTTTAATAGGAACACCTGTACACCTGCACATTCATGCAGTTATCTAATCAGCCAATCACGTGGCAGCAGCACAATGCATAAAATCATGCAGATACAGGTCAAGAGCTTCAATTAATGTTCACATCAAACATCAGAATAGGGAAAAAGTGTGACCTCTGGGACTTTAACTGTGGCACTGTTGTTGGTGCCAGAGCTGAACTGAGTATTTCAGAAACTGCTGATCTCCTGGGATTTTCACACACAACAGTCTCTAGAGTTTAGACAGAATGGTGCAAAAACGTCTAGTTTGGGTGAGTCTGTGCCCATGATGGCCTCAGATTCTTGTTCTTGGCTGACAGGAGTGGAACCTGATGTGGTCTTCTGCTGTTGTAGCACGTCCGCCTCAAGGTTTGTTGTGTGATGCATTCTGAGATGCGTTTCTGCTCACCACGGTTGTAAAGAGTGCTTATTTGAGTTACTATAGACTTCCTGCCAGCTCAGACCAGTCTGGTCATTCTTCTCTGATCTCTCTCATCAACAAGGTGTTTCAGCCTGCAGACCCTCCGCACACAGGATATTTTTTGTTTTTCGCATCATTCTCTGTAAACTCTAGAGACTGTTGTGTCTGAAATTCCCAGGAGATCAGCAGTTTCTGAAATACTCAAACCAGCCCATCTGGCACCAACAACCATACCATGGTTAAAGTCACAGAGGTCACACTTTTTCCCCATTCTGATGTTTGATGTGAACATTAACTGAAGCTCTTGGCCTGTATCTGCATGATTTTATGCATTGTGCTGCTGCCACATGATTGGCTGATTAGATAACTGCATGAATGTGCAGCTGTACAGGTGTTCCTAATAAAGTGGATGGTGAGTGTATACAGAGAGATCAATGAGCTGCTGTTTACATTAAGCTGCTCTTTCTGAAACAACTAAACTAAATGTTGCTTAAACAGTCATAAGGCCATGGCTTCTGTGATGTCACTAAAACCAAAGGAGTTTCTGGAAAAATATATTTTTGGCATAGCTTAGTCTTTCTAGTATTGCAGCACAGTGGCATGAAGCATGACAACAAACCCTCATTACATTTCTCAATGGAGGAATTCACATTTCTCATCACCTAGAGGAGACTGTTGGGTAGTAAAACCTTGGAATGTCTCTTTGGTGATTTATTCAAAGCATCAGCACTAGTCTTTAATTAAAATGTGCATGCCAGTCATTTGTTATCTGTAAACACAATGTCCTCCTGGAACAGAGGAGATTAAGCAGGCATGGTCACACTGTGTCTGTATTATGGACTGTGTCTTTCTAAAGTATACATGGACTGCACTTTTCTACCCCCGATGCATTTGTCATCCTACACCACCTGACACACAGTGCACATTTCTGGTCAATGTAGCTAGAAAAACTAGTGGGAGTGTCAGATATTGTGAAAGGACTATTTTAAATGTTTGCTTTTACCCAACATAGTTAATGGTAATGATCCAAATTATCAAACCCACTTGGAGTGATTATTGTGTGTTTTGGTTTCACTCTGTTACTGTGTTATAATTTCACCCCCTGGGATGTTTCAGTGATTGCATTTGAAAGGTGTTAACAGAGATGTTAAAAAAAAAAAAAAAAAAAAAAAAAAAAAGACCAACCACCGACAACATGGAACCAGGATTATATAATCATTGACACTTTGATGATTCTACCATTTTTCCCTGTCACTGAAAAAGTTGCAGGGGCAGAAATTATGCTGATTAATTACTAAAGCCTGTGTGAAAGGCATAATTGTACTGGGTTTAGTGAATTTTTTCAGCCAGCTAAATCCACTTTGTTTTCGTGAACTGATGCAAAATGATTCTTAATAGCATTTGTGCTGTACTGCACTGATGCACCATATAGCCATCTTTAGGCAATAGTAATTGATTAAATTCAATGCACATTGACAGAAAAATGCCTAGTCTGTCCCATGTCCTCCCATAAATCTGGGGCTTCAGGCTTTCTGGTGTTTAGTGAGTGCTGCCTTGGGAGATTCATTGTACACTGTTAATCACCAGTTGAGAGTCACTGATAAGTGCAGCACTTAATTGTGTTTGTGTCCTTTGAAAAGGTTGCTGGAGTGAGAGAGGTCACCCGTCCCTAAAGGCCTTGAGTAGAATAGTCTGGATTGGAGTAACAACCACATACAGCATACACAGCTGTTGCTCGGTTTGGATATGAGGATATTGCAGTGCAGCCAGAGCTAAAATTGGACCAGGTATAACATCAATGCATTTGTTCTTGATGTACCAATTTGTGCTGTGGCTTGCACAATTTCACAGCTGCAATATTAGCTGCTTTTATATATACACATCTTTTTTTTTTTTTTTTTTTTTTACCTAATTGGCTTTAGGATTTCCTATTGCCTCAGTGCAACTCACTTGATATGTTGGTGCAGTTTACTAAATGCTGTAAGTTGATCCAGAAAATGAAATTTTCTCTAAAAGCAAGATTAACAGATCCACATTTAAATGCTGAAGGGAAAATGCATATTGAGTCTTAGGCTGAAACAACACATTTCACATTTTCTCAGACAAGGTTGCAAATGTGAACTCACCCAAAGACATTAGCTTTACATGGTTCACCTCTTTGGATTTTCAGTGCAGATTTGAAGAGGATGAGTTTGGATTTCCAGTTTGGCTTGTTTGTTCCAAAAGGGAAACATGTGGTGTGAGTGGGTTCAAGCCCACCTCAGGGAATCCATCAAAGACTCCATCAAGGTAGGAGTACTTCTACTTAAAGCTCTTCATATTTCTCCCTGCAAATGAGGGAAGCACTCTGTGATGGCCAGCAACAGAAAGCATTCCATTCACCCCCACTCCTCTCCACCACTACAGAGCGAATAGGGAAAAAACACAATCAAAAAAGCACAAGGATGAAAAAAATCCACCATGAATGAGTTGGGTTAAAGGGAAGAAGTGTCCTTCTTCATAGTGGTGGCCATTCTGAGCTGCTCTTGCCGTTTTCTTTCGTTCCATGTTCTCCCGTGTCATAGCCACCGTGTTTGGCGTGCACTTGCCTCGGTTGTCATGGTTGCCAGATGGAGTGTGTTCTCCATTGCTCTACCTCTGTCTCCCTCTTTCTCTCTCTGTCTCCCTGTTTCTTTTTCCTTCTCTCATGCTGTCCCTTCTGGTTGTTCACTCATTTCTCGCTTTTTCTCTCCTCAGCTCGATCCCCTCCTCCTACTCTCATTCCCTCCCCTGTTCTGTCTCTCTGTCTGTCTCCCCTCCCTCTCTGCAGCATCCCACAGTACCCCCCTCTCTGTCCTCCCACCTCCCCTTCTCCACATTCAGTTGTTTTTGCCCATCTTGTCAGCATGCCTTCTCCCTACTTCTTTAAAGCCTTTTCCTGAATGTGACAGCAACTGGTCATCATCTCAGCTGGGGTGCTACCGGCAATAAACATGATCAGGAGAGGCTGCCTCCTCAAATTCGACCCTAATTCTCTGACTGACACCCTCTTATTGTGTTGTGAACAGGGCTGGCACAGTTATTATTATGGTAGTTGTATTTGTATTTCATATGGGTGAGAGTGTATGCAGAATTCTTTCCCTCTTTGTTTCCTCTCAGTGGGAATGATGATTAGAGTGCAGGTGCATTTGCTACCTATCAACTCAGCTCTCTTGGAAAACAAGACAGGCGTGTAGCATTCATTTGTTCATATGGCCATGCTGGAGCAGAATGTGAATCAGAGAGAAACACATTTGTGCGTTTGTGTGCGTGCTTCTGCTGCTGCTGTCACACTTGCAAACAAAACAGCAGCCCTGGGATACGCCCACCTTCGAAAACACACACACACACACACACACACAGATGATTAGATGTCAGATCATAACACTTCTCTCCAGACACAGTAGCAGCCAGCACATTAGTGGCATTGTAGCTTTTCTCTGCTGTATTCTTTAGGTATGATGCATTTTCTGTTACAACCATAGGTTTGCGGTGGTTGCTCAGTGGTTAAGACGTTAGACCACTGATCAGAAGGTTGTGAGTTCAAAACCTCAGCTGCTTAGTTGTATAACTGAGATAAATGTAAGCTGCTCAGGATAACAGTGTCTGACAAATGCTGTAACTGTAAACCATCTGCAAACAGTAGAGCAAATAAATCTTGTGTTTTTCTATGTCATTCCTCCTATTAAATGATGATATAAATAATCCTCAGTTCTTGTACAATTAACATGTGTAACACATAGATAAAACACTTGTGGAATCCTATTAGTTGACTTGCAGCACAGATGTTCACTAAATAGCTTATTAACTCTCTAGTGTACTCCTGAAGATACAGTAGTTCTTCCATTAGTGTCTGCCTACATAGTGTTCAGGATGATGCTAGAATTTCTCAAATGTTCTTCACATGCTTCATAATAGGCTATTGTTCCATCTTGTTAAATGGAAGTGAACGCCCTTTTTCTTCAAAAAGTATAGAATGCCAGTGTTGCATTCTCTAACAGGTTGCTGTTCTTTTGTCATTTGGCAATTTATAATGAATGAAACATTTAAATGATACCTCCACACTAATGGTCCCTGTGGACATTCAAGGTTACTGCGTTGATTGGTGCAGGACTCAGTGAAAACCTCAAGCTTGATTAAAGAACATTTTGCTAAATGGCAAGAATTTCACAACAGAAAGAGACCGACCATTCACAGAGCTATACATGTATTAAAAGATTCCAAAGCATTTATGGAGACCATTATCAAAAGAGAAAAATGTCATTCATATACACGCACCATCCACTTTATTAGGAACACCTGTACAACTGCACATTCATGCACTTATCTAATCAGCCAATCATGTGGCAGCAGAGTAATGCAGGTCAAGAGCTTCAGTTGATGTTTACATCATCCATCAGAATGAAGAAAAAGTGTGATCTCTGTGACTTTGATCGTGGCATGGATGCTGGTACTAGAAGGGCTGATTTGAGTATTTCAGAAACTGCTGATCTCCTGAGATTTTCACACACAACAGTCTCTAGAGTTTACACAGAGTGGTGCGAAAAAAAAAAAACACTGAGTGAGTGACAGTTCTGTGGGTGGAAAAGTCTTTTTGATAAGAGAGGTCAGACGAAAATGGCCAGATTGGTTCGAGCTGCCAGGAACGATATAGTAAGTCAAATAAACACTCTTTACAACCATGGTGAGCAGAAAAGCATCAAACCTTGAGGTGGATGGGCTGCAACAGCAGATATATATATATACTATAACACTATATTGCCAAAAGTTTTGGGACACCCCTCCAAATTATTGAATTCAGGTGTTCCACTCACTTCCATGGCCACAGGTGTATAAAATCAAGGACCTAGTCATGCAGACTGCTTCTACAAACATTTGTGAAAGAATGGGTCGCTCTCAGGAGCTCAATGAATTCAAACATGGTACCGTGATAGGTTGCCACCTGTGCAGTCCATTCGTGAAATTTCCTCACTACTAAATATTCCACGGTCAACTGTTAGTGGTATTATAACAAAGTGGAAGCAATTGGGAACAACAGCAACTCAGCCACAAAGTGGTAGGCCATGTAAAATCACAGAGAGGGGTCAGCGCATGCTGAGGCGCACAGTGCACAGAAGTCGCCAACTTTCTGCAGAGTCAATAGCTACAGACCTCCAAACTTCGTGTGGCCTTCAGATTAGCTCAAGAACAGTGCGTAGAGAGCTTCATGGAATGGGTTTCCATGGCCGAGCAGCTGCATCCAAGCCTTACATCACCAAGTGCAATGCAAAGCGTCAGATGCAGTGGTGTAAAGCATGCCGCCACTGGACTCTAGAGCAGTGGAGACGTGTTCTCTGGAGTGACGAATCACGCTTCTCTGTCTGGCAATTCGATGGACGAGTCTGGGTTTGGCGGTTGCCAGGAGAACGGTACTTGCCTGACTGCATTGTGCCAAGTGTAAAGTTTGGTGGAGGGGGGATTATGGTGTGGGTTGTTTCTCAGGGGTTGGGCTTGGCCCCTTAGTTCCAGTGAAAGGAACTCTTAATGCTTCAGCATACCAAGACATTTTGGACAATTTCATGCTCCCAACTTTGTGGGAACAGTTTGGGGATGGCCCCTTCCTGTTCCAACATGACTGTGCACCAGTGCACAAAGCAAGGTCCATAAAGACATGGATGAGCGAGTTTGGTGTGGAGG
>CM040468.1:13956932-13967346 GCA_022758105.1 Pangasianodon gigas | reverse complement strand
GTGAAAGGAACTCTTAATGCTTCAGCATACCAAGACATTTTGGACAATTTCATGCTCCCAACTTTGTGGGAACAGTTTGGGGATGGCCCCTTCCTGTTCCAACATGACTGTGCACCAGTGCACAAAGCAAGGTCCATAAAGACATGGATGAGCGAGTTTGGTGTGGAGGAACTTGACTGGCCTGCACAGAGTCCTGACCGCAAACCAGTAGAACACCTTTGGGATGAATTAGAGTGGAGACTGCGAGCCAGGCCTTCTGATGATCAGGAAACATGATCAGGAGAGGCTGCCTCCTCAAATTCGACCCTAATTCTCTGACTGACACCCTCTTATTGTGTTTTCTGGCAAAGTCTAATCTGGCTTTCCTGTTTTTGAATGTTACCAGTGGTTTGCACCTTGTTGTAAACCCTCTGTATTTACATTACAGTATATGACTCTGTGTGCACTTACAAATAAATGTCAATCATATATATGATGTTTTGTAAATAAAGTTACATTTTGCTGAAAAGCGTTTAATGTATGGAGACTTTTGGGACACCCTGTATATTTCCATAAAAATGTTATGTTTAATATCTCAGGACTGTATTCATTTACCAGTCTGGACTTTGTTTTGTCACTGAGCCCTCATAATACACAGAAAACTGTAAATTCTCTCTTTTTTCAAATTCTAGGTTTCATTTTTAATGAAAGGTTCACAGTGAATGATGAACTGATTTATTGAATGGTAAACAATACTTGTCAAAACAATGCAGGCCTATTTTGGGATCAATTTGGTGCACACAATTATATTTTTATATATGTAAAGACAATTGCATATTATACCAATATAACTGCATTTATATATTTAATGTGTCCAAAAAGTGATATTTGTTAGTTACATAATACTACATTACAATAGGATGTTGTTGAATGACCCTTCATTTTTTTCTATGTTGCCCACCTTAAAATGTAAAATTATTTGATTATTTTTTAAAAGTTATTGCAAAGGTGAATAAGGTGTGTGTGTGTGTGTGTGTGTGTGTGTGAGAGAGAGAGATAGTGTATTATCCACAATCCAATCTGTAATGGGCCTGTGTGGGTGCAGCTTTTTCTTCCAACCAAGCAGGAGTCACACCTGATTCCACCTGTTTAATCAGCTGATCTTGTGATTCAAGGGACAATCACATGTGACTCTTGTGGGATTTTTTGAGTATTTTTGTTTTGGAGGTTTTGTTGTTTTTTTTTTCATTATTTTTCCCCAAAAATCATAACAGCTACGTAATCTGATAATTACCTTTTGGATCTTGATGACCCTTTATTGTAGTTGTAAGGAATAAACTTTGTATTTTTACCACTACAAACTAATAGTAATGAGAAAGAACTCTTATTACCAAGTAGACAGCAGATTGTTTCAGTACATCTTTTTGGAAAGTACATCTTTTACACCCATACACACAAGCATAATTTTTTGTAATTTTATTTTGTCTGTATTCAGTGGTTGCTTTTCTTTTTAACATTTATATTTTGTTTTGTTTCTCTTTGTTCTCCATTGCTGTGATTCAGCAGTGACCAATTCCTGGTGACAGAAGATTATCTGCCTGTTTCGAGAGACAACCTTGTAAGTACTTGAAGTCATCCATCCTCTCTATCTATATCCAGATATTTCTTTCACTATATTTATGGTGAATTTTGTCTTGTTTGTCTTTGTCTTTTACGCAGGATCTCTGGCAACCACATATATCTATATATCTTTATCTATATCTATATCTATATCTATCTATCTATGTATCTCTATATACACACACACACACACACACACCACAGCTGCCAGCATTTTACCGTAAAATACATAGAAAAATTGTTAAATGTACAGTAATACCGCATATACACTCACTGTCCACTTTATTAGGAACACCTTACACCAGCACATTCATGCAGCTGTCTAATCAGCCAATCATGTGTCAGCAGTGCAATGCAAAAATCATGAAATCATCACAGGTCAAGAGCTTCATTTAATGTTCACATCAAACATCAGAATGAAGAAAAGTTGTGATCTCTGTGACTTTGAGTGTGGCATGGTTGTTTGTGCCAGACGGGCTGGTTTGAGTATTTCAGAAACTGCTGATCTCCTGAGATTTTCACACACAACAGTCTCTAGAGTTTACACAGAATGGTGCAAAAAACAAATAAAAAAATCCTGTGAGCAGAGGGTCTGCAGGCTGCAGGTGTGGAGCCTGATGTGTCAAACCTCAAACAGTGTTTATTTGAGTTACTATACACTTCCTGTCACCAGACTGGTCGTTCTCCTCTCATCTCTCTCATCAGAAAGGTGTTTCAGACCCTCCACTCACAGGACTGTTGTGTGTGAAAATTTCAGGAGATCAGCAGTTTCTGAAATACTCAAAACAGCCCGTCTGGCACCAACAACCATGCCATGGTTAAAGTCACAGAGATCACATTTTTTCTTCATTCTCATGTTTGATGTGAACATTAACTGAAGCTCTTGGCCTGTATCTGCATGATTTTTTTTGCAACAATATTGGCTGATTAGATAACTTCATGAATGTACAGGTGTTCCTAATAAAGTGGACTTTGAGTGTATAACTGTAATACTATAAAAGCAAATACAAGGGTTGGATGTTAATTTTACATCAAAAATCTTGAGAGGATAGTTGGCTCCAGCAGAAATCAATACAAGTGGCTCTGTGCCAGCTGACAGAAGGCAGGCCAGCACATTCTTTGTTGTCAGTAGTCCACATTTCCCAACTAACCCCACATTCCTAATTGCATTGTGAAGTGCACATATACTTTCAATCTCCAGGCAAACTTCGAGTTCATCACTAGGAATGTGGTTGAGTCACAAGGTTAATGCACAAGTCTGTATTTACCTAATCAATCCATGTTTACAAAAAATTGCAGAGCAAATACTTAATCCACTGCATCTATGTCCACCCAAGCAAGTGACTGGAATATTCAATGATATGCATGCTCAAAAGCAGTTCATAATAATAAAGTCAATCTTTTTGCAAACAGGACTGAGACAGAGGCCTTGGTCCTGGATGTGTTGGTGCACAATTAACTAAATCTACAGCTGTATGCTTTTCCACCACTGTGACACAGCAGACCACACCTTGGAATTATGGTTCTGGGAGCGACTCCATACTGGACATAAACCCCTTGTCTAAAGAAATAAAGTATGATCTGGATTTGGTGTTATTTATGACCTGGACTTGCTATATGTACCACTGGAAGACATTTCACTTAAGACACTTTTCCACTTTTTCTGGCCATCACTAGGGCTAGATAAGGCTGTAAATTGCACACATTATCAGTCAGCACATAGTGTCTACATTGGGAACCACAGTTCAAACATGCCACAATGTTACCAAACACAGCATTTCTGCTAGATATTGTTGCTGCGGTATATTAATAAACCTATCAACCTATCTGCTCTTGCAGAGAATGTGCCTAGGCCAGCCCTATATCCAGTAAAGGCTCTCAAGTGCCATGCGGAAGATAGTAAGATAGCAATAAAGAACAGTATCGGCACTTCAGTGCTTCTCATCTTCAATAGGGAACAGTGTCAATACTGTGAGCCAGTGTCGTCCCTAATTAAAGTACAATATCAGCACTATTTACTGTCTGCTGTTGTTGGGTGAGGTGCACTAACAGAACTTTCTTGTAATGACTTTTATATACAGCCTCCACCAGTTCCAAGGGAAATCAGAATGTAAGGAAGTACAGTGGAAGGTTATGTACTGTATGTAACACTGATTCTGTGGAGGACCACCAGGTCAGCTGGATCACTTGGGTTGATGAGAATGGCCAGAGGACAAGCATGACATAGCAGGGATCTTTTATAGACCAGCCACACGGGGTCATGGTCATGAGGTGACGACTTTCTATGTGTACTCAGCAAGAAAACAAGCAATAGAATAGATAATTGGAAAAAAGAAGTCCACATTTGACATAGGCCTACCATTAAGTCAACACCAACTTATAAAAAGTCATATGAATTAAAACATTAATGTGATTTTTTTTTATTGCTTATGAATGAGGTGAAAAGAAAAGTAATCACTGCTAAATGTGTCCCTAAACATTAAGCTGGCTTTTGCTGACTTCTTTGCAGACATTAGACTGTTGATTAAGCCCAGGCCCAAGAAATATATGTTAAAGAAAAAAAGCAAACAAACAAACAAAAATAAATAAAATGCTTCAATGTCTATAGCCAGGTTATTAACTCAAATGTATTATCTCATACATCAGAAACACCATCTTCTCTCTACACACTCTCATGATTTCTGTTATATTCACTTGATATGAACATTAGCATCAGTATAACCAGATTGGAAAGAAAAGAAATGCCATTAATATATGTTGTGCAAGTATTGCATTTGAGGTGGGGGAAGGGACACATTGCCTGATTAAATTCACTTGATCTTGTGCATTGGCAGAGAGTCATTATCTGCATCTGCAGGAGCTTTGCTGACTGCTGCAGCACATGCTACTCTTCGCATGTGAGAGAAAAGGAGCTACACTGTGTCTGAGAGAGAGAGAGAGAGAGAGATTGGAAAGAAGAAGCACATCAGCCAGAATAACCCGTGGCATGATAAGTATTCAACTGACCATTTAATAAAACATCAAATGTCAGGTGATTCTACACAACAGTGTCCTTAGGTTCATTACAGTGTTTGTATAGTGTATTGTAATACCCTGCTTCTTTGTGCTGTTTTGTGTGGTAGGATATTGGGTATTTCACATATGAGATCCCTGATATAAATATTATCAGTATCAGTATCCCTGATATAAATATTAGTCAGGTTGGAAGATTTGATCCAATCCAAGATCCAAAAAACTGGTCAGTCAATCAGATCAGCTGTTTATGGTTTGTGCAGATTTTCTTACAAATGCTTTCAGTAAAAATGATGAATTTGTTGCTTTGCTTAAATTCAGCAGCAATTTTCATTAGAGGAGGTGTCCAACAAGCTCCTTACCCGTGACTGTCTGATTTATTAATTCTTCTCTTGCTCATTTTGTCTGATCATGTGCATTAGGTCCCTGAGGAGAGCCAGACAGGTCCAGAGGCAATCAAACTAGGTGATGACAGGGTCTTGGACGAGCTCAAGGTCCCAAAATCAATAAAGCTATTACATACCACAGGTTGAGCTACACAACCACATTCTACACGGCCTTCCTAAAAGCACACACACCACAGCAGACTACTATTGTGGTATGTGTGTTTAATAATTGATAGGAATATATCTGAGAGTTTTGACCTGGTGGGGACATTTGCAGCTTCAACTCAAAAAAAGGAAAAAATATATTATGTTTTAATATTAGATATATTGCAGTGTTGATCTGGACATATTATCAAAGAATATATGATGACAATCACTCATACTTTTAACTGTTCTAACTTGCTTGATTGTATTCCACTCCCCCTTTAGCCCTAGTAAAAGACATGTATTCACACACAGTGTATATAATAACTGTCAGTATTTCTGCTTGATCACTGTTTGTGCCTCCTTGTCTGTGTCAGGTGACAGAGATGGTGGCAGTTGCAGAGTGTAAGAAAAAAATAAGGATGTTGAAGATCACAATGAAGAATAACTTTATTTCAGCATAGCTTTCACAAAGTACATGAAGCACTTCGGTTTGTTTAGAGGCAATCTGTAGTTTCTTACAAGAGAGTGCTTTTATTAACAACAACTGCGATAGCAAACAAATCCAAATCACTAGGCAAATATCAAAAACAAAGAAAAAGCAGTAGGTCAGGCGATGTGCAAACAGGGTACCAAAGGTCAAGGCAAAAATGCAGAAACAAGAGGGTCAAAACCAGAAACAACAAATATGAATATAAGGCTTGGTATCTCAGGTGAATGCACAGAGCTGAATAAATACTTAGCAAGGTGAAAGCGCAGTGAGGGTGTTTATATGTTTGTGCAGGTGATTGAGTCCATGTGTGTGCAATCAGTAATCAAGTGACTGTGAACGTGACAGTGGACTGTTTCACGAAGACGATTTTTGGAATTTGTGACCTTGGCCTTTGCAATACATTTTTCACTATTCTTCAAGAACCATGCCATATGTCACTCTGCCAGTGACCCTGGTTTGATCCCCGGTCATGACAAATAACAAACTAACAAAAACTTCTACTTGCTAAATCTGTCTTCATTGCTAAAATTGTATTCTAATTAACTATCCTTAAACAATCACCTGGTTTTTGCTGACTTCTTTGCAGACTGGTGATTAAGCATAGGCCTAAGACATGTATGTTAAAAGTAAATTTAAAAAAATAAATAAAAGAAATTATATATATATATATATATATATATATATATATATATATATATATATATATATATATATATAAATGATTCAGTGTCTCTAACCAAAGATTGTTAACTCCAATATTGTATCTCATACATCAAAAATGAAAGCTTTTCTTTCCTATATCCCATGATTTTTGTAATATTCATTTATTCAGGTAAAGTACAAAAGTGCAGAACCAGAAAATCAGGGGAACCTGGGAAATGACTGGTGACAATTTCTGCAAGGAATTAAAAATATGCATCGGTGGATTTGAAACAGTCCCAGAGAGAGGCTGACACCCTGTAATCAACTGAAAGTAATCTAGTGGCAGATGATCAGTCATGTGCTTACGCTGTTTCAGTGCAACGATGTTAGCTTGCACAGCAATGCTGGCACTCTTAGTGTGATGTGGGAGGCCATGTACACTCTCAGGAATAATGCGTAGGATTTGGCTTTAAGAGGCCAAAATCATAGCAACAACATGCAATTCTGTCCTCCATGGCAGCCAATAGCAAATCCACTTTAAATGCACTCTATCACTCTGTTTTTATTCTAGACCTGTAGGCAAAAATCAGTCATGCCAGAAAATTAGCTTCCGTTTTGGACATATTTAATAGAATATTAACAAAATCTTAATATTTGGGCAAATATTTCAACACTGTGTGCAGAAGTAAATGAATCAATGCCTTAAAGAGGGATATCTTTTCTTCCTGTGACTTCATAATCATAGATAATGAGCTAGTGATAACGATGAACAACAATGATATTTTTCTGCAGTGTTACCATTATGCCAAACACATGACATTATTGACTAGTATTTCTATTTATTTGTCTGAACCATTTAGGGATTAATTGTAGGGATTAAATGTAGAAACAAAAATGTAGTTTATTAATTATTAATTAAAAACTATTAAAGTGTATTCATGTTAATGTACAACATAGAATTTAGTAATAATCAATTTTGAATATGGTTTACAATATAGAGGTTATTGCCATTTTTCACATACACATGGATATTTGAATCGTAATGAGCTTCATGTATTTATGTAATGTATAATACATAAAACATGTATTATAGATAGGCTATTGTATAGTACAGTGCATACACTTAAGAATGACTTCAAATTAATCATATACATAGGCTTTCACCAGTACACAAAATATATGGCACATGAGCTTGAAGCTTTGTGTTGAGAAAAGAGCACAAAAAAGTAGCATAAAGCACTATTACAGTATTAGGTGGTCCAATTCCAAATAATATCTGGTCAGTGGTGGTTTTATGGTGGTCCATTTCCACTTACAGCCAAGTTGATGATGAATTTGTGATGATGCTTAAAATCATTAGCCTTGTGGATCATCCAGTTACGAGTGGATGAGAAAGGTCAGAGGAGTTTGAACTAAAAGAAGTCAACAGTAACTCAAATAACTGCTCTTTACAACTTTGGTGGGCAAAAAAAGCATGTCAGAATGCACAACATGCCAAACCTTGAAGCAGTTGAGCTACAACAGCAGAAGACTACATCACCACAGTTGTAAAGAGAGGCTATTTGAGTTCCTATAGCCTTCCTGTCAGCTGAACCCAGCCAGGCCATTCTCCTCTGACCTCTCCTACCAACAAGTCATTTCCACCCACAGAACCGCAGCACAGTGGATGTTTTTTGTTTTTTGCACCATTCTTTGTAAACTCTATTGTGCATGAAATTGTGTACCATGTACATGAAAATTCCATAAGATCAACAGTTTCTGAAATTGTCAAACCAGCCTGTCTGGTATCTACAACCATACCAACCACAAGTGCCTTATCAAAATGTATAACAATGTATAAGTAATACTAGTTTTAGATGTGTATGTATTAATATGTAAATTTTATAATCAAATATAAATACTATACATTACAGTATACTATACTGTACTATATAATACAGTGGTAGCTACTACTGATTGGAAGGTCATGAGTTCAAATCCCAGCACTGCCAAGCTGCTACTTCTGGGCCCTTGGGTTTTTGAACAGTATTGTAAATTGTTACTATTCGATTAATCTTGTAGTCCCTTAACGTAAAGTTCCTTTTCATTTGTTCAAAAGGTAGTGCCTTGTGCCTTTGTTGAAACTAGTTATTTGAGTGTTCAGTGTTTAAGTGCCTCAGTGAAGGTGTCAGATATGTGGTCTGGTGGGATCCATCAATATGAGAATTTATTGGGAAATAAATGTTTGTGACACTGCAGCAGAATCAGACTTCATATGTTAGTATATTTAAAATTATATGACATCTACCATTTGTATTTTAGTCATCTTAATTGTATCCTACAATCACTGTAGGCTACATGTGAGTATTTAATGCTCAAGGTTTTTTTGCATTTGCTGAGCTGTTTTCCATATTATTTAAAAATTATTTACTAAGAACTAAAATCATATTATAAAGAAGAACTAAAAACAAATTATTAAACTGAGTCATACTCATACAATATGTGCTACAGTATATGCAACATACATGATATTGTAATCAACACCATGTCAATCATAATTCTATCTGACAATCAATTTAACTTAAAGTTCAATATTAGATCATTTCAATGTTCAGTATTAGAAATCCAAATCTCTTACTCACCAAGTACTAGACACACATGGAATTTCTTTTGGTGCTGTCGCACACTGAGCAAAACCTATTTCTACTGGGCAGACCGCACTGCCATTTGAGCAGAAATACCCCATGATTGTGGCTGCTCTACACTTGCCTGGTTAGCATTAGCCTCCATTAGCTAGCATTAGCATTAGCCTGATTGTCAGAGGTGTTGAACAATTAAGATGGCTGGCTAAGCTCACAGCTAATGTAGCTAGTTACAGCCAGTGGCTTTCGAGTGGACAGATTCTATAAAATGCTGACTACAGATGAATGAGCTGCATATTAATACATTCAAATGCTCACGCTCATCCCAGCAAATAGCACAAAGCAATTTCTTTCTCACAAGCACATTGATGGGAAGTGAGTTAGGGGTGTAACAATACACTCCTGTCACAATTTGGTTCAATTCATGATACTGGCTTCACAATTTCAATTCAATTCGATTCTCAGAATATTTTGACCAAAATTTGAATGAAGAAAAATGATGATTGAAAAGACTCGTTTTTTATTTCTGAATCGTAAACAATGCAAAACAATGTGCATTTAAACTAAATAAATCCAAAATTGCTATGAACAGAAGTTTAATACTGTAAACGAAATAAATAAATAAATTTATAAATTATCTCAAAAATTTTGAGTGAATAAACAAAGTGTCTGACCTGACTGAAACGTAATGAGCTCTGTAGCAAAAATATAGCACCAGCTAAAATGCCCAATTTCCACCACCTTTGGTGTTGTTTGAAAGCCAATGAAGATCTCTTTTTAACCACTATAGCATGGTCGTGTAATCACAAAACGTGAGAAAAAAGAGCTTCTGTTAATTCAATTCAATTCAATTCAATTTTATTTGTATAGCGCTTTTAACAATGGACATTCTCACAAAGCAGCTTTACAGAAATAAATGGATTCACAAAAATTTATTGTAAATATTTGAATTTATCACTGTGAATTTATCCCTAATGAGCAAGCCAGTGGCGACGGTGGCAAGGAAAAACTCCCTGAGATGATGAGGAAGAAACCTTGAGAGGAACCAGGCTCAAAAGGGAACCCATCCTCATCTGGGTGCAACGGATAGTGTGATTATAAATAAATCCCTTCTATTATTGTGTACTATAAGGACAAATAGTGCAATTGTGCAACCAATAAATTCATCACAGTTTTCGCAAGACGTCCGGCTGGTTAAAATCTATCCACTGTCCACTGATGGAGTCCTGAGTACAAAGCTGCTGGTGGCAACTGCAGCCCCAAAGCCACTACAGCAATCGCAGTCCCAAGCCATTACAGTACAGCTCCCCATATGTGTTCCCCAAGCCATCTCCACAGCCCCCAGGTGGCACCATCCCCAGCAATCCAAACAGTTCTTCAGGCCGTCCATATGGGGCCACCCCCAGCAGCAGCGAGCGAACTCAACCGATGAGAACTCCAACCAGAAGTAGGGCATCAGGATGGGTCAAGCAGCGAGGAGGAGCAGAAGGTGCATCAGGATGGGTCAGGCAGCGAGA
>CM040468.1:13919957-13949965 GCA_022758105.1 Pangasianodon gigas | reverse complement strand
GAAAAGCCAAAAGAAAACCAGCACTAACACCAAAACAGAAGAAAACAAGGTTACAATGGGCTAAGGAGAAGCAATCATGGAGTGTGGATGATTGGATGAAAGTGATATTCAGAGATGAATCACGAATCTGCATTGGCCAAGGAGATGATGCTGGAACTTTTGTCTGGTGCCGTTCTAACGAAACATATGAAGATGACTGACTGAAGAAAACAATCAAATTTCCCAACTCATTTATGATATTGGGTTGCATGTCAGGTAAAGGACCAGGGGAGATGGCAGTCATTACCTCAGCAGTCAATGCACAGTTGTACAGTGAAATTTTGGACACTTTTCTCATTCCATCCATAGAAAATACATTTGGTGATGATGAAGTAATTTTCCAGTATGACAATGCATCTCGCCACAGAGCAAACAGCGTTAAAGCTTTTTTTCAGGAAAGGCATATCAACTCAATGACATGGCCAGCAAACAGTCCAGATCTCAATCCAATTGAAAATTTATGGTGGAAATTAAAAAAACTGGTCCATGATAAGGCTCCATCCTGCAAAGCTGATCTGTCAACTGCTATTCGAGAAAGTTGGAACCAGATTGATGGGGAAGTCTATGCCTCAAAGAATTCATGCTGTCATAAAAGCCAGAGGAGGAGCAACAAAGTACTAATTGTGACCGTAATTGTTGATGATTCCATAATTTTTTCCTCAACATTGAGTGATTCCATACTTTTTTCCTCTACTTGATTTGGAAAAAGATATGCCATTAATAAAAAAATGTCAGTGAATTTTTTTGATGTATGTTTCACAAAGCCAGAATGTTAAGCTATTGAACAAAACCTTTTTTGTGTCGTATCTGTGATTTGTTTGTTTGCTATAAAGTAAAAAAGCTGGGTGAATATCCTCTAAGTGTGGTGATTCCATAATTTTTGCCAGGAGTTGTAGCTTTGTAGTCACTGATAGCATGAACACCTTGCCACATATGCCATGTGTCCTTGGTGTTTACGAAATGACTGTGGATTCTTTCTGCATAGTTGTACTTTGCCTCTAATGATAGCCCAGGACAGATTGGTCCTTGCTGTACAGAGGGCTGCCTTGTCATCAGACCTGAAGGCAGTGTCTCGGGTTTTCAGCAGTGTGCGCACTTTCAGCAGTCATCCACAGTTTCTAGTTTGCACGTGTGGTGATGTCCTTGAAGGAAGCCACATCATCTACGTATGCACTTGCTGATGTAGCCAGTCACTGATGTTGTGTATTCCTCCAAATCTGTGGTGTTGTGGTAAGTAGCAGCCTCTCTGAACATATTCTAGTCTGTGTGCTCAAAACAGTCCTGAAGTGCTGAGATCCTGCAGTGCTCCCTCAGACCAGATTCTCACCTGTTTCAGAAACAGTTTGGCACGTGTCAGAAGTGTTCTGTATGCTGGGATCTGGGATTAGCATAACAGAGATGTGGTCCGTGCACATCTGTTGCAGCCTTGTAAGCACTGTCAATGTTGGTGTAAACGAGGTATAAAGTGTTTATTCTATGGGTTGTGAAATCAACATTCAATCAACATCCTGGTGGAATTTTGACAGCACTGATTATAGGTTCGTGTGGTTAAAGTCCCCGGTGACAATGAAAAATCCGTCAGGGTGAGCTGTCTGTAAGTTACTGATTGCCTGGTCAAGTTCACTTAGTGCTTCCCTTGCATTAGTGCCAGGTGGAATGTAAACTGCGACAATATTAAGAGATGGTGGTAAACACTCGTGGAGGTAGTATGGCCGGCACTTTACTATCAGAAACTCCACTAGCAGTAGCTTGAGACCACAAGGAGTTTCTGCATTTGTTGTTTGTGTAAACATACAGACCACCACCGCGAGTCTTACCAGACAGTCGGTGTGATGTGCGGTTAGCCTGGCTAGCTGAATGGCTGTGTCTGGAATGCTGCCGTTGAGCCACGTTCCCATAAGAACAAAGACACAGCAGTCCCTGAGTTCACACTGGGTAGTTAACTGTAGTCTGAAGAAGTCCAGTTTATTGTCAAGAGAGCAAACATTGGAGAGGAGGTTAGCTTTTAGCCTAGCACGTATGCCAGCTCACTTACCGCACACCGTTTCTGGTGCCCTCTATCCTGGCCGGCGGTATCAGGCAATATCACAGTCCTGGGGCCTGGTTCGCGTAGCAGCCTGAGGCCGCATAGCTCTTCCCACAGTCCATTGTTTATTTCTCCTTTACAGAAATATACAAATTCCAGATATAAATTTTAAATTTATTAATTTATTCCTAATGATCATGCCAGAGGTGACAGTGGCAAGGAAAAACTCCCTGATACAATAGTTATCCTTTTTGTCCAGGTGAGTCAGTCAGAGAAATGTGGATAGAAGCAGATATGGCATTCTCTATTGAGTGTTTGGGATGGTAGGCCTACTGAAATGGGTGGTGTGAAGATTGCTCTTTATGTATTTCATGATTAGCTGCTCAAAGCACTTCATGATGATATGTGGGAGTACAATGGGCTGGTAGTCATTCAGGCAGGATACAGATGATTTCTTCAGCACAGAGATGATGGTGGTCATCTTAAAGCACAAAAGGAGCCACAGTTGAGTCATGTTTCCATAAGAATGAAGACACAGCAGTCCCTGAGTTCACACTGGGTAGCTAACTGTAGTCTGAGGAAGTCTAGTTTATTGTCAAGGGATCAAACATTGGAGAGGAGAATGGATGGTAGAGCCGGACGGCTAGGGTTAGCCTTTAGCCTAGCATGGATGCCAGCTCACTTACTGTGCTTCTGCTTCCTCGCACACCGTGTCTGGTGCCCTCTATCCTGACCAGTAGTATCAGGCAATACTACAGTCCTGGTTGTTTTGCAGCTCCAGAACAATGTATTGCCAGCACACAAGAAAATACAAGGAATATATGCAGAAGGATGTGGCTACTGTGGAAATAAGTCTCACGCCGATTGATCTCACTGTCTTGCAAGAGGGAAGGTTTGCAAAGTATGTCATAAATTAAACCATTTTGCCAAAGTGTGACGTTCTATCCGTGAGAAAAGGGTGCATGCAGTAAGAGAAGAAATAACTGAACAGTTTGAAGAAAGTGAAGAGCTGTTTATCAACTCAGTGACACATGACAGTGAGATCTCTGATGTAGAGCAGGCTTTTGTTAACATAAAAGTAGACCCAAACAAACTGAAATCAAGTTCAACACTGGACATTGGATCATCAGCTAATGTCATTCCTCTGTATGAGTACACCAGATTGAACCCCCAATACACTCTGCAGGTGACATCTCGCCCCCATTTGGCTATGGTGGTAAACACCTAGCTGTAAAAGGCAAATGTGACCTGAAATGTAAGCACAAAAACAATGAGATGGTCATGACATTTCACATAGTTGACACAAGTGCACCTCCAGTTTTAGGTCTAAAAGGCTGCATAGATTTTGGCCTCATCAAGCTTGTTCTGTCAGTCACAGGACCACAGGCCATCTCAAAAAGGAGCTTGAGAGCATGGAGAAGCAAGGTGTGGTTGTCAAGGTCATGGAGCCAACTAAATGAGTTAACTCCATGGCGGTGGCTGAAAAACCATGCACACGCAAACTAAGGGTGTGTTTAGACCCGAGAGACCATAACAAAGCCATCAAGTGGCCTCATTACCTATTACCCACACTCAAAGATATAACATCCAAGCTAGATGGAGCCTGCTACTTCACCGTTTTGGACGCTAGGTTGGGCTAGAGAAGTCATTACTACTATATATTGATGGCGTGCATGCTTCTGTGTTGGTCTTTTTCCTAGTTAACTTTGCTACAGTATTAAAAAAAAATTCTAGGATTCTTTTTGTTATCTTCTATTATGGTGGAGAGATGTTGCTCTAGCAGCACTAAGAGCCTTTCTATACCTCAGAAGGCTCTCCTTCCATGCAGTTTGGAAAACTCCCAATTTAGTTTGAAGCCATTTACATTCATATGTTAATGGTGCTCAAGAGGGCAGCCACAGTGTTTTGGCATCTTGTCCTGTGTCTGTCTTTTTGCATATTTTTTTCAAGGGTGATCCAGTTCGGATTCAATATTCAAGGGACATGCTTCTCAATATGAGGAAAACTGTACAGGAAGGTCAGTGCCTAGAGTTTTATTTTTTTAACTCAATCCACGGATTTATTAGCGCTGTTCCTGAAGTGTGCCGCCACAGCTCTCCAAGCTGTGCAAAAAATACGGAGAGGCAAGCGTGCTGAAGCAATGGTGAGATTTAGGAAGAGAGGCCTGTGATCTCCGTTCCCGGGAATATTCCTGTCTAACCTGCGCTCAATTTGTAACAAGATCAATGAGCTCAATATACTTGCAAGCACAAAAAGGACTTTTCACTGACTAAAGTTTACTGCTTCATGGAGACATGGCTGAGCGACACAATTCTTGATGCTACAGTGGAATTACCAGGATTTCAACTGTACAGAGTGGATCGAGTCCCTGATCTTTGCAATAAGAAAAAAGTAGGAGGTGTGTGCTTCTATAGTAATCAAGGCTGGTGCAAAGACATATCTGTCATCTGAAAAATATGCTCTATCAATACGGAGGTAATGTTTCTCAAATGCAAGCCTTGTTACTCACCTCGTGAATTTATATCTGTTACATTAGCTGGGATTTAAATCCTCCCATTGGTCAATGCTTACCAGACACAACAAGAATTAGCAGACATGGTCACAGAGATTGAAAAAGCACACCCAGACTCTGTGGTAATTCTAATGGGCAATTTTAACCATGCAACATTTAGTCTGGATCTCCCCTCATTCCACCAGCACATTAAATGTGCCACCAGAAAGGGAAAAACTTTGGACCACTGCTATAGTCCCATTAAGAATGCATACCATACCACTGCCTGTGTCCCTCTTGGACTATCTGATCATGCTGTGATCCAACTCAATCCTGCATATAGACAGAAACTGACAACAGTGAAGTCTGGGGGAAAAAGTCATAAAGACATGGACTATTGAAGCAATTGAATACCTATAACACTGCCTCAGTGCCATAGACTGGGGCATGTTTAAATCAAGTACCCACAGTATGTATGAGTATACGGACACAATCACATCTTATATCAGCTTCTGTCAGGAAAACTGTATCCCCCCCAAAAACCATCACCTGCTTCACCAACAACAAACGGTTCAATGCGGAGCTCAGACAGCTGTGCAAGAAAAAAGAAGAGGCTTTCAGGACAGGAGACAAGGGAGAATTCAAGAAGGCAGAACACAAGTTTGAGAAAGCTATCAGAGCAGCCAAACAGCAATACTCTGATAAGCTGAATCAACAACTTTCTGCTAATGATTCCTCCTCATTCTGGGAGGGACTTCAGGCCATGTAGACAAACTACAAAAAGAAGACCACCCCAATACTGTTGACCCCCATCTTCCAAACCAGCTAAATGACTTCTACTGCAGATTTGAGGGACAGATCAGGTGCCTAATCTATCACCTAATCAGCCGGTCCTCTGTCCCAGTCCTGTCAACTCCCCGTTCATCACAGAGCAAGAGGCAAGAAGACAATTTAAAAATCTAAATGTAAAGAGGGCTGCCGGCCCTGATTCTGTTGCACCTGGAACAATGGTATTGAAGACCAGGGCTGCCGGCCCTGATTCTGTTGCTGATCTGCTGCAGGACCCCATCTTTACGGACATATTCAACTGGTCACTGGAGCTGAATACTGTTCTGACATGCTTCAAGACATCTGTCATGATCCCAGTTCCAAAAAAAAACAAAAAACAAAGATAACTGGCCTTACTGATTACAGACCAATAGCCCTCACCTCTGTTATCATGAAGACCTTAGAAAGACTGGTGATGGGATTTCTCAAATCCAGTACTCAGGATTTTCTGTATCCAGTGCAATTTGCCTACAGAAGCAAAAGATCAATAGATGATGCAGTTAATATTGGGCTTCACTTTGCATTAAAGCATCTAGACTCTCCAAACACATATGCCAGGATTCTCTTTGCAGATTCCTGCTCGGTCTTCAATACCATCGTCCCTGAGCTCCTACAACATAAGCTCATCACCTTGCATGTACCTGGTTCCATCTGTATGTGGATCACAAACTTCCTTTCTGACAGGAAGCAGTTTGTGAGAATCAGTCAGAACATTTCTGAACTCCGCTCACACAGCACTGGAGCACCACAAGGTTCTGTCCTCTCACCCCCCTTATATTTGCTCTACACAAATGATTGTGTTTCCAGTGATGTATCTGTGAAGTTGATCAAATTTGCAGATGACATTACTGTGATTGGTCTCACCGCAGATGGTGACGAGCTAAAGTACCACCAGGAGGTTCAACAACAAACCTCCTGGTGTAGCTGGAACAACCTTGAGCTCAACACTCTTAAAACAACAGAGATGCACATTGACTTCAGGAAACGCACATCTTCCCCCTCCCCACTTAATAATTCCTATCCTTAATAATTCATCGGTGAGCACTGTCACATCAGTTTTGTGTCTGGGAACTATGATCACACGGGATCTCAAATGGGAGATGCATACATCAACCATCAACAAGAAAGCTGAGCAAAGGAGTTTCTTATGGCAATTGGCAAAGTTCCATCCACCCCAGACTATATTGGTGCAATTCTATATCGATCAGCAGTAACATTAAAACCACTTACAGGTCAAGTGAATAGCATTATCTCGTTACAGTGGCACCTGTCATGGGGTGGGATATATTAGGCAGCAAGTGAACAGTCAGCTGCTGTGTTGGAAGCAGGAAAAATCAGCAAGCATAATGATTTGAGTGACTTTGTCAAGGGCCATATTGTGATTGCTAGACGACTGGGTCAGAGCATCTCCAAAACGGCAGTCCTTTGTGGGGTGTTCCCGGTATGCAGCGGTTAGTACCTACCAAATGTGGTCCAATGAAGGACAACCGGTGAACCGGTGACAGGGTCATGGGCTCCCAAGGCTCATAGATGCACGTGGGGAGCGAAGTCTATACCATCTGGTTCGATCCCACAGAACAGCTACTGTAGCACTGGTCACATGAGCATTAGAACTAGACCATGAAGCAATGGAAGAAGGTGGCCTGGTCTGATGAATCACGTTTTCTTCTACTTCATGTGGATGGCCATGTGTGTGCATAGTTAGCTGGGGAAGAATGCAAGTTGGCAGAGGCAATGTGATGCTCTGGGAAATGTTCTGCTGGGAAACCTTGGGTCCTGGCATTCACATGGATGTTACTTTGCTGCAGACCAAGTATACTCTTTCATGGCAACAGTATTCCCTAATGGCAGTGGCCTCTTTCAGCCCTGCCACACTGCAAAAATTGCTCATGTAATATAAATTACAACTGAGTCTACCATTTCCACTTAAGGTGCAATAATTGTATATTAGGATGGTAATTGTGTTGTGTTGTCTGTGATGTGTGTATTGTAAACTGTGTTGAATGTATCATGTTGTGACCAAACACCAAGAAAAATTTGTAATAAATGTAAATGTATATGGCGAATAAAATTCTATGTTCTAATTTTCGAGTGAAAAATATAGTTTCAAGTTTAGACCTTTATGTAGGTCTGCTTTTATTGAATTCATGCTTCTTGATTTGGGAATTATTTAGTGTCACTACAATTATTAAACAGTTAGAAGAAGCCCTTAATGGTAGACTGATTTTGAGACTAAGAAAACTACTGAAATTTTTATTTCTGTCTGAAGTCAGTGAAAGAGCTTGTTTTAGTTCCCTTCCACAAAATGGCAGAAGTAAGTTAGTGGTTACAACTTGCGTCTGGATTTCAGGCTGGATTAAGCTAAAGAAAGTGCTCACAGAAAATGAGAGAAGATATACGTTGATGGCCAGAAACCTTACCAAAAAGTAGGCGATTGTGAGAATGTGCTACACAGATAACTGGCTTGGAGAATGACAGGAGAGCATGAGCTAAACCACTCGAGTTCTAAAAGCAAGGACAGCCAATGTTTAGCAGTGCCTGAATTCACAAAGCAGCGCAGAGTAAGTGTAACATTTTTGAAGCAGCTCTGGATACCAGGACACTGGGCTCAGTCGATGACCAATATAATTCTATATCAACAGATCTATTGTAAAATACACCCTCGTGTGAGAGCCAAGAATACAGAAACTGTGAGATACATTATCATTAAAATCACTATGAAATATTATCGTAATAATAATAATTATCGTATTATCGTAATTTTACAGCTAAGAAAATGTGGGTATAAAATTGAATGATAATCACTTAGATCACAGGTTCCCAGCCCTGGTCCTGGAGAACCCCCTGTCCTGCACCTTTTAGTGCTTTCCCTGCTCTAACACATCCACTTCAACTCAGGAATGGTGCTTGTAATTAGCTGTTTGGTTAAAAATTGTGTGTGTGTGTGTGTGTGTGTGTGTTAGAGATAATTAGAGTACGGCATAGAGATTATAAATTCTGTAAACTGAACAACACTTGCCACAATTATGAGAAAACATTAGGGGCATACATTTAGCCCCTAATTTAGCCCCAAATTTAAATATGCAATTTTAATGGCAACAATATTGTGTACAAAAAATATTTTGGTCCACAGAAGTACTTTAAATTATGTGAAATTTCATAAGGGAAAAACAATATTTGCTGGCACAAAGATTACAAAATATTAGGTGTGCCATATCTTTCCTTAAAATAAACTAACCAAGTGAAAACAACAATAACAGGGTAGAGCAACCGCATAGGAATGAACAGATAATATATATTTAGTTAACTGGCAGTGATTTACAACACTAAATGAACCATTAAAGAATGTTATCATACTTTAACATAAATAGTTTAGGAGGCTCATCAACCTCTGAGTTTAAGAGGAGGAGGACTGGGGAAAAACTTGCTCAGTCTACTGTATTCCAGTTTGCTGTTTAACAGCAGGAGGTTCTGGCACATAAAAAAAACTGTCAGTCATGAGTTATTTCCAGGCTAAATCACAGCTAAATCACACAATCTAGTAGAGATTAATCCATCTAATGGATCCATCCATCCATCCATTATGCCATTGTTGAATCGGTAACAAATGATGCATTGAAACAAAAAGGATTAAGTTCACAATCCTGATATTATTCTGCATACATGTAAAATGCATACATGTGATTACCATCATTACCTTTAAAGTGATGCTTAAATTTGAACTCCTTTGTTGAAAGCTTGTGCGTCACCTGGTGGTTTATTACTGTTAGTGCACAGAACACAGAAAGATTAAAATATTCTAAATGAATGAGAACAATTTGTCATTCTTAAACAACTTGTATTTTTGTTTGCTCTCCCCAGGAACTGTTGTTGTCCTGACTCCCTGAGGTATAAATATGAAGATGCACACATGTAAAATCATGTTGTCTTCCATTACCATGTAGAAACCAAAGAAATTATAACAGAAAAGAGAAAAGTGGTTACTAAGCATTTAGTAATCCTTTTATATACTGTTTATAAACATCAGCCTACTCAGAGTCTGATGTCACGTTGTTAGGTTACTAATGCTTGACGAACATAGATTTGAAGTGAATGATTAGACCGTTATGCTGTCACATAACTTAAAAAAGAAAGAGGAGTCAATGAACATTCGTCTTCTCAAATGGGTCAGATTAATAACAAGAACACAATGAAATGAATGTGCAAAAATAAAATTCTGTCAATTCTTACTAATCGGAACACATTCAACAGAATTTCATTGTTGTTTTTTTCTTTCAAATTCACTCTTTATATTAGGAGTTATTGACGTCTACGAGCTAGTTGAGTTGCCTGTTTAAGGTAACAATAAATGCGAATATTGAGCACAATGAACCAGTTGTACAGTTTTACTTTTACAGCTACAAATTTAATGAATTTTGACTGTAAACTTTTCCAGGTGCTTAGATTACAATCAACTATGTCAGGTATTTAGCCTGCCACATACACTAGACAGGACAAGACCATGACTCTACATATATATATATATATATATATATATATATATATATATATATATATATATATATATATATATATATATATATATATATATATGACCTTCTATAAGACTATCACCTGCTATAAAACAAACAAATACAACAAAATAAAATATACTACACATCCTACACACTTTATTCTTCATATTTTACTAAAAAGCTCACAGAAGTTTAACCCATAGCTGCTCAGTTTTTGAGCTTGCCTAGTTTCCCGCTCTTTCTTTTTGTTAAATATGGGAAATAAATCCTGAGGACTGTGGTTCATGAGTGCGGGTTTCTCTTTTATTGGTATATTTTTTGATGTGTCATCTTGTTGATAATCATTGTAAAAGTTATCTTGATAAAATGTTATGCTGTTAAATCTAGCCCACAGCTGACTGACAGCTGGCAGACCTCCTGCTAAGTCACTTCAGTTTAGCAACTTAGTGACCGGGTGGTAACACATTTTAACACAACTCACACATAAATACAAGGTCTTGACTGTAATATTATAATACCTTCATAATGTCAAGAGTGGAAAGTCAAAAACAAATCATGTGTTTTATCTTTTTTTTTTTCTTTTGACATTTTTAGCTCAGTAACTTGATGAATGAGGAGTAGTGCTGGTGATATTAATGTCCAGTTTTCATGCCAATTTCAAAGCTATATTTCAAAAACTGAAAGCATCCCCTTGTGAACCTATTATGTCAAAAACACTCATTGTCATTCCTTGAGATAAATGGAAAAGTTGGAGACAAATTTATGAACACTATATATTGGAATTACAATGATAAATGTGTGTAACCGTGTGGTTGAGCCGCCTGTTACAGAGCTGCTTTGTTGATTTAGAGGTTTGGTTTTCCAGATGAAAAGCAAGAAAGAAACCACTGCCTTCTGCATATCACCAAGACTACTCAAATAGTCATAATGGATTTGTATGTAGTAATGCATGTTTTATTTTGCATGTGTTGGGTTGGGGGACGGGGCATTCAGGGCTCTATGCTTTGGTTCATGTGTGACAGGCTGGGAAGGAGGCCCTGCTTAGGTATGCCCAGGGGCCAAGGATTTACTAATCTATCCCTGGTTTCAGACCTGACTTAATTGTAGCAGGTTAGTTACTGTAGCCTATGTAACCTGAATGAGAGGTTTATATTAATGTGCTCATTCTAACACGTTATTGCTTATGCACACGGATTTGGAATCTAAACACAGCCAATCGTTGTTACTGTACCAGGACAGTTTTGCTCCCTGACTTTTAATTTAAATCTTGGACGTTTGTCTGCCCTTTTGTTTAATTTTCACTCTCTCCTCATAAGTATGAGCATTAAAAGACTTCTAAAATCAGGTCAACATTAGGAGTGTCTGCCATTTCGTCCCAAACAGCAGCTAAGCTGCTAGCCAAAGATTAAGTAACAGCTAGCTAGCTAGACTTCTAACAAATTTCAGTTTTTTTTCTGCGCACAAAGCACCAGCCCACACTCCGGTCGCTCCCGGTGAAGCCGTGCGTCCGGGTGGGACTCAGACTGACGCATTGAAAGCCTGTTGTCCAATGAGCGTTAATCGTTCGTCCCAGTAAAACAGCGACTACACGAACACCTGACACACAGTAAGTGACGCACGGGCTTCAGCAGCTGTGTATTAGCGCTGTGGCGGGGACTTCAAAGGAGATTTTCACACAGGCTGCACTGTCTGCTGAAAAGAGTTAGAGTTTAATGAATGAACACTGCGATTAACACTGCGCTGAGATATTGGATCGTTTGATTTGCCTAAATATTGAATTCGGCTAAGATGGATGAATAATATAGACACTTTGGTAAACATTTCATTGCCGCATTTTAATAACATTTTGGGGGAAGCTGGGCTTCTCATGTAGCCTTAAAGCAATCGTCTGTGGCTCCAGCGGCCCTGAGCAGAATTCCTCTGGCTTTAACCTCTCACGCACAGCGCGTGCCCGCTTGGCTGTGCACTGGGTGCGGCACGTGAGCACGTTTGGCGTGTGTGTGCTGCTTTCATCAATGGGAAGTGTGCTTTGACTCTAGTTTGACTCTCAGTTTCTTTTATTTTGAATTTTAATAGTTATTCCCATTATTGGTTAATATTATTGATGTGACAAACATAACATGCATGGGTAAAAAAAAAAAAAAAAAAAGATCACTACACAAAAAAATCTATACAACAAACAGAATAAGCATGGTGTGAAATCTCATAGACAAACATTTCATAAACCATTATCATTAAACTTCCCATAAAATTGTTTTCTAAAAAGTGCAATTCATGTTTTAAAAAATGCTTTGGACAAAACTTTTACATGGCTGGAAGTGTAAGGTCTTAGGCTCTTTCTGCTTCCTCCCTGTCTTTGACTCTTTGACAGGCCACTTGAAGATGACACAGCAATCTTTTTCCAGCTCTTGTACTTTCTGATAGCTTAAACAATAGTGTAAAAATATTGACTGAAAAAAAATTAGATTGTAAATAGCCCATTTTAAAAGCATGATACATGATAGAGAAGAACAGAAGTTTAAAGTGTTTTCCATGTCATGGAAAATCAAAATTTTCTTGTTTTTTTTTTTTTTTAAAGCAAGAGGTAGATTTGCTATCTAAACATTTCAAAGTTTCTTTCACCCCCAATCCATACAGTCCATATATGGGAACTAATCAGTCAGCAAAATAAACCATTTAATTATTCATGGATTTGACTCACATTTAGGTCACCACTATTAAGTCAATAGCAGTTTTTTATTTATTTTTTTTATTTTTATGAAGCACAATACAGGGCAGCCAAGCAGAACAAAGGCCATTTAACATACAGTCAGGTCCATAAATATTTGGACATTGACAAAGTTATTCGTATTTTAGCTGTCTACCACAATATATAGGAATTGAAATTAAATAATGGACTTTATATTGAGAGTTAACAGCAACAGATTCCAAATGCAATTGCCACACTTGAAATCAACTCCCAATATTTTATCTGTTTATTTGTAAGTGAAATAATGAGGGAATAACACATACCTGGCCATGGAACAGCTAAGCAGCCAATTGTAAATATATTTTTGGTCCCTTAAAAAGGGAGGGGACCTGAAAGTCTGCAACTTGAGACATTAGCAATAGTCAATTTCAACTTTAATATACTGTGGTAGACAGATAAATTTACAATATCTTTGTCAATGTCCAAATATTTATGGACCTGACTGTATATCTGTCAGGCACAGTTTAAAAAACAGCCTGCTGAATTCTAGGGGATAAAGACAAATTGGAAATTGGTAATGAAAAAGTAAATGACTGTTTTGGGTACATAAAACCACACATCACAGCACGATAAGTGGACATTGAGGGTAAATGTAGAATGTGGCCACTTTAAACATGCTAAAATTCCTTCTAATTAGCTTATTATACTTGGGTCAGAGTCAGAGTTTGCTACTTAGTGACATAGGAAACAGGTTAAAATGGATTAATAAATACACAATTAATAAATCAATAAATGAGAATACATTTTCTCATGAAGTCATAAAAAATATAATCTAAATTTTCATTTTCAAATATCAACTGAAATTTCAGACAAATCTGTTCCAAATTAAACTGTAATAAGGAACTGTATGTATATACAGTAACACATGCATTGAGTATAAAAGCACAATGTAAGACATATCCATCATAGATAGTGGTCGCACCACATGATTTTTGGTAACAGCACAAGTTCATTATAAAATGTAGATATGATTTAATTTTCATTGTTTTCTTGAGATCATACCACATGACAACCTTATTTGGCAAACCGTAATACTTAAACGTGAAAGCTTTTCAAATTTGACAGCTTGGATTAAACATGGGGGGCCAAAAATTATACAATGATTACCCAGTCTGACCTTATTCAACAGCCTACCACTAACAATACATGTTGTTTTCATTCCGAGGCAGGCACTTCTATCAAAGTGAGATGTGGTAGTATATTAGACTGCAGTATCACTATAAAAACAAACCATTAACAACTCTCAATTACATACCGTAGATTGGTAATCAATTCAAGATGGGGCTTAGAATTTAAATATTTCAGTTTAAAAATTGAAGGACATTATAGGCTGCTTTTGATGTTTTTGCTTTTTCACGTTATAGTGCAATGGGACAATGGATAATTTTTTACTGAAACTTGAATCTATGCTGTTTCATTTTTATTCCTATTTTAACTGTACTTCAAAAAAGATAATATGAACAACACATGATAACAAAACATCATATAGCAGATTAGGACTTAAATAATATTAAACATGAATATGAACATGAAAGTCCAGGCATTTAGAGGTAGGCCTAGTGCAAAGCTAAAGGCTTCTTTAATTCAAAACAAGGTGCTTGTTTGTTTTACCTTAAAACTTGGCAGATGTACTTCTCCAATGTTCACGACCATCAGTAAACTGACTGATGTCAATTTTTTTGTGTGTTTACAGAATAGCCAGGTGGTTGTGTGTACTGGGGCCACATTTAGGTCTGGATCAGAAACTGTTACAACCACTATCTGTTGAGAATTTGCAATAGGTGCCATGTGACCTTTGTTTGCAACTGGCTTTCACTGTGATGCATTGTATATATTTATTTTGAAATGACCAAACCTAAGGTTATGGGTTGGCTAACTGACTTATACTGTTATTCCACGCTTTTTAAAGTAATATAATCATAATCCAATGAAAAACACTTAAATTGGGGGGGGGGGGGGGGGGGGGGGGGGGGGGGGGGGGGGGGTGTCGATGTGTGAATGGGAATTATAGCTGAATATTTTAAAAATTATGATTTTAGGCTGTTTCGTCATAAATGTTTGTCATGATATTGAATTTATTTCAGGGACCTAATTGATTTTTTTTATGTTTTGGACTGTTTTGCCATGCGCAGCTTTACCCTTTGTTTAGGACTTGCCCCTCAGCTTTACTTTTTGGGTGCCCATGCTTCTAGATTTTTCCAATGGTTCTTGGTGTGGTGCTGTATGATGCCATTTTTTGTCACTGAATTGTTTTCCATAGGCCGATGCAGTGTTCCTCACAGCTCCAGATACCTAGTTACGATCTTGAGCTGAAGTGAATGTCAGTGTGGAGTGTCTGTGTGGGTTTCCTCCAGGTTATCCCACCTCCCCAAAGCATGCCACTAGGTGGATTGGAATAAATACCCCCTAGGTATGAATGTGTGTATTCGTGGTGCCCTGTGATGGACTGGTGTTCCAACCAGGGTGTATTCCCTCTTCAAGCCTATGGGATGGGCTCCAGATCCACTGGTTACTGAAAGTGAGTGAGATATAAAAGTCTCAAAATAAGTCTTTTCTTTTCTTTGGACAATTTCTGTTAGTACATAATGAAAGAACAAAAAATACAAATGCCTTGCAGTTTTGGTCAGTAACATAAAATGTTCCCCCTCCCCAATTTTCTCCCTAAATTCCAACCCATTAGGCAGCTCTCTCCATCGCACGACATCTACCAACCAGAGAGCGCAAAGGCCATCACGTGCTTCCCCTGAGGCACGAGAAGCCAGTCGACTGCATCCTTTCAAACTGCTGCTCATGCAGCGTAACACACTGCGTGACAGTGTGTTACAGACAGTAACACAGGCGGCATAACACACTGGGAGGATAGCTGTCCTTCTGCACGCGTGAGCTCACAAATGCCCATGATTGGCTAGTGTCACTGTGATTGACAGGGGAGAGAGAGCACGGCCAATTTTGCCCTTCCTGAGAGCATGGCTCTCTTGGACTTGAAATTATGCCAAATATGGCAAAATAAATGTGAGAGAATTTAGAGCAAATTTTCATAAGTTCTTTTTTTCACCAATATTTACATTTTTCAAACAGTTGAAGATTGGCAAAAGATGAGGTGACATGTTTCCATTCTTCAGCTGTCCAGTTTCAGTAATCCTGTGCCCACTACTGAAGGTGAATGAAGGGCAGGGTGGTTGCACAGGGGGTAGTGTTGCCACCTCAAAGCTCCATGTCTACATGTCTATCTAAAATATACTGTAGAGAACGAAAATATGACAGGTCCTGTACTGTGCTTTATTTTTTTGTGTGTTTTGTGTGAATTATATCTGTTAAAAGAAAGTTTGGGATGAACCAGTAAGGTTAACACTCTGTATACACCATAAGGATAAAAATACACAGATCATGGGAGCAGAGGGCATGAAGTACTCACTCTTGCCCAATATAACAAAGTTTGAAGTACAAAACCATGGAGAAACTCAGCAACACCTCTCATAACCCTGCTGAAAATCCAGCTTAGTCTGACCAGCTACCAGCTGCCAAAACACAGATTGGCCCGTTCAAACCAGTAGACCATTTTCAGCAGCTGGTAAGTGCTGGTAGAAAGGAAACAGTTTCTGAATTACTGCTTCTAATGCAAAATCATAGAGAAGCAACACTAAGGCAATTATAAAACCACAAGCATATATTGATCAATTTAGCCAAGTAATACTGAAGCTGGAATACATCATCCTAGCTGGCAAAGAAGGTCTAATAGCTTGACCAGCTTGGCCTGCGTTTTGGCAGCCGGTAGCTGGTCAGACCAGACTGGATTTTTCAGCAGGGAGGTCACTATCCAGCTCTCAGGAATTCTCTACTTAAGCAACTTCTAATTTGGGTAATGTTAAAAAATCAGCTGACTATTATTGATTATTCACTAGCTTCCCACCAAATTAGACAACAAATAAATATTTACCTGTTCAGCAAGTCCAAGATGTTTTTTTTTTCTTTTTATTTTATAATTTATTGACTTATTTCAGCTAGGCCTCACCTTGACTGCTGGCTGCAGTCGTATCTGGTGGCAGTCGGAGAGAAGATGAAAAGCCAGCCTTCAAGGTGGAAAGATTTTTACATAGAGTACTGCCAAAGACTGCAAGCATGAGTCATGGTTGCTATAATCAGTAAAAATAAATGGTAAAAGAAATGTGACCAGACAAGTCCTTGCCCTTTGGACTTTTATATTCTTTAAATGCCCGGCTTTCTTGCAATGTTTAGGTCATTAGCTTTATATAAATTTCATAAGTTTGCCAGATATTGCATAAACTGATAACCATAATAAAAATATGATTAGACAAACTAACGGACACATTCATTTAACATCTCAAACAGTTAAATGGGAGTTGTGATGACTCCATTGACCATTTATTAACATCATTACAGCCCAATTGTTGTGTCACAGAACATGTTTTGCACTGAATAACATTTTTGCACAATAATTGCATCATGACTTTTTATAAAAGGTATATTTAACAAGCTGCATTCTGAGTTATGTTATCTATCCACAAATAACACTTTGGAACTGGAAAATATTTTGGGGGGGTGCCTGAAGTTCAAACTTGAAAAACCCACCCCCTTGCTACATAGCTGGTTTCAGTCACTGTTGGACTTGGACTTCTTTACTTGTGCCATGTGTTACCAGGACAAGGTGGTTGCTGAAGAATGAATGTAACTGTAACTTTAGAAGCATGCTTAAATGAACGACCAAGACCAAGTCTTGCATCAGTGTTTGCATCACTTTATTCCCATAAATATTCATACACCAGCAACAAATTATGAATAAGAATATGCCATTATAATCCAAAACAATCACACATGTAACGTTTTACATAAAAATAAAAAGTCACAATTCCTAGATCTAAAACATGTCATTTTTAAATAACAGTTTTACCTATGCATAAAAAACAGCACAAATAATGGCTTTAACCAGGCAGAGGTTGTGACCATGTTGAACTGGTTAAAGCCAAAAAAAAAAAAAAAAAAAAAAAAAAAAAAAAAAAAAAAAAAAAAAAAAAAAAAAAAAAAAAAAAAAAAAAAAAAAAAAAAAAAAAAAAAAAAAAAAAAAAAAAAAAAAAAAAAAAAAAAAAAAAAAAAAAAAAAAAAAAAAAAAAAAAAAAAAAAAAAAAAAAAAAAAAAAAAAAAAAAAAAAAACACAACATTCTGCAAATGGTTCAGTGCATTTACCCAAAAATCAAAAATCAAGTCTGGGGAAAAACCCTACATAGAGTGGCTGAGCATAAAACAACCTCTAGCAATTGCCAACAAAAACTTGCATTTTGCTACATTGTTCTGCCAAACTTAAACTGTACAACTTGAAGCTCGGAGAATAGAAAAATAAAATGTACGTTCTAAGATGAGTCATTGAAAGAACCTTAAACAACTTTAAAACATGCATGTCTCCTTGTGCTACCAGAGGTTTATGGCTAAACAGCAAAAACATTTTGTCCCCCTTCTTTGAAAAACTTTGGGGTAGCATGAACAAAAGCATACTGCAATTTCTGACCTTCTGCAAGATAAAACATTTAGTCTTATCTTACAGAAGTTGGGCTTCTCCATGGGTACCAAATACACTGACTCATTTCAATTCACACTGGCAGTGATGACTGCAACACCCCCTAGTGTCAGAGTAAGGATACAAAGTCCTTTAATCATCTTCCTCATCATCCTCTTCATCTTCCTCCTCCTCATCCTCTTCATCATCATCATCGTCGTCATCATCCCTGGATTTCGCTTTGCTTGCTGACATTCCACCACCCATTTTCCCCTTGCTCTTGTAGTCTGCCATGTCCTGACAAGGGAACACAACTGATTGTCAAGCCAACTTTTAATCACTGGCTGGAAATTAAAGCTGCATATTCTATACATAGAGGATCTTTATATTAATAGTGAAGATGGTCAAAAGAGCCAATGAACTGGCAAGCTTAGGAGACTGGTGGAATACAAACAGGTCTTTCCCACTTTCCAATCAATACTGTTCAAAACATCATAAACTCTTTCTCTTCCAACCAAAACATGGTAATACAATTTCAAATACAGCATCTACTCTGAAGCGAATGTTTACACTAAAACACCCTCATCTGTCATTTTGCCAGCATTTCAAAGACACAGCTGGATCAAAATTTCAATATCGTCTGGGAAAAGTTAGTTCCTGAGCTGCAGTCATGTTGACTGGGTTTTCTAATACACAAGATGCTCAACCTTACCTTCTGGTATTTGTCCTTGAGTTTATTGGCCTTTGAAAGGAAGGGTTGCTTCTCAGAGTCTGACAGATTATTCCACATCTCACCAAGTTTCTTTGCCACATCGCCAATGCCCATGCTGGGATTCTGAGCTTTGATACTGGGCCTGTGTTCAGAGCAGAACAGGAAAAATCCAGACCTACAAAGGCAAGAAGAGCTCATTTAAATATTGTACTGCCACAACATTTGGATGTTTGCATATTCAAAAGGCCATTTTGTTAAACAGCCTCTTCGTCCTAAACACTGGCAGGAGTACACATACGGTGGCCTCCTTGGTGCACTGGGGTCCTTCTTTGTCTTTCTGCCCCTTTTGCCTGGATTGTAGTTCATCATTTCTTGGTCATAGCGAGCCTTATCCTGCTTGGCCATCTCCTCAAACTTGGTCTTCTCTTTTGGAGACATAACCTGAAAAGGACAGCAGGAGGAGTAAAATTTCTTTGCTTGAAAAACAACATACAGGCGGTCCTTAAAAGTAACAGGTCAGTGATTACACTTTTAAAGAGAGATGGGAGATGAGGTACTAGCAATTAAAGCTTGAAATTAACTATGTAGCCCACAAGCTACTGCAGCTAGACAAATTAACATTCTGCTCTAGTTTTGAAAAATGTTCAACCCATTTAGGGTTCTTGTCTTTCCACAGAGTTATGCTGGCAGGACAATCAACCTGAATGGGAAAAAAAGTTAACTTGCATGCACAGAGAGATACTACAAATGGTACACTTCACACATAAGTGTGCACATTACTTAGACTTTTTAGATCACACATTTTGATATGCAGCACTATAAGGGTACACATTCATGCAAGTGCAATCCTCATATTACAACTCTGTTGTAGCCAGAATCTATCAAAACCATGCATACTAAAATAGTACAATGCATACAAAATGCAGTAAATACTACAGATTTACAACTTGGATTTGCAATTTAGAAAAGTTACTATTTCAGTATTAAATTCACTTAAATACTTTTCACAGGAAATTCATGTCACATGTCCAACTCATTTGACACTTTGGTAAAATGTGCTTTTAATATATGCTATTCATCTGAACAACATTAGGGAGCCTGATTTACCATAGCTCTAACTGTTCTACAAAGCTTTAATCAAAAATATGGTGTAATACCACAGAATAAATAAATAAATAAATAACATCAGATTACTGGCTGCTTTGCATAGCTGCCCCATTACTTGTGCGTTAAGCTCTGGGTTTTGAAGACAGATTTCACCAAGGCGACAGCCCACTCACTTTCCATCTCTCTGAACACTTCTTGGAGAATTCTGAAAAATTCACAGAAACCCCAGGGTTCTTCTTGTTGTGCTCCTCACGACAGGTCTTCACAAAGTAGGCATAAGCAGACATTTTGCCCTTTGGCTTTGCTGGGTCACCTTTTGCCATCCTGAAGGCTGGATGACTTTCACTTATGCAATAAAGTGTGCACTCCTAAAAGGACAAGTAATAATACAGTAAATATTAAAATATTAGCAGAGTTTTATAAGATTTTAAATACTTTACCACCCCCTTAAATAACTGACAAAAAAATAGGCTATAACTTTTCACTCTCTATAAAAATTAAGGCTATAGAGTGTACAGCAAATAAGGCTTAAAATTACACCAACATACAACACAGTGAAAAACGAAAGACTACAAACTAGCCAGCTAAACGCCCAAGACACCTGGTGTCTACAGGGAGTTATTCATCTTCCATTTTGTGAAATTAAAAACTCATTATAGAAACTGGTATTAAAATGACATATGATTGGGTTTTCTTTTTCCAATTTCGGGGGTAAACTTTGCTGAAAAAGGGAACAGAAAAAAAGAAGACAGACCATGTAAACACTTTTACAACACTTAAAACACCTCCCTCCCTCCCTCTCCCTCCCTCCCTCCAGCAGAAGAGCGACGCTACAATAGGACTCCATTCATTAAAATGGCCTCTCGGCTAAAGAAGGCGGCTTAAGCTAACAAAGCCTCTCACACACGGCTATCATACACGAAGATCTTCAGGGGGTTTTTTTTGTTTTGTTTTTTTGTTTTTTTTTTTGGCGCGTTTCAGTAATTTAATAAACGTCGAAAAGGTGAAAACTAGCCATATGCAAGTTAAAGATAGAGAAACTTTTGAGCACCGCAGTCTCTAACAAAAGCAGAGGAAACCAGCCATGACCGGCAAGAGAGCTTTCGGGCGCGATTTAACGAATATCTCGGCTTTTTAAGACAAAGGCGATGGAAAAAATATACAACACAATGTTCTGATATATGTACACCGAGAATACATTAAGAACATCTGAATTTATTTTTAAAAAAAAAATCTGTCGTTGTTACCTGGCGTGAGGCAAATGTTTTACACGCCCGGCCATTTTAAAAACACGTCGGACACACGATGTAGTTGACGAGTCTAACGGAAAGCCAACCATCCAACTCACCGGAGACGAATGAAATAGTATAGAAGTATACAGGTGGTCCACTGAATACTTATTTCTGATTTTGCTACAAAAGCTACAAATAAACGCACATTTGCGAATACATGCTATAAACACATAAAATAAGCCACCAGACACTAAATATAATTCATAAAAGCTTTCTAGAGGTTCATATAAGTACTTTTTGGTGTTGAATCTCGTTTCTACTCACAGAGGTATCTCGCTGAACGATATGGTCTCTCAGGTCGCACTATGGCTACGCGCTTCTTCCCGACAGAAGACTACACACAAGCCTCGCGCTAGCTCACCACGAGAGCATGCTGATTGGTCAACTCCGGCACGCGTTTAAAACGACCTCTGCAACTGAGGATTGGCTCATAGCCTCATACTTATTCATGACGTGTTTCTGCTATTGGTCGGAAAGGAGAAAGCCACTTGCCCAGTCTTTGAATGCAGCGCGGGAAGGCAGTCAAAACCCGGAGTGTCAATTTAAAGGTCTGTAAGATCCGCATTATAGAGAAAAGGCAACAACAACGACAACAGAGACAGTGACACGGTTAACGGCACAAACACTGGACGCAGGTCAGTTATTATAACTATTTAAACTAGTCTACTTAGTAACTCTGCTCATCGAGGACATTCGGAGTCTTTAGCAGAGCAGGACAATGTAAAGCGCTTAACGTGGCCTAATGGACTAAAACAACGACCAGGAAAAACCATTTTTCTCTCACATTTCTCTTGTCATAAACACTATCTACTGCTAAGACAACGGCATCGTCATCCAAGTATAAAGACAGTATTTTTTACATTAAGTGCTTTCTCCCCACAGAAACCCGTTATAAAGAAAACGCTTAATGTGGATAATGGACTAAGACAGTGATAGTAAAGACCAAATTCAGTATACACCTTAATAATAATAATAATAATAATAATAATAATAATAATAATATCCCGGGTTCATCTGCTTGCCTGTACATAGTATATTTTAATAAAAAGGTGTATACTGTATTTGGTCTTTTAATATCACTGTCTTAGTCCATTAGGCCACGTTAAGCGTTTAAGGTTGTCCCGAGTTAACAGACCCAGTCCAGTGCTACACATTTAAAAAATGCCCAGACAGTGTAGCGTTATCACTGCAAACGCACGCGGCGGTGTGACGTCATACATTGTTACATACAGTGCCGTGCAACAACATGGGCCAAGCTTTTAATGGTCTTAAGGACAAATCATTGGTCAGGAAATGAGCAGGAATTAAACACATAGATAAAGTAAATTAGTATGGGATAGCTCTTCCCTTTGATTTCTTTAAATGTTGAAGCCTTGTGGGTTTTACAGGATTCAAATCTGGATTCTAAACCAGGCCACAGGATGAACTAGATGGACCTGTTCTCAAGCCACTTCTTGGTGGTCTCTGCAGTGTGGGCAGGAGCATTGTCCTAAATAACACATTTTCAGTTGTGGGAAGCAAGCCTTTTTGCAATATTCTCCTGTACTCAAAAACATTAATAGACTTTTCACAGTGAAGCAGCCCCACCAGTACCAGCAGCTAAAAAGGCTCCCTACACCACTACACATCTTCCTCCATGCTTAACTGTGATAGAGATGCATTCACTATTGTACTTCTCACCAGGTCTTCAAAGACATCTCTCTGGATCATCACCATACAACTCAAATTGTGATTCACAATTCCACACAATTGTGCTGAATCACTCTGAATCAAACTTTCCATATTCTTCCAAAAACTTAATTCTGTCTTTGATTTTTTTCTCAGACAGCAATGACTTTGCAACACCACATCTAGACACAAAACCTGCATTACCTTCTGGTAATTGTTACTCTCCAAAGAGTCTTGTTTTCTGAGATCTTCTGAATTCTTCTGACAGCTTTTGTAGGCTTTTCCCCCCTGTCTTTAAGAAGTGTAAATTTCAGACGGTAGTCATTCGGTGGGCCTTCCAGGTCCTTTGTTTCTGGTAACATCACCTGTTGTTTCAAAGTGCTGACTCTTAGTAGCTGATAGAGAAATAGGGATTTTCTGCATTTAGGGTCTAATAAATGTCAGAATAACTACAGTTGGCTGGATGAAGACCGGCTATGAGATTTCTGACAGCAGCCCCTGCATGATATTTTGTTTTTGGAGCAGATTTTCTCACTACTTTACCTTGGGTCTCACAACATTTCATATGGTAGATCTCTCCCTGCTCTATCAGTCTTGATTCTATATGTGAGCTCTTTATCAGGCCTTTGATGGGCTGCATCAGGTGGGGCAGATCACCAAATAACAATTTATCTTTTTAGGAAAAAAAAAAAAACATCCCAAAATATATTTTCTTTGTATATCTAGACATGAGTTAATTGGAATTTTATATCAAACATTTTAATCATTGTCATGACTTTACTTTTGTGTACAAGGAGAATATATAAGTGAATTTTCTGTTTCCAGCTTTTAGCTAAACAATTTAACTGTAGTAAAAGTTAACTAGCAAATGGTGACACGGAAGACCAGTAAAAGCTTAAAGTTTTGTCATTTTGGGCTTGGCCCCCTTTTTTTTGCACAAGGACTGTACAACGACTACACATTATCCTGGTAATAGCTACTACCACAAATAAAGAATAAAGATCATTTGACTTAGTTACTGATGGAGAACATCTTATTTCTATTCACCTGTTAATTCACTATAATTTAAGCATGTAACCAATACTATAAGCATAATATCCTATATTTTCATTTTCAAAAAATCAGTTATAAGTGTAGACTAGTCAACCAAGTACTACTTTTGGGTCACTGACAGGTTAGTCCTGACTGCTTCATTCAAGGTAGGAGATGTAAGATATCTTGGAAATACCAGCCTCACCTTCAATCTGCTCAAGCACAAGCATCTTGTGACAAATGCTGCTCTTTAACTATTATTGATGTCTCAGCTCCATTTCCTGAGTTACTGCCTGTTAAAACATGGTCCAATTAAAGGCTGAGCATTTTTAGCACAATTTAAGGCTAAAATGACTAGACTTAGACTCATAGCTGTTAGCCTGCCATTTTATTAAGCAATCATAAAAAAATAGGCAAAGTAAAAGCAGATATTTACTAATTACTATCAGATATTTACTATCAGGATCAGAGGAAGTAGGCATTAAAATGCAGATGCAGATTACCTCCCTCATAACGCTGCTGGTAGTGGGAGTGTGTAGTCTTGGTTTATACACGTCTTATCAAAAAAAAAAAAAAAAAGAATCAGATTCAGTTCAGCATTATATATTTAGCAGATAAAACTTGGTTTGGTATACTGCATTTCTTACACTTCTGGTGAATTCTTTTTATTTTACTATTAATGAGGTTTTAATATGATTAAAGTGGTATTATTAATATTATGAAATAAAGCAAGATAGCAAGTGCTGTTATTGAAAAATAATCAACGATGTGGTGGTATGATGCAGCTCAACATGAAGCATGCAAAGTTGAATATTTTCTGATAACGGCACATTCTGAAGTGCTGTATTCCTCTTATACCACACCAGTTTGCCACTGAGTACAACTTTCTATTAAATAAAGAATGAACTGCTGTACTTCATATCGTTTATAGTAACATTTAATACTGTGGAATGTCTTCGATAAGAGTTAGAGTAACACAGTGTACATTGTCTTTAACCAATATGTGATAATGAGCAATTTAAAATTTATATCCGGAGTTTACATATTTCTATAAAGCTGCTTTGTGACAATGTCCATTGTTAAAAGCACGATACAAATAAAATTGAAGTTAGTTACTCTTATCACTTATGTAATAAACAGCTGTTCCCTCATCAGTCTCTTTTTTCTTTCTCTTGAAGTTAATAAAATAGAAAATGTAGCTTGTCATGTTACTGAAAAAAGGCACAAAGTCCTCTGTCTGAAGACTCTCCCATGTCAGAAAATGTAAAGTTACAGCTTTTCCTCTGACCATTAAATAAATGTCAGTGAAAATGCTAAAAAAAATTTGTCAATGATTATACACATTTTTTTAATCCATTTTTTTGTGGAGCGACCATCACCTGGCAGTACTGTCAGAGCTGCTGTTATAGAAAATTCATCAACTTTCTGACCAAGAAGGATCAAGCATTCGACAGCACTGTGGTGTAAAGAGAATTATTGCAGAGTCAGTCATGTCTCTATGTGTATCAGACAGTGGTTTGCATAGCTGTTCCCCCAAGCTCTGGAGATGAGGAGAGTGACCGAGATGAAGAAGCTTCTCTCTGGAGCTCCTTCACTTTTCTCTGCAACTCTGTCTTCACAACTAGCAGTTCTTTCAGATGCTGGTGAATAGGCACCTGGCAAAAAGAGAGAAAAAGAGGGATTTTATAAATGTGGGTATTTTAAAATAGGGTAACTGGGCCTATTATGTGAAACCTCTACCATGCAGTTCCCACCTGTGGCATCATGCGAGGGTTCCAGCGTACATAGTAGCTCACCCAGAGTTCCAGGTGCCTTAGACTGGCCATCGGGTACAAAACATGATGTTCATGATTTACATAAAGTGGGTTGGTGAAGTCCTCAGCCTGACTGTTTATGTATGACCACAGTGACACAGTCTTAGTAAACACCCCCTGGAGAGAGACAAAAATGCATTTCTTTGCATAAAGATATACTATATGACCAAAAGTTTGTGGACACCTGACCATCACATCTATATGTGGTTCTTCCTCAAACTGTTGCCACACAGTTGCAAGCACACAATTGTCTAGAATGTCTTTGTATGCTGCAGCATTAAGATTTCCATTCACTCAAACGAAGGGGCCTAAACATGTTCCAGCATGATAATGCTGGTATGGAGGAACTCGAGTGGCTTGAGTGGCCTGCACAGAGCCCTGACCTCAACCCCACTGAACACCTATGGGATGAACTGGAACACTGACTGTGCACCAGGCTTTCTCGTCTGACATCAGTGCCTGACCTCACTAATGCTCTTGTAGTTAAATGGGCAAATCCCAAGAGTGGAGGTTATTATAACAGAAAAGGGGGACCAACTTTGGAATCGGAAGTTCAACAAACACATATGGGTGTGATGGTCAGGTGTCTACATACTTTTGGCCATATAATATGTAAGTATATAGGGTATAGTACGTGAATGTACACTCACTGGGTACTTTATTAGGAACACCTGTACACCTATTAACTCATGCAATTATCTAATCAGCTAATCAAGTGGCAGCAATGCAATGCATAAAATCATGCAGATATGGGCAGATATGGGCTTTGGATAATGTTCACATCAACCATCAGAATGGGGAAAAAATGTGATCTCAGTGATTTTGACTGTGGCATGATTGTTGGTGCTAGATGGGCTGGTTTGAGTATTTCTATAACTGCCGATCTGGGATTTTCATGCATAACGGACTCTAGAGTTTACTCAGAATGGTGCAAAAAAGAAAAAACATTCAGTCAGAGGCAGTTCTGCGGACAGAAATGCCTTGTTGATGACAGAAAATGGCCAGACTGGTTTGAGCTGACAGAAAGGCTACAGTAACTCAGATAAATACTCTGTACAATTGCGGTGAGCAGAAAAGCATCTCAGAATGCACAACACATGAAACATTGAGGCATGAGGCAGATGGGCTACAACAGCAGAAGACCACATCAAGTTCCACGTCTGTCAGCCAAGAACAGAACGTTGAGGCTGTAGTGGGCACAGGCTCACCAAAACTGGACAGTTGAAGACTGGAAAAATGTAGCCTTGTCTGATGAATCTCAAGGCACACAGATGGTAGGGTCAGAATTTGGCACCAACAGCATGAATCCATGGACCCAACCTGCCTTGTGTCAACAGTCCAGACTGGTGGAGGTGGTGTAATGGTGTGAGGAATGTTTTCTTGGCATAGTTTGGGCCCATTAATACCAATCAGTCATCACTTGAATGCCACAGCCTATCTGAGTATTGTTGCTGACCATGTGCATCCCTTGATGGCCACAATTTACCCATCTTCTTATGGCTACTTCCAGCATGATAATGCACCATGTCACAAAGCAAAAGTCATCTTAAACTAGTTTCATGAACATGACAATGAGTTCAATGTTCTTTAGTGGCCTTCCCAGTCACCGGATCTGAATCCAATAGAACACTTTAGGGATGTGGTAGAACGGGAGATTTGCAGCGTGAAAGTGCACATGAAAAATCTGCAGGAGTTGCGTGATGCAATCACATCAACATGGAACATGGTGAATAAATGTTTCCAACATCTTGTGGAATCCATGCCACAAAGAATTGAAGCTGTTTTGAGAGCAATGGGAGGCTCTACTCAGTATTAGTATAGTGTTCCTAATAAAGTGCTCCGTGAGTGTATGTTTAGGGCATTACTAGCAGGAGCATTACTGAGACATTTCTGATGAGAGTGAGAGTAAGCTGCAGCAGGCAAAGCTTGGTCTGTGAATTTCCTAAAGAGAGTCTTTTGTTGTGCTTATTCTTGTAATGCTCTAAAACTCCTCATTTTAGTGTCATCTTTACCAGCGATGTAAATATACTAGTCTACTGTTGCATAAAAATCATGATCTCTCATGATCTTGTCAGTGCAATTCAATTCAAGAACAGTGTTGATTCTGCAGTCTTTGCACTCTTTTGCATAACACAGAGCATGACTGTTCCCAATTTTCAATGTGTCCAGATGTGTGTACTACATGACCTCACATATAAACCTGAAGTACTGAGTTTACAGAAGAAAAAGGGGAGAAACAACATCAGAAATCTGTGAGCGAATTTTAAAATGATCTAAATGCCCTCTTTAATGAGAGGGACCAAATATGTCCTAAAATATTTAATATTATATTCTGAATATTCAATTGCAAATTAGTAAACAAACAACAAATAGATGCATAAAATAAATAAAGGGGGCACGTCTCACTTAAAATTTAGAGCACATTTTTTTAAGACAGATTTTTATGTCATCATATGTCATTAAATACTATTAAGATATATTTTCCTGTTTAATAAACTCAAGAAACAGACTGACTAACTTAACTTGCAACACACTGGCTGCTTGTACAAACTATATCAAGCAAGAGGTGATCAGACAAAACACAAAAATAAAGGTTAATTGAGGTGAAATTTAACACAATGCACGAAAGCATGACCTGCAGAAGACTAAGACTGACCTGTGATTGCTTCTTTCTGGGGGGAAAAAGAACTAAAATGCTATTATTAAATAGAGGTGACATCAGCCATGTTCTTTTGGTATTTGCTCTGCAAGCTTTATTTACCGCATGCATAAGAGTAGAAAACTTCCCGGTTAAACCCCACAGAAGAAATCACATATTGCACAGATAGAACTCTGAATGATGGTGGCAGTGAGAGGGCAATCAAAGAAAGCAAGGCCTAAAATACTAAAACTGTTGAGTTTTTCACTCAAAAAAGTACAAGTATCATGCACTGCTATGGCCTTTTGTAGCAGCAAGTCAGTGATGCACAAAGACTTAAAACAATAGCTCCTATGTGAAACAGATTAATGTTATATTGCACATTTAATGGAAGGGGCTTGATATTTTATAATGGTAGGGCAAAAGTAGTAAAGTATGTTGAACACTGGCTTCATATTTTAATGAGATTATGGTTAGGGTATGCCTGTTTCATTTTGGCTTATGTAGAACACCTTGCACTTTGTATATTCACATATGTCATGATATTAAGGTTATAGTTTAATATAAATAAATTCATGATACAATAATATGATCATATTGCTGTGTGTTGCAAACATGAAAACTGGCAAAAGAACTGTGGTCATGGTAAAACCTACATTTGCCAGATACAGTTGAGGTCAAAAGTTTACATCCCCCTTTCAGAATCTGCAAAATGTTAATTATTTTACCAAAATAAGAGGGATCATTCAAAATGCATGATATTGTTTATTTAGTGCTGACCTGAATAAGATATTTCACATAAAAGATGTTTACATATAGTCCACAAGAGAAAATAATAGTTGAATTTATAAAAATGACCCCGTTCCCTTGAGTCCCTTGTTTGTCCTGAACAGTTAAACTGCCTGCTGTTCTTCAGAAAAATCCTTCAGGTCCCAAAAATTCTTTAGTTTTCCAGCATTTTTGTGTATTTGAACCCTTTCCAACAATGACTGTATGATATTTTGTCTTCTGGGAAACATGTAACTATCTTCTGTAGCCTCTGAAGGGCAGTACTAAATGAAAAAATATGATATTTAGGCAAAATAAGAAAAATGTACACATCTCCATTCTGTTCAAAGGTTTTCACCCCCCGGCTCTTAATGCATGTTTTTTCCTTCTGGAGCATCAGTGTGCGTTTGAACCTTCTGTAATGGTTGCATATGAGTCCCTCAGTTGTCCTCAGTGTGAAAAGATGGATCTCAAAATCATACAGTCATTGTTGGAAAGGGTTCAAATACACAAAAAAAATGCTGGAAAACCAAAGAATTTGTGGGACCTGAAGGATTTTTCTGAAGAACAGCAGGCAGTTTAACTGTTCAGGACAAACAAGGGACTCTTGAACAACTATCAGTAAACAAAAAAACACAGCTGTGGATCATTCAGGTAACAACACAATATTAAGAATCAAGTGGATGTAAACTTTTGAACGGGGTCATTTTTATAAATTCAACTATTATTTTCTCTTGTGGACTATATGTAAACATCTTTTATGTGAAATATCTTATTCAGGTCAGCACTAAATAAACAATAACATGCATTTTGTATGATCC
>CM040468.1:13883288-13911409 GCA_022758105.1 Pangasianodon gigas | reverse complement strand
ATGCAGGGAAGAAGCCCCTACTCTAAAACTGGCAAAAAAAAAAAAAAAAAGCCAGACTGAAGTTTGCAACTGATCACCAGACTTTAGGAGGAGTGTTCTCTGGTCAGGTGAAACAAAAATTGAACTGTCTGGCCATAATGATCTATGCACTATGCACTATGATTGCAACTGGGTATTCCAGCAGGACAATGATCCTAGCCTCCAAAGTTGTAAAAAAAAATGGCTTAAATACAACAAAGTGAAAGTATTAGAGAAGCCATCACAAAGCCCTGACCTGAGTCCCATAGAAAATTTGTGGGCTGAACTGAAAAAGTGTGTCTGAGCAAGGAGGTGCACAAACCTGACTGAGTTACACCAGTTTTGTCAGGAGGAATGAGCAAAAATTCTGGCAAAGTATTGTGAGAAGTTAGCTACCCTTAGTGTCTGATTCAAGTTCAAATGTAAGGTGAACTTTTGACCAACTGAAAATATGATATAGTAAATAAAAGCTGAAATACATCTGTGTCTTAACTATGATTTTGTAATGACCTCTTATAGAAATAAAGTATATAAGCATATATAGGGAATGTATTGGTAACATGAAATGTGTGGAGTGGTGAAAAATTTAACGCAATTTCTTTAGCCTAGGTGTATGTAAACTTTTGGCCTCAACTGTAAATATCACTATACTATAATTGTTGAGATCTCATCTTAAAATTGATTTCAGAACAAACCATTTCCAGCTGAACTACCTTAAGTGCAATCCAAAGAACCCACTAGTGTTTGGTGATTAAATAGCTTCAACACATGTTTATCCATTTTAACTTAATGAATGTAATTTTTGATATTTACATACATCTGTCTCAACATAACTTCCACAGGTTTTAACCAGTTAAGATAAACCAGTAAGTCATTTACAACAAGTGGCTCTGCTCACTTTGTTTGTGATAGCCACGCTGCTTTGACGGGCATCAAAGATGCAGAGTTTGTGTGATTGGGCATTGGCATCCAGGATGGTCTGGAGGTATCGTTCGTCTTCCTTACAGCGGCGGTCTAAGGGGCCCACCTGAGGCTGACCACAACGCACTATGGCTGCTTGACTCTCCGGATGGATCCATGAGAGTACCTGAGTATAAAAAGATAATTATTTTAAATATAATGTTACTGTGAACACTGTTTATAATTATACAACAAAATGATGAGTATCAACGTTAAAATTAATACACTAAAACCACTCATTTGCTTTCAATAACCACTTTATCCTGATCAGGTTAGCAGTGAATCTGAAGCGCATCTCAAGAACACTGGACGTGAGGCAGGAATACACCTTGAATGGGATGCCAATCCACTGAAGGGCGCCATGTCCACACATTCACACACTCATTCACGCACCCATTCATACATCCATTCACATCTAGGGGCAATTTATCTTAGCCAATCCACCATGGGACCCTGGAGCTGTGAGGGGGCAACTCTACCTGCTGCCACACCAGTTTGATTGGGACTACAACATTGTTTATAATATTTATCTATATTATACACCAGATGTTATAATAATATATCATCATACTTTTTTTGAGGTTATTACATACCAGACACGATTTCATTCATATTGGTTTGATGAATTTCTTTCAGCATTTTGTTTATATTAAACAAGTATTAGTTTTATTGATCAGGATGGAAACTTGGCTTACCAATATTAATAAAAAAACGCTTTAATTAAATTTATTTTTTCCCAATCTTCAACTGTCCAGTTTCAGGTCCTGTTCTTGGCTCACACAAGGCATGTGGGCTTTTGCTGTTGTATCCCATTTATCTCAAGGTTCATTTTGTTTCGAGATATTTTTCTCTTCCACAGTTGTAAAGAATAGTTATTTGAGTTACTATAGGCTTCCTGTCGGCTTGAACCAGTCTGACCATTCTCCTCTGACTCTTCAACAATGTATTTCTTCCATCCTGTTCCCTGGATGTTTTTTCGCACCATTCAGTGTAAAATCTAGAGACTATGAGTGAAAATCCCAGGAGATCCTGAAATACTCAAACCTGTCTGGCACAAACAATCATGCCATGGTCACTGAGATCACATTTTTCCCCATTATGATGTTTGATGGGAACATTAATTGAACTGCTTGACCTGTATCTGCATGATTTTATGCATTGTGCTGCTGTCATATGATTGGCTGGTTTGATCATCGCATGAATAAGTAGGTGTACAGGTGTAAAGTGAGGGTATATGAGGGTAAATTGCAGCATGTCATATGCATGTGATATGTAAATAAGGGACTAGTGGGCAGGAGCTGAGGCTGATTCATCATTTGCACTCAAATCACTGCTCATTTTGATGTCATACGACAGAGTAATAAATCAGATACAGATTCCTTCATCCATCATTCAGTGTGCTCAAATCTGCAGTCATTTATATGAAACTTTGTGTGGTAATGTGCTAGTGTGTTATGAACCAGATTATGCCATTATGTTTTACCCATTGATTTATTTTTTCACAATTAAATTTGTAAGCATTAAATGAAAAACAAAAGCTCTACCTAAATGTGGCACTACTGCTTTGTTATGCGTTTGTCCCAGCTTCAACTTCAGTACATTATATATCGTGAAAATATCTTCAGTGCATCATGTTCAGGATGTTTTTGCCATATTACCCATCTCTAATGTATGTATATCATATGCAGAAATTCTGTGTAAATATGGTTACATTAAAATATACAGTTATTGAAAGAAGCCACAATGATTTCATATATATAAAGTGTGAGCTAAAGAAAGGGAAACAGTGCTCTAACTGATAGCACTTACAGGAAAGCGACGTTTGGCCCTGAAGGCAGCGACTCTCCTGAGCTCGTCCTCATTGATGCTGGAGGGCAGAACAAGCAGGGCTGGGTATGTCTCACACACCTCGTAATTGCTGTTGATCTTACTGATAAACCAGCTCTCATTGGGCAGACCCTGTATGCAGCAAACAAACACACTGGGTCATGTAATGATATGCTTTTCTGAACATACTGCAGAACACTGACCAACTGAGTAATTTAGAGTAATTACAGACTTTATATACTGATCATGTTTAACTGCTCCACTGTTACATGTATCACGTATTTCATATATTTTTGCCACAATACCTGCCTGTACACACACTGAACTCTGTAAACCAGGGATGGGGAAAGTACTACCTGTGCAGCCAGTTTTAACCAGGCGTTGAGGTCAGAAAAAAATTAATCAATATTCACAATCATTTATTTTTGATAGTTCATTAGTGTTATTAACTGATGATACATTCAAGCCAACTGGTGTCACTCATAGTGCTAAATGAGGAATGACCTCAAGTATTGCAAGATTTAATGAATACAATTTAGTGTGGCCCTTGGTCCAAAAACCATCTTGGTCTCTTGCAACTCTGCATAGGTTTACTTATCTGTATGAAAGATTATCTTTGAAACATACAGTAAAGTCACACTGCCAGAATATCACATCACAGACAACCCTCATCAAACAATCGTTTGGGCAATGTCATTCTACTGCAATAAATTTGCCAAATAGTCACAAATTAATAAAGCAAGAAAGTTTTGCTGATGTCAGATCAGTGAGAAATTATTTTTATATGGTAAAATTTCTGTACCACCATAGACTAACACACACAACAGCCATCACATTATGTTTGATAACCTGCATAAGAAAAAACCTTAATCTCATGACACAAATGGAAATGACTTCACTGGTGCCAGTTTTCTCCCTGAGGCACAAAAAGCATTCAAATAAATTAACCGCATGGAGCATAGCTCTGGTCTCGAAACATACCGCCAATTACTGTAGCCAATTTTTTCCATTATACTATGCACACTGTCAGCATTTTAAAAACAATTAGAACTTGATGCCAACGGCATCGACAGGGATGCCTCCGCCACAACCAAGTCTAGTCCTTCTTGTACTAAGCTGTATGCCAGAAATATCATTAAATTATACTTTAAACAGGAAGGAAGCTCTTGAAGATAAAATATTTCAAACACTTGACCTTGACCCTTTTTTGTTCCACATTCTAATCAGTTCGAACATTCATCCACTTGTTCTTGAGATATCGCACTAACGAGAATCTTGGGAATGGCCGAACAACTGAAAACATAACGCCTCCGCCACTTATTTGCAGAGGCGTAATAAGTAAACCAAAAAATGAGACACTAACAGCTAATATTTTTGGAATCCTGTAAGAATCTGTTAAAAATTTAACAAGAAACATGGAAATTCAAAAGATGAAATATTAGCCAGCAAATAGTGCGAGCAAGTTATTTACATAATATTATTTGATGCTTTCTGATAGAAAGTGAGGATAAAAGCAGAAAGCAAATTATACAGTGACATGCGGGGGGTTGAGTTTTACAGGAATCCTATCCAGCACAGATGCATCATTTAGTGAACTGAAGTCAGACACTAATTACATTTCTTGTTTATATAAGTAATATCTATTAGATGATCCATATACAGTAGGATCACAACACAGAGCATATTTACATATCAATCATATCAAATATTTGTTTAAAAAAACCCAAACAAGACAACTGTGATGTCAGTTTCTCTCTGTGTTTGCTCTTTTCACCTGCCAATGTGTCATGTTTTTTTGTGTCACTGGTAAGTTGGTAATCAAGGTCATGTGTGATGAAGTGCTAACATATTAAAATATTGCCCAAATGTATTCAGAGTGATGAAAAAGGTACTAGAGCCTATAATCCACTGTGTTGTGAATGGTTCGACAATCTTTCATGATTTAAAAAAACAACAAACTGTATATAGTGTACAGAGATAGTGTATAGTGCTATATTGCAATTATTTAATTTCTTTGCTGCAGGTGTGGAATAGGTATTGCCTCGGTTTCTGATATGACTGGGCAATATTCTAGGTGCTAGTAGTAAATTTACTATTAGTAAATTAGTCTGTGTCATTGCTAAGAGTCAGTGTCTTAATTAGATCCCACCTTCCTGTAATTCACACCATGGACAAAAGTGATAAAATCTTTTATTTTATTTTATATAGTCCCATTGAGTGTGTGGAAGTGATTAAAATCTTGTTGTTTGTTCTCCTGCCACAGTAAGGCTTGGAGGTCTTTAATTGGAATATATACCTTTTTTCCCCTATAAATAATTAACTTTTGAAATGTAAACTTCTGTTTAACTGGATATTTTAATTAAATTACCATACAATGCAATATCCAATGAGACTGGCCCAACAGTGGAGGCTACAAATCTGCACCCATTGCACCCCTATAAAATTACCTGCAGCTGTGTGTGCTCAGAGGAGTTAAAATAAAAATATTGTTAATAGTCCACTTCTGTCAGTGAATCTGAGTTTTTCACATGCTTTTACCTGTCTCTTGTATTCAGCTATAGGATCATAAACCTTCCATCCATCTTCTGGAAACTTCTCCAGGTATTTGAATGCAAAGAGAGGCTGCAGGCCAAGAATGCACAAGTTAGCACTAAAACTCTGATTTACTGTGTATTTTTCATAACACTGCTGGCAATATAGCTAAGTGTAATATTGCATTTAAAGAAAAATCAATCATGGAAAGCAAGCACATTTCTATAAAACAAATTAGTGGAATGTTTGTCAAATACGACATGTTTATATGCATCATATACCTATTGGTTGGAATTTTGGAATTTGGCCAGTTTTAGCCTAATTTTAAGCCTAAATGTTGAGAAACTGGCAAGGTTTAGCCTAATTAATCCTGATAAAGCCTTGTGTTGAAATATAGTCAACAAATACTATATAATAACCCAAATGAATTCTAAAACATTAGTAAGTTTTTTTTTGTTTGTTTTTTCTATAGTAATTTTACTTACTTCTTCAAGCAACCACATAACGCATTATACTGTAAAAGCTCTTGGAAAAACACTGCATAGCCATTAATCGGTTAAAATACAGTCATCCTGGACCTTACCAAGTCATGGGAGAGAGGGAACGCATACTTGGATAACATCTCAAAGATTTCCAGCTTGCTCTGTTCTTGCTTTTTAGAGGCAAATCTTGGGTTCCTCAAGTCCTTGCAGTGAACATTAACATGGAATTTAGACACATTTTTTTGACAGCAGTTCACTTTAAATTACATGCATACTAGTAGCGGTGGAAAGTGAGACACACTCTTACTTTGCAGACTATCTCTAGGCCTCGAGTGTTTTCTCCATGGCTTTGCACCCCAATAGTCTCCAAGCGGCTGATAGCGCCCAGGTTTACATCCAATACAAAAGGAGGATTCTAGCAGAAGTAGAATCTGATTTATTTTGCCAGGTGTGTTACACATAAGAGGACTAATCTACAGTGGTCAGTAAGCATAATACACACTAACAGACAGGCAGACAACACAGGACCATTTACATGTATGCAGACAAGTACAAGACAGAAACAGATAAGGAAATACATGCAGATAAGTATAAGAAATAGATATGGGAATAATTTAACAAACACAACAGGTAGGAGCACTAAACAAAGGCAGTGATTCGAAATGGTATCTAGAATCCAATCATGTCAACAGTTCATATCACCTCCTTTACATTAACACATATTTCTTTTCATATAAAAAAAAAAAAATTGTTAATAAGCCAGATATTTTGACCATTTTCTCCATTAAACATTTACTGTTAAATGTAGTACTCTGACATGAAATAAGGACACGGTTTCAAAATGGGGAGGAAAAAAATGCAGGAACACACCTAAATATCCTATTAGTGTTATTCACTGCAAAAAGTCATATAGACTTTCCGTTTAGAACCTACTTGCTCTTGCTCCAGAATTGTTCTTAACCAGGTACTACAGAAAAAAAAGGGAGACTATATGCTTTCATATTCCAGGACTGCACTGATGGAGGTCTATGTTTAGTCCAGTTAACTAAGAAACACTTTCATCCAATAAATAACTTTTGAGCTATAATAATATCAAATGATGTAAGTGGAACCATTTTATGCACCAATCCCAGAATGAGAAAACATGGATCTCTAGCAAATCTACGCTGTCCTGCTGGAAGATCCAATCACAACCCAGTTATAGCTATAAAGAGGTTAGATTTGTCTCAGCTTTCAGTGTGATACTAAGATAATTAAACACAAAGACATATTCTCATAACCTTTTTTTCCTTTACTATCTTTACCAAGGCTTCCAATAATTCTGAAGCTCACTGTAAACTGGGCAGAACCAGAGAAAATGACTGAGTGTTCCAGGAGCATGTTTGCATTTAGGACACATAAAGAGTATTTTAGAGTTTGTTCTGTTAATAATACCAGGGATACAGTATAAACAGTGGAAAATTCTGGATCGTTTTTATAGCTTTATCGCAAATAAAAACATTACACATAGCCTTTTACTTAATCTTCACTATTTGGATAACTACCAATATGTCTTTCCCAAATGTTTATCAGAGAAGATAGATAATCATTTAGAAGGGTCAAACAATTAAAAGTAGAATACTCAAATGGTGAAACATGACATGATTAGCTTTTAAAAAAAAAACAACTTGCACGCGTGAACACTGAGCTGATCAGAAAGAAGCAAATTAAAAGCAGGCAAATTTCATCGCACTTTAGAGGAAGATTACTGACAAAGAATAATGTTGTCTTTTATGTCATTAATACACATGAATCTAACTAAGCACTAACAAGAGACAACAAGGTAAAAACAAAAAAGGTCAGTTTTGATTTCAGGTTGTCTTTAAGCACATTAACATTTCTTTATCCAAGCTGGTGTTTAAGAGTAGGAAGATTGCCTTACTCGAACGAGACTCTTGAAGTAAAGCTTGTAGTCGGTGATGGTCAGTGTGCCACTCACAGCTCCAGAGAAAGGACAGATGTACATAACATTTTTGGCTGTGAGGAGAGAGTTTCTCATGAGAGTTTCTCATATAATACTGATAAGAACCAGCACCTGCCAAATTAAGTGAAGTGAAGTGACGTGTGGCCAAGTATGGTGACAAATTAATAATTTGATCTGAAATGAGAACCACAGTAGACACTAGGCTGACCTCAGAAAACTAGGGCTTGCATGTACATATCTACATACAGTATTTCTTAATTTTTTTCTGTGCATTAGATCAAATTAGAGGGATTTAGGTTTATAAAACATTTTAGCAACACTGGAGGAATCCTGTAAATTGATGCATGTTCTTAATTATATGGTGATGAACAAAATGTAAAAACTCCAATCTGTGAGAGGAAATACATAGTAATATACAGTCAAGTCCAGATATTTTTGGATATTGATTTATTGTTTGTTGTTGTTTTATTTATTGTTATTTTAGCTGTCAACCACAGTATACTGGAGATGAAATTAAACAATGTACGTTTTTAATGACAATGACTTTCAGCTTAAATTTGAGGGTATTTACAGCTAAATCTGGTGAATGGTGTAGGAATTACCGCACTTTTTATATGTTGCTCCCCCCACCACCCCTTAAAGGGACTCAAAGCAATTGAACAAACTAAAAATCATAAATTGTCAATTTTAATACTTGGTTTCAAATGACTTCCAGACATCACCAGACACTGGGTTTCTTCCCTGGTAATGCTCTGCCAGGCATTTACTTCAGCTGTCTTTAGTTATGGATTTCCTGTAGTTTTGCCTTTAGCAAGTAAAATGCATACTCAGTTGGATTCACAACAGGTAAATGACTTGGCCATTGCAGAACATTCCACTTCTTTGCCTTAAATAGTCTTGGGTTGCTTTCAAACTTTGCTTCATGTCATCTGTCCAATGAGTTTTAAAGCTTTTGGCTGAATCTGAGCAGATAATACAGCCCTATATACACTTTAGAATTCATCCTGCTACTTTTATCACCAGTCATATTATCAATAAATACAAGGGAACCAGTTCTACTGGCAGCCACACATGTCCATGCCATAAGATGAGGTGGTGTGTTTTAGATCATCAGCAGTTCCTTCCCTTCTCCATACTCTTCTCTTCTCCTCATTCTGGTAAAAGTTGACCTTTTTCTCATCTGTCCATAAGATGTTGTTCAAGAACTGTACAGGCTTTTTCAGATGTTTTTGGCAAACTCTAAACTGGTCTTCCTGTTTTTGAGGCTTACTAATAGTTTACATCTTGTGGTAAAACCTCTTATTTACTCTGGTGAAGTCTTCTTTTGATTGTTGACTTTGACACAGATATGCCTACCTCCTGGAGGGTGTTCTTGATCTGGCCAACTGTTGTGAAGAGGTTTGTCTTCACCAGGGAAAGAATTCTTCTGTTATGCCCAGATAGTGATGTTGACTCACTAGTAAAATCATGAAAAACTGTATGAAATATGTTTAAAATATGGTCATGTTATGTTGCCTTCATATGCAAACTTAACAAGATATCAGCCCATGTTTTGCCTAGAATCGACTGTACCTATTTTCATAAAATGAACAGAGAACGTATGGCTTAATAAAGTGCTACATAAATTAACTCAAAAAAAAAAAAAGTGAAAAAACACAGTTCAAGCTCAGAAATAACAAATTATAAAAACAATACATTATTATATATGATCCTATGTAGGCTATACACATGTTAGCACTGTTCTCAAACATTTGGAAATAATACTGCTCATGTGGAGCGTTGATGATTGTTATGGATGTCACTAATTGTTTGCAAGGAAATTCTCAAAGGCTAGTCCGATATCTGTGCTAGTCTTCTGGTCAACCGTGTACTGCTGTCCTGGTAGTGGCTAGCGCAAGTATGGCACACAAATCATAAATCAAAGGTACCCAGCAGATGTCCTTAGATGCAGGGCACTTGAAAGAAACTGCTGGTCCACTCGGGTTCATGTCAGAGCTTGAACTACTTGGGGCCTTGCTTTTACTTTCAATTACATTTCCATTAAATTACATTTTTTATAACTTACTTATAACTAGTTTAATACCAAAAAGTTTATTCAAGTAACATACTTAAAATAATATTCTAAAGTCTGAGATCCAGTCAAACAGTTTACCGTACATATGTATAGTCGAATAGGGAAAAGTAAGGCTCATATCTGGATAAATGTAAACATGAAGACAAAATGGAAGGATGGTGCAACTTAACATGACCATATTTTAAACATATTTCACACAATTTTTCATGATTCTACTAGTGAGTCAATATCACCATCTGGGCATGTCAAAACAGCACATATTTTTAGACCTGTAATTTTTCACTAACTTGACCTCAGATTTTGACTGATAAAGTCAATGAAATATAGTAGTTTCAGCACAAACTGTGACTTTTAGCATCTGTGTCTATTAAAGTGGGATCCCTAATATCATTTACATTTGAAAATGTTTGACTTTTTCCCATTTTGAGAAAAATGGAGAAATAACTTTCCTTCTGTGGTGGCCTCTGAACATTTAGATAGATAGAAATCAAGTTTGTCTTTATGTCTGCCAAATTTCATGTGGATTTAGGTCACAAGCAACAAATAAAAAAAAAAAGAAAAAAAAAAGAATGAACAAAATTTGAGACATGCAGCAACAACCCTATCTGAACTAACACAGAATGACCCAACTAAAAAACAACAACATTATCAATGTCCAAATATTTATGGACCTGAGTGTAACTGTTGATGAAAATAAATGTGATATTTTAATGAACAACTGTTGTGTTTTTAATTAAAACAGAAATTAAGTTTTTTTATCAGTACCATCAGATTACAACATTACATTACCTATATCTTTGATGGTCTCCCCAGGTACACGTGGAGCCTCCTCCAGCATCGCTTGCTTATTGCCTTCCCTCAGCGCCTAACAAAGAAACACACATCATTAGGCTAAATACATGTGTATTCACACTGTGACATGAGTCAGATTCTTTTGTTATTTTTTACACAAATTATGACCACACACCTGCAGTATGGGTTAAATACCACAGAAAAAGAAGGCTAAGGGAACCACACGCAAGTCAATGCATGCAAAAAGGCAAGAGCAATTAGTGAACTATGGGAGAGAGTATGAAAAATAAAGAAGCATTTCTAGTACAACTGTGATATGACACAATGCAACACATATGGATTGAGGAAATTGCCACTTGTTAAATCTCAAAGCTTAAAAATGAATGGCAAATGAAATGTGTGAGACCAAAAGAATACTGCACAATGGTTCCCTTTGCAGCTACTCCAGTTCCCTTACAGTGTAAAGCAGAGGCCCTGCCCAATGTCTGGAGGGCAAAAATAAACAAGAAAAAAAGGCTATAATTTTGCCTGTAGATGGCTGCTCAAAGTCAGAGCTGTTTAAAGACAAGAAGCAGCAAAGTTTTTAAAGATTATTTCAGGTTTATATTTGTGAAAGATCAATCTGCAAAGTTTAAATTGAACTTTGGTGGAAAACAACACAGAAAGCAAGAGAAAATACAAATGCAGTCTTCTAGACACCAAAGACAAGATATTTATTCCACCGTGTACTATAAAGAGTATCTACCTACCTGCCTATAGTGTCTTGCTAAAAGTATATAATGTTATGCAGTCTAGGTAAAACGTTTGAACCCTCACTGTTTTTGAATAGGGAAAACATGAAAATGTACCACTATTGTACAATGTATCTACAAAAAAAAAAAGAAAAAGAATTCTAAGATGCTAAAAGTGAAAAGTGGGCATATCTTGAAAAAAAAGGACAATTCTAAACCATAAGCAAAAATATTTTGAAATGAATGACATCATTATGCATAAAAAAAAGGGGTGGGGGTATTACAGGAGGATACAAAGGATACAAACTGGAGGAGGTTATAAAAGCAAAGGATTTACATATAATTTATTAGAGAATAATGATATAGGGATCCAAACCTTAGAAATGAAATAACTGTTGACTAGTATATCTTAACACACATTATCTGATCATTTTTGTTACTTGTTATAATGACAGAACATTTGTAAAATGAAAACATACTAAATGTCTTGTTGTTATGAATTAGGTTTCTTTGTTGTTTTGATTGTATTGAAAGTTCCTGACAAAGCGTCCCCTCCATTCCCACCTCACTCCCAGTGTTCCTGGATCCACCATGACCCTGACCAGCATAAAGCAGTTACTGAAGATGAAAGAATGGAAGTTCCTCACAGATAAGATAGAGAAATTCACCTAGAATAACACCAGTCTTTGACAGTGTTAGAAGGCTGAAGAGAATGCAGCCTTTCAATTCACTACAGCTGTGTGTCAAAGGGCAAAACTGGATGCTGTCACTACCAAGAACACAATGGTGCCTTGTTATTAGCCAGCTCTGGCTATTATCATCATGCTAACAGGCTCGTCAGCATTAGGCAGATGTTACATGAGTATATATATATATATATATATATATATATATATATATATATATATATATATATATATATATATATATATATACACAGTATATATATACAGTATATATATACAGTATATATATATATATACACACACACACACACACACACCACAGATTAGCAATAACATTAAAACCACTGACAGGAGAAGTGAAAAACACTGATTATCTCACTGTTAAGGGGTGGGATATATTAGGCAGCAAGTGAAGAGTCAGTTCTTGAAATTGTTGTGTTGGAAGACGGAAAAATGGGCAAGAGTAAGGATCTGAGCAACTTTGACAAGGGCCAAATTGTGATGGTTACACGACTGGGTCAGTGCATCTCCAAAATGGCAGGTCTTGTGGGGTGTTCCAGATATGCAATGGTTAGTACCTACCAAACGTAGTAGAACAAGAAAGGACAAACGGTGAACTGGCGACAGGGTCGTGGGCACCAAGGCTCACTGATGCGCATGGAGAGCAAAGTCTAGCCCATCTGGTCCGATCCCACAGAAGAGCTACTGTAGCACAAATTGCTGAAAAAGTTAATGCTGGCTATGATAGAAAGGTGTCAGAACACAGTGCATCACAGCTTGCTGTGTATAGAGAGGTGTAGCTGCAGACCGGTCAGAGTGCCCATGCTGACCCCTGCCCACCACCGAAAGTGCCTACAATGGGCAAGTGAGCATCAGAACTGGACCATGGAGCAACAGAAGAAGGTGGCCTGCTCTGATGAATCACATTTTCTTTTACGTCATTTAGATGGCCAGGTGTGTGTGCATTGCTTAACTGGGGAAGAGACGGCACCAGGAAGGACTATAGGAAGAAGGCAAGCCGGTGGAGGCAGTGTGATGCTCTGGACAATGTTCTGCTGGGAAACCTTGGGTCTTGGCATTCACGTGGATGTTACTTTGACACGTACCACCTACCTAAACATTGTTGCAGAACAAATACACCCCTTCATGGCAACGGTATTCCCTAATGGCAGTGGCTTCTTTCAGAAGGATAATGCACCCTGCCATACTGTAAAAATTGTTCAGGAATGGTTTGAGGAACAAGTCAAAGAATTCAAGGTGTTGACTTGGCCTCCAAATTCCCCAGATGTATAATATATGTGTGTGTGTGTGTGTGTGTGTGTGTGTACACACGGTATATGTCTGGGACCTGCATAAACTGAAACATGACAGCCAAAGTCTGTAAAATACCTGCAACCAGCTGATTACCTTATAAAACTCCATGAGTGAGTGTACCTAAAAGAACTGATGCACTTTTAACGGCAAAAGGATAGTCACATTTGTTTTCTACTGTTCACTGATCTTTATAGTATTAGTTTATTAGTTTATGTCTGATGGGCACAGGGGACAACAAACACACACACACACACACGCGCACACAAGACTTGCCAAGGAGGAGTCTTTATGCTGAGCATCGCTGTCCAAGAAAATTCCACCATCATAATCCTACATCAGAAAATGGAAAGAAAATGGGCAAAAAAAAAAAAAAGATGGACAGAGGACAGAGGAAGAGGAAGAGAAAAAAGAAGAGAAGGAGATAGTTACAGTTCCACCGCACAGTCAGTGCTCTGATTTGAGAACAATGAGAACCATTCATACAGCTTTGCAAAAACTGCCATCTTACAGTGAAAGAACAGACTGAGGAGCACGACATGAAATGTCACAAGACGTTGTGTAGACAAGACCAGGAAGTACTAGAGAGTTTGAAAAATGCCAAAAAAAGAGATTATATTTGAGGTTCTTTCTCTTACTATGATCAGTTTTAGGCTTTTCTATCCCAATAAATGCACAAACTCATTTTTCAGTTCTTGTTTTTTTGTTGTTTTTTTTTTTTAAAGTGGTCACATGCATGTGAACCACACAGATAAACTTTCAGTGCAAAAAGTGCAAGATGTGGACGGAAAGCGTGTATAGATTTCATGCGAAAAAGTTTGCTGAGAGAACTTTAGAGAACAGGTAGTTGGATGAAATTCCATGTTGTCTTTAGAGCATCACTGCTGCTGAATACTTTACATGAGTGATGAAGTTTATTTCCTGTGAATTCTAGAGATACTGTGATAATCATCCCAAATGGCATTCTCAAGCAAAGTAAAAAGATCTTAATACAGACCAGAAAGGGATAAACATAGACATGTGCACACAAAGTGAAATCAACTATATTAAAGCAGAGTAAGTCTAGAAAATCACCATTATCTATATGGCTGGAGTTCTACTTACTGAGTCCAACATTATTTTAGGGAGAAATACCACTTTAAGTATGACTCATATCCTTTTCTTGTAACCTACCATTAATAGCAAGTTGCGGGTGGACTTTGGATTGCTTAAGGGCTAATGTTGAGGGGAACATTAGGTCTTACTCCAAAGAAACTTTCACATACAATCACAGCTGCTAGGGAGTACTGGGGTCTTTTTTTTTTTTTTTTTTACTTTTTGGCTAAAAGAGTTCACGTGTGAGGCAATTGTTTACATACCATTTTAAGAGGTACAAAATTTTTGCTATGTCTGAAATAAGCCTTTAGTAAGCTTAAGAGCATATAAATTATATTCATGACATATTCATGTCTCTTTTGTTTTTCCTCTGAACCTCTTGACACCAGCTGTTTCTTGCTCTCACATCTAGTTTGCATCCTCATAAGATTTTAACCACATACTGTACATGTACACTTGTAGTCAAATACAGTACATGCAGTTCACTGCCCTTCACCACCCATTGTCTGTGTTGTTTCTTGTATCAAGGTGTTTATGTAAGATTTTTTAATTTTTCCTTAAAGGCACATGTGAGTCACGGATCAGTATTGGGAGGAGCAAATGCCGATTGGAGAGACAGATTGGAGAGACACCCTATCCAGTTATACACTTGTATAACTGGATAGGGTGCATCTCAGACATGGTTTGAGACGTGAAGTGGTTTCAGCAATTTGATTTAAACGTATTTTCACTTGCATTTTGAAGTCTATAATCTACAGAATATCCGTATATAACTATGATATTCAAGTTGCAAGTGGGTCAGTCCATCTATTGCTTGACTGGTTTTAATTTTTCTAATTCTTTTTGAGTGATTACCTCTATGTATTGTATCTATAAACTGATTTCTAGAACACATTACATGGTACATGGAAATATATAAATATTTTGCATTCTTGTTCCTTAGACTTAGAACTTAAGTCTTAATGTATTGCTCAAGATTGCTCAAAGTTCCACTGTTAGGGTCAATTTATAATGGGAAAGGTTTGAGTCTCAGTCTTAATTTTTTTAGGAAGTACTTGGGTAAGTATAGTGTGCATGCAGAACATTTCTTCGAGACTTCTCTTATTATTATTTTTTTTATGGGGGCAAGAAAGTAAAATTTTTAAAAATTCCCCTAATTTTCAGGTTGAATATCTCTGGTAGGGGACCAGATATGAACCTGAAATTTTCAGAAACAAGTCCTCTATAGTAGCATTCTGCTTTAAAATTTTGAGTTTGAGATTCCACTGGTTACAGAGGTAGGGCTAGTAAAAATCTGGGGAAAAGTCTACTTTACTCATGCATTTTGAGAAATGAACAGATGTAATATAAGCATAACAAACAATAAAACTGAACAGTATTTTTTCCTAATAACTTTTAGGAAGTTAAACATTTTAAAGACTGCAAAATGAAAACCAAACAGCGAGACTGTCTGCAACAATAGATAGAGTGATATTTTGGTAGTAGTGGATATCTGGTGTGTTTGTGTATGCATGCCTGTGTGACCAGCTCACTCACTCACTGTCTGTCTCACCTTATAGTCTCGAGACATGGCCTCTGAAGTGATGGCTCCAGGATTCTGACTTGACATTGTGGCTGCAATCAGCTGTTTGCACCATTCAACATGAGCACCTGTAGGACTGCAACGCAATCAACAGGCAAACTAATAATAATAAATAAATAAATATAATTATGAAGATAAACCAGGATGTTTCACACAAATGCCTTCAGTTAAAATTCCACTGACACAAGCACAAGACAGTTCATCTCTACACAAACTCCCTGACACTGCAACACTGACTACTCACTCTGACAGAGGTTGATGGGTTTAAATAAGAGCATTATGTGTTAAGAAGTTAAAAGCTCCTCACCTGTCTGAAGTGTCCGTGCTGGACCCAGCACTGCATGAACTCCAGGGCTTTCTGCTCGAGGCTGTCTGACCCGCCGCCGCTTCTGTGTCGTGGTGTCCAGAATTCAAGGGCTTCGTGTCCATTCCTCTTTGCCCAGAGTTTCTACATGCGTTGATAATTTTGCTTTGTACACGTTTCTCTTCTATACTCACCACTCCTTCAGACCGACTTCTCACATTCTTCTTCGATCTCCCGAGAGCTGGAAGTCGATCCCAAAAGAGTCGGTTCTCTGAATCCAGGAATTAGTAATCGAGAGTCGAAACCAAAGCTTGGGAGTCGACTCCACACAGAGAACCGACTCCGGCTCCACGTTGCAGGCAGACAATAGGAGATTCCGGGGCTGTTGTTTATCTGCTGTTGTTTTTTTTTGTTTTGTTTTGTTTTGTTTTCTTTTTTTCCAGGGTTATTGTTTTGTTTATTTTTTCCACAGAAAGCAAAAAAAAGGGAGCAGACATGGGAGTCGACATGTTTAGTCCCTTTTAGCTAGCGCTCCAAATGACATTGCTAACTCAACTGCATTGTTTTTCAGGATTGTTCAGATTAACTCAAGACAACAGACTGAGTAAATTACAGGCTCCATCCATATTTGGACATGAAACATGGAACGTCAGGTTTTATTCAGACGCGGCTCATTTCATCGTCGTGCACAACTGACTCTTCAATTCGACTCCATTTACATTCAGCACATGGAATCAAACTCAGAGTCGACTCCAACATTTTTTAAACGAAACAGCCTTAAGATCTGACACAGCCTGACGCCAACGTCATCGCGGTAAATCTCTGAAAGAGTGCCTTACCCAGGATGCAACGCCAGGCTTTTCCTTCTGTATTGTTATTCTGTGTGTGTGTATATATATATATATATATATATATATATATATATATATATATATATATATATATATATAAACATAGTGTTAGCTGTAATGAGTGAGAGAGACATATATATATATATATATATGTCCACACTCATTTGAAGGTAAGTATTGTTACGTCTAAACGTCTAATACTTCCCACATGAGAGCGCTCGCGCGAACACAGCAAGCTGAACTCGGGATTAAAATGAATACGTACAGTAAGTTGTCTACAAAAACTGGAATTAAAGAGTTGTTCGGTTAGTGCCTAGTACGTGCCAGGTGTGTTCATGGCCAAGTAGGAAAGCTCCAACTCGTAATTCCTACTCGGGAAGTCAGCTTTTGGTGAGCTGCGACTGTGATTCCGTGACGTCACTTCAACATGGCGGCGCTGATCTCGATGAATACTGGGTGTTACTGTGATAAATGAAATGTTAAGCTTCATCTAAATGTGAAGGTAATTTGCTTTCTGCAAGATGTTTTAATGTCATGTCATGTCATTTTTGGCGCTGTTAACTGTTAATAATCTCATCCAATTATCTCATCCACTAACTAAACAACTCTTTATTTCCAGTTTTGGTCAGATTTACAGATTAACATTGCCATGACTGTGGGTCATTTACAGTGCAATTATGTCTTGCCCAGGACTTTACATATTTCTCCAAGTTGAAAAATAGGTGCCGGTACTCCCCTTGTATGCATGCTGGCTGTATATATATATATGTATATATATATATATATATAGCCAACAGGGGAGTACCAGCAAATATTTTTCAACCCAGAGAAATTAGGGCTGTGTATTGTTGACTACATCATATACTGTAAGCATTGCGAGACATCACAATAAAGCACAAAGCATCATATCCTTTTCACATATTACATCAAGATTGTTACTGCTCAATACAAATTCTGAAATAGTTTTCTGTTTAAATGTAATAAAAGTTAAAATTTAATTCAATGACAGTTGACACCAATTAAGGAAAAGCAGAAGCCAGTTTTTTTTTTATAACTTTTTTTTTTTTACAATATTTATTTATAACTTTGCCAACACAGTATCTCAATGTGAATATTTAACTACTGATTACTTGTTAATTAGTTGGGGAAAAAGATAAGTCCATAAAAGAAAGAAATGAAAAATAAATTTAAATGTGGAGTAAAAAAATATATATATATATATATAATACATATAGAATTTAAGATCAGATGCAGTGAGTGGTAGTCGAATGCTATTACATTCAGGTAATCAGTTTCATAATGAACACTGAATAATCTTATGATATGTGTGTAGTTTACATGACATATAAACATCTTTGCCAATTTCCTAAAGTACAAATCAGAATGGTTACAGTAGTCCATAAACAAAGAAAACAAACATAAGCCGTGGTCTCCAAATTCAGTTCCTATACTGTTCTTTAAAATTCAAAATGCATAAGAATTACTACAGATTTAAAGCACCAAGGTTTGATAATTACATTTAGATGAACTTGTTGATGAAGTAAATGGTACGATTTTTTCACAGGGTTTAGTTTGGATACGGGTGTCAGGCCAATTCCCATAGTCTCAGAGAACTCGATTTCCCAGAACACACTGCAGCCTACAAGTATGGCCACCATGGCCTACACCTCCCAACAATGGACTTTGTCATGTTCACAGTCGCCTAACTTTTAATCACGCACACCTGAGTACAATCACACTTCACAGTATATAAGGGCCTCAAATTCATGCACTCATTTGCAAAGTAGTGCTCAGTGTGATTATACCTGACTTACCCAGTCAGTTTGTTTACATTGTTCATCTGGTTTTTGCTTTCTGGTATTGCCCTGTTTGTATGGTTTGCACATTGCCTGAACTACTGCCTGTTTTTGGATTATGACCTTGCCTGCCGATTTGGATTTGTTTGCTGGTATGTTGTACAATAAACTCTCACTGCATTTGAATCTGTCTCCGCCTATATGACAGGTGTCACTATTACATTAAAATGTTAAAATACCAACTAATAAAGTTTACCCTTTCAAGACCATTTTTATGTGCAAACAATTGGCCTCATTTATCAAGCTGGATATGAATTTATTTGTAAATTGTTCATAGGACCATTTACACAAGAAACATATTAAAAAAAAATCTAGTTCGTTAAAGCATTCATATCCTACAAGAACTCCTGAGTTTGTGTAATTGTACGTACGTGTAAGGAGACTCATTAGTGTGAATGATTTATAGGCTTCGAATCATACTCTGAGGTATGAGTTACTGAGATTTTATATGTGGATCATCTTGTCAAGTTTAAATAGTTTTTATTTCAATTGCACACATGAATGTAATAAAAATTTTGTGATGAGAGGATCTTTATTGTCCCACTGGGGGAAATTTTTCTTTCTAACCACTTGCTTATTATTACATTAAAAAAAAAAACAAGTTCTGCACAATTCAGTCAAAACTGTACATACCCACATACATATATACATACCACTATATCAGCGTGATGCTTTATGCAAGTACAAAATAGCCAGGTTTTTGAACTGGTTTTATTTACATGTCGGCATTGAAAATTTACTGCCCAGAGGAAGAACCTGGTACTCGGAATACAGATGGGTTCAGAATGCTCATAAATCAACTCAAGAGATGAGTGTTAACTCCCATTCGTGTACTGTAAAAATTACCAAACCAAGCTAGAATGCAATACCTTATGATGTTCTCTAATATCGCACTATAAAAGTTTGGTCAGCAATTCCTTTTGGATCAAAAATAATTTCTTCTGACTTCAGCTGAGATAGTTATCACACCATTGCAAAAACCACTGTATGCGTAATGTTCGGAGGAACATTGCTCGAAGGCTTCCAGATCTATCAAACAGGACAAGCTAGATGAGCTACATCATATCTTAAAGAGCAACTGTTCATGACCAAAGTTCTCAGCTTTCTTCACAGACACCAACCAAGTCTAGGTGTTTACATGATTTTGACTGTAGATTCAAAATAAAGGGTAGTGCAGCAATTTTGATTTTAAATACGTGATTTCTTTTTACTCAGTTATAACAGAGTAAAAGCAAAATGATTGAGTATACTGCTTATAGACAAGAAAGGTCATGATAGTGGGATTTTTTTGTATTTCTTTCATCACCTCATCTGCAAGTCTCAGAGTGCCCGCTTTAATAAATCAGCATGTTTGCTAATATCTCCTAAAAATCTTACACCTACATTCAATAGAAAAGGTTGAAGAAAAGGTTGAAAATTTGAAGCAACATTGGTATTAGACATATGATGTATTTAATTTCTAGTATTGTAAATGAGCCAAATGGGATTAAGAAGTTATTGCTAGTAAAGGGAAAACATTTGATGCCAGTGAATAAGAAGAATAACTGTGAAAAAGCTATAGGCAAAAGAATAGTCATTGGTACAATCAATCACAGATCTGTCAGTATGTCAGTAAACTGACAGCACTTCAAGTCTCAGTGACTGCTAGAATAACTCAACCACAGGATCAGAAGGTAGCAGATGTGCTGGAATCCTTACCATCCACACGTCTTTATGGCCTCTTGAATACAGCGGCTGTGTGAGCCAGCGCGGACTGGACAGTCTCGTGAGGTATTTTTGGGCAAGTCCAGTCAGGCAAGCTGCTTTTTCCAGCTCTCTCATCTGCTCTGGAGGGACATCTTCAGAACAGAGCCATGTTTCCCCAACATCCACAAGACCTGATCAGCAATGACAAATTTATGTAAACTGGGGATGCACGATATATTCAGGCCCTCATGGCCAAACTGTGTAACAGTTTCTTCCCCCAAGCCATCAGACTCCTCAGTACTCAGAGACTGGACTGACAACATACACACACACACTCTCTTTCTCTCAACTGAACACCATCCCACTCCCTTCACAATTTTTGCTGCTACTATATTTATATAGTCACTACTATACTCTCTACCTGGCTGCTACCCCAATGAGTGCTATGTCCATATATGGTATAAGCTTATCTGCTGAAATACTGTTATAATATGTTTACATTCACAGCATCTTATTTTATCGTTATTCTTTTGCACTACTGTTATATCTGACACTTTCACACTAGAACTGTGTACTGGTCGGCGCTGCACGGTCTCTTACTGTGCATATTGTCCTGTTTTAGTAGTTAATGTACTGTTTTAGTAGTTATTGTACTGTTTTAATAGTTATTGTCTTGTGCTGTTTTGGTAGTTAATGTACTGTTTTAGTAGTTATTGTACTGTTTTAATAGTTATTGTCTTGTGCTGTTTTGGTAGTTAATGTACTGTTTTAGTAGTTATTGTACTGTTTTAGTAGTTATTGTACTGTTTTAATAGTTATTGTCTTGTGCTGTTTTGGTAGTTAATGTACTGTTTTAGTAGTTATTGTACTGTTTTAGTAGTTATTGTACTGTTTTAATAGTTATTGTCTTGTGCTGTTTTGGTAGTTATTATACTGTTTTGGTAGTTAATGTACTGTTTTAGTAGTTATTGTACTGTTTTAGTAATTATTGTCTTGTTTTAGTAGTCATTGTCTTGTTTTAGTAGTTATTATACTGTTTTGGTAGTTATTGTCTTGTTTTAGTAGTTATTGTCTTGTTTTAGTAATTATTGTCTTGTTTTAGTAATTATTGTCTTGTTTTATTAGTTATTGTACTGGTTTTGTAGTTATTGTCTTGTTTTAGTAATTATTGTACTGTTTTAGTAGTCATTGTCTTGTTTTAGTAGTTATTGTCTTGTTTTAGTAGTTATTATACTGTTTTAGTAGTTATTGTACTGGTTTTGTAGTTATTGTCTTGTTTTAGTAATTATTGTACTGTTTTGGTAGTTATTGTCTTGTTTTAGAAGTTATTGTACTGGTTTAGTAGTTATTGTAGTGTCTTGTGCTGTTTGCACATGCACTTTACGTAGTGATGTGTAGTCTCATGTAGTTCTGTGTTGTTTTATGTAGCACCCTGGTCCTGGAGGAATGTTGTTTTGTTTCACTGTGTACTGTACTAGATGTATATGGTTGAAATGATAATTAAGTCACTTGACTTGATATTGTTAAAAAAAAAACTTGCTACTGGTTTTTGTAATACTGATATTGCAGCATGCAGCAATATGCAAATCATTTCACCTGCCACAACACCACGGCCATATCTTTCCCCGGATTCCAGAAGCTCTTCTACTTCAGACTGTTTCATGGCCAAATTCTCCATGAGGATGTTTCTCCAGTCGTCTCCTTCCCAGTCCTTCTGTGCTATGTGGATGGCCAGAGTGCAGTTCTTCATCTCCGCCAGCAGAGGGCGCCAGCGTGTCTCTACAGATTTCACACCATTCAGCACGAGACCTGCGTATGGCTGTCTAAAAGACAAGCAAGCAACCTGCAGAGCCATTAACTAAACAAACAAACAAACCATGCCGATCATCGAGGAAACGTTTCTGATTCACACCAGATCTGAGTGCAGATTCCTGCGTGTAAAGCTCGTTTCTGGAGATAAGACACTGCTCATTACTGTTAGTATAACATCAGTAGGATGAGAATATGGCGCAGTATTTATAACACAGATCTTCTGGCTTTATGGTACATGTGTAACGCTCTGTATTTCTAATCAACCACAGCCAAGACTTCTCTGTGTATTTCTTCTTCAACCAAATCGAAGATAGCTCAGAAAAGACTGTATCCCGTCCCCAAAACTCACAGCATGAATAGAAACTAGTGCCATCTGGCGTCCACATAATCACTCAGACCCCATCTCATTCAGAGAAAACAGGACAGGAGAACAGGACACTCAGACCCCATCTCATTCAGAGAAAACAGGACAGGAGAACAGGACAGGACACTCGGACCCCATCTCATTCAGAGAAAACAGGACAGGAGAACAGGACACTCAGACTCCATCTCATTCAGAGAAAACAGGACAGGAGAACAGGACAGGACACTCGGACCCCATCTCATTCAGAGAAAACAGGACACGAGAACAGGACAGGACACTCGGACCCCATCTCATTCAGAGAAAACAGGACAGGAGAACAGGACACTCAGACCCCATCTCATTCAGGCTGTGTGTAGAAAACAGGACATGCTTCACTGCAACACTGCTGTAGAAAGGTCAACTGGCTATAGGTGTGAAACCACCAATCACAAGTTGTGATATTACTTTTTTGTGATATTACTGATATTACTTATTGCATGCAGGGTTGGGAGGGTTACTTTAAAAATGTATTGCATTACAGTTACAAATTACTTCATAAAAATGTCATCAGTGATGTAATCCAAGTATTACAATATGAAAGTAATGTCATCTGATTACTTTTGGATTACTTCAAGTTCACATATGTAAATAAAGTCAAGAGAAAAGCAATACGAACAACATCAGCAACATCACAAAAGCATTTCCTGCTTACAAATTAGTAACAAGGAGTAGACTTGGTGGTGATGGAGGCATCCCTGTTGACTGGCATCGAGTTCTACTTGTTCTTGCTCAATATGTTCTCAAGAGAGAAGCTCTATTAAGTACAGTGCCACTGTCTGAGAGTTTGACGAAACCACAACATGAAGCATAGCAGATGAGTGCTCAATCAGGTTATCTTACAGAAAATGAGAGAAAGTCAAATTACAAAAACATGGCATTATTTTATTAATTCAACAACCCAAGAGCATGGTGAAAATAGCTTATATCCCACACACATTAAGATTTCATGATTTCGAATTGCAAAATAATGTTGTACTTGATTTTGGACGTACCATTCATATTAATGTCTTGGTCATGTGATAACTATGTGATGAAGTGTGGTAAGAATATTGCCCTGATGATGTAACAGTTATTATGATGATCACCACTTACATGAAATTTTGTTTTTGTTCTTTTATGTACATCTAGTGTAAGTAGTTGAGTATTTTAGGAGTCAATTGTGAAGCATTAGAAATGACTCAGTTCATTATCTTATGATAATTTCTGTTGCTTGTTAGATCTTATTGTTGTGTATTTCTAAGCAGGTGTTCTTAGGATAGAATTATAAAATTCCTATACTGATTATTGGCATGGTGGCTTAGTGGTTAGCACTGTTGCCTTGCACCTCTGGGGTTGGGGGGCTTGAATCCCGCCTCCGCCCTGTGTGTGCGGAGTTTGCATGTTCTCCCCATGCTTTGGGGGTTTACTCCGGTTTCCTCCCCTAGTCCAAAGACTAGCTGATTGGCATTTCCAAATTGTCTGTAGTATGTAAGTGGGTGTGTGATTGTGCCCTGGCACCCTGTCCAGGGTGTCCCCTGCCTTGTGCCCCGAGTCACCTGGGATAGGCTTCTGGCTACCCCACGACCCTGTGTAGGTTAAGCGTAACAGAGAATGGATGGATGAATGGATGCATGGATGCATGGATGGGTGGATACACAGATACTAATATAATTCAAATATAATTCAAAACAGTGTTAATACTTTCTGTTGATTTCTACATCCTTAGTTTCACAGTGCAATGGACATTCTCATTAGTAAGAATGAGAAATCAACAACTATATTTCTCTGATCTGATGATCAAATGAGTCAACTCTCGCTCAGCTGCCTACAAAACAGACACCAAAACACACACCATTCTACAAAAGTACTACACCACCAAAGACAGTCAAGATTTGCTGTAGTACGACCATCAGTAAAACAGAGAACAGGACAAGCATTGCTGTTTGCTACCATAACTGTTTAACCTTCAGGTGAGTCGTTGCTAACAGTCTTATCTGCTACATTACATTACCAAACCATGCTCCTACAGTACAGTCCAAACAAACCCCACAGTTTTGCTTAATGTTGTCCTTCGTTGTCTTTGACTGTACTAACGATAGTTCATCTTTTTATCTCTCTGTTGATTTGCTGTTGTGTCAGAGCCTCTGGCAGCTCAACCCTCCCTTTCTTTCCTCTTCTTCTTGCTTCTGTGTGAATCTGCTGGACTTCTCACACTGGCAGAAATGATGCCGGTGCTCTCTGTCTCCCACCTACAGGATCTGAGGGCTCCCCCTTTATTTGTTGTAGAGGACAGAAGTGCCTTCTTGACTGTGGATTAATTTAAAGGTTCCTGAGTTGCATTAATAGCTGCTCTCGTGGCCAGTAAGGATATACAGGTTGCTCATGGCAGACGGATCAACCGTGGGAGTGCTTTGTAAGATGATATCCCTATAGAAAAGAGGATTTAACACCATTTAAGCTTGTTTGGAAAATTTGTTCAATATTCTCGTTTCTTGTGTTCCTGTGCTAGAATGGTTGTGTGTGAATGTTGTAGAACGTACTTATTTGTCCCCAGCACCTGGAAGACACGACTCTCATCTGTGATCTCCTGCACTACCTGCAGGAAAGAATAAAGCATTTCTAAACAAGGCTTTTTAACTTCACTACAAGTGAGTCAAATCGGAAATCACACCGGCTAACTGGCTAAGCCATACTTTCTGTCTTTAGGTTTCAATTCTATAAAATAACATAACGGACTTGTTATTACATTAATAAATCAGCAATTTTCATTTATTTTATGTTCCTCACAGAAAACAGCTCCACATTAAAGTCATTCATATATTGCACAAAAATACTGGTTTAATACTTATTGCACCTGGTAAAAACAATTTATCAGTCCATAATACCTAGAGCAGAATTTTACTGTCCATTAAAGTTTTTTTTTATTTTTTTTATTTTTTTTTTTGTAGAGATATGTTGAACTTAACTTTTAACCATAGCTTAATCTCATGGTTATTATCTGGGGTCCGTGACATAAAGTCAGTTAACTGATGTTGTCACTTTAGCTGTATGAGTTTAATCTAAAAGATTAAAAAAAGTTTTTAATATTTCCTATAGAGCATAACCTAAAATAAAATATACATATTGAGCATAATAAAATAAAAAGTATAAATTTTAACTTGAACCTAATTTTAATTTTTTAAAACTAGTAAAGTACTGTTAATATGAAATAATATGAAATAATAAATTTTGTATTCTTTTGATTGGATTGTGAGTAGTAGTGGCTTTAGTCAATAAAAATGATGGAATATTTGCTTACCATGCCTAATATCTGAATAGTTGAGATATGTTCATAAAATAAATCTATACTGTGAATAATTTGCATTTACATTTACATTTAAGAGCAATTAGCAGATGCTCTTATCCAGAGTTACTTACAGAACTGTATTGAACTCCCTGTTAAAAACATGTCTTTACACTATTGCAAATAGGCTATGGTCTACTTAGGATTTAATGTAAGAGTTAGTAAAGCAAAAAGACAGAACAAGATTTTATTTTATTTTATTTTTTTTAAAATAATAAGTTATTTAGATTTAGTGCTCGTCATAAGGGGGTCCATGGATTTTTTTTATTTTTTATTTTTTTTATTTTTGACAGTGGAACTTTGCTGAACCCTGTCTTATTCAACATGATACAATCTGATAACATATAAATCATACTACTGGGAAAGTGAGCCTTTGCTTGTCTGATATAAAAGCTGTATTGGACTGGATTGATCTTTTAGGTGGGCTAGAATTTGAAAGAATTGGTAAGTATTTTGAATGACATCAGATATACCTCGCCACTTTGTAAGCTCTTGCCTTTAAGTCCATGTTTCCAAAAGGCAAGAACACTGTCCTGCAAGCACACTGTGGGGAAACATTAATGGTTTTAGTGCGCTGACATCAACAAAATAATACGATTACTCATAAAAACATACGAGACACATACTAGAATCAAGGAAATGGTATCATTAATGGCATTAAGTATTGATTTCATGGGAATGGATGTCAATGTATTTACTTTGTTGTCATTCATTACTATTTAATATTAGTATTAGTTTATATATAGTAATATTTATTTATTACTGAGCCATGTAATAAATTACTGAGCATTTATTGGTGAATCTCTGCTGAATATAGTTTCAGTAAACTAGCTCAAGTGGGGCAACACCCTGTGCTTACCAAGTGTCTCAATGGAGAAGTCGAAGGTGAGTTCTGAAATCAAGCCTTTGCTGGAGCAGCCCTGCAGATTTACAGCTTTCACAGTGTCTGCAGGGAACAGACCAATGAGTGTTGGTTTAGTAGTATATAGATAGTTTTAACCATAAAATATGCATTTTAAAACAGGATAAAATTAATATACCTTCCAGAGCTATGAGGACTGTGTCTCTATCCAGTTGAGTTACTTGTTTCAGTTTGAGACTCCCACCATCTGTGAATCCAATGATGTAACTATATGAACCTGCATATTTAGTCTACTGTATATACACTGAGTCTTATATCTCATCTCCACAACACTGTAATTAGTAACTTTACTGGAAAAGCAAATAACTGTATTGTTTTATACATATCAAAAAGGTGATTACATTTTATTGTGGTATGTTTGTGTGTGTGTGTATGTGTATACCTGGGTGTCCTCTAGGTGAATCATCAAGAGGGATGATGTTGAATTGTAGATGATCCATGGCCTCTCCAGAGTTGTGATTTCTGTAGTGCACCCCCACACACACTTGTGGAAGTTCCTCACTCTCCTGCACCAGAAGCTCAAAGATTGGCAAGGACTCAGGCAGATTCAGAGGTATGTGCTGAAGAAGAGAGAAAAGTAGAGAGATAAGAAATAAAAAGGCACTGTGTTGTCCTTACAGTTACAACAAGGCTATTTTAGGGAATAAATAAAGCGTAAAGCACACACTATATGATACCTCACGCTGCAGGTGCACACGCTGTACTACACCTCACGCTGTACTACACCTCATGCTGCAGGTGCTCACGCTGTACTACACCTCACGCTGCAGGTGCTCACGCTGTACTACACCTCACGCTGTACTACACCTCATGCTGCAGGTGCTCACGCTGTACTACACCTCACGCTGCAGGTGCTCACGCTGTACTACACCTCACGCTGCAGGTGCTCACGCTGTACTACACCTCACGCTG